>JARHVA010000047.1:7882500-8315000 GCA_037957365.1 Torreya grandis | reverse complement strand
CCAATCATGACCAACTTCATTAAAAATTCTCTTAAGGATGCACAAAATGTTTTTATGGGTAATAATGTGTCATGTCCCCTTTTTAGTTGACATGTTCAGAGTTGATGGTTAGCCTATTATACAACCCTCGTAGGCTGATAGGATGGACAGAGGGTCATAATGGAGCTTGGCTTGGCTTTGATTAGCAAAATTTCTACAGTTGGTTTTCATTCAGGCTCTTTCAGACAAGTTTCCCTGAGTTCCTATTATTTAGGGACTTCTGACATGCAGCAGAGCACCCTTATTTTGGTATGGTCATGTGTAGAATTACTCCCTGATTCACCAGCTTCAGTTGGTTCAAGGATCAGACATGTATTAAAGGAGATATTAATATTTGATTGATTTAATTAAATATTAATTATTTGGTCTAATTTAAGAAACCCTAATTCTAATTTAAGAAACCCTAATTAGGGCAAGCATACCTTTTTGAGGGTATAAGGGTTTCTCATGGGAGAGAGTTGGAATTATTATGAGATTATGATTATTGATTTTTGCTAAGAATTCTTCTAAAAAGACTGAGCTAAGGGTTCCAAGATTCCATTTGCATTGGATAACGTCCACTCTTTAGTGTGTGTGATTCATAGGCTGTGAGATATCAGCTAATTTATTGCCAGGTTGAGAGATAACTTCACACAAAAGTTATCACAGGTATTTACAGGGATTTATTTAATTAGGTTTTGATTCAGATATTGCATAGATAAAGATATTCCGTATTAGAGCCATATATCTTGAGATCAGGTGTTTAACATACAGGTTGTGCTATATTGTATTGGTGGCCATATGAAGTATGTATAGATCCGTGCAAATCCATACGCATCAGCAAAAAGTGTAGAGATTGACATCGGCAGGCAGAGATTGACAGCGGCTGACATCAGCTGATGCCCATACCGACGTCGATAGGTTTATGACACCAGGAAACTGACGGCGGTAGTATAACTGACGTCGGCGATTGTGTTTTTGACATAGCAAGCTGAGAAGGACTAGATCCAAGTTTTTATTCCTAGTTTGCAGAATACTCAGGTTTTTAAGACTGTATTTTAATATTCTTTTATATGCATGATAGAGGACATCTATTGTAATCATCTAGATGAATAATAAGATCATTGATTTGCCTATTAAGAGATTATACTATGGTTTATTTATTTATTTGGAATTATTTTTCAAAACTCACAATTTTTCTTATTACATGCATAAAACACCCAAAAAATTAGAAAATATAGAAAAGCAATTCAATAATATTTAGTTTTAGATTTCAAGGGAAACAGGGGATATTATAGTGGTATCAAAGCTTTTATCTTTCTATAGTCCCTATTGGTTGGGGATATTACAGTGGGATTAGAGCCAAATTCTTGCCATCATATTAGGTAGATCAGAGCTAAATCCTACCATCTTGAGGGTTTAGAGATCTTATGCAGCCATAAGAGTTGGGACCACACAGGTATAACACACGTAGTAGAGCTTTACTTGAAAGTACCTAGGTGTTAGAGCATCCACCAATCACCATGAGTGATAGGCGTGAGGGTAGCCCACCCAGGGGCCACAGATATAATGATGAACAGGACACCAAAGAATTCTTTTGTGAGATGACACAGGCACTACAGGCACTTACTACTATGGTAGGGAGGATGAACCCACCTATTAGATAGAATGGGTAACAAGGAGATAACAAGAGTGATATTATTAATTAGAGACCATAGATGACCCATTCTAGAATAGTTGATAGACCTACACGTCCTACATTTGTTTAGGAGGAACCAGAGGCACCAGTAGAGGAGGAGGCAGGAGAATCCCTATTTGCAGATGCTCTCATGGCTACAAATGATGAGTGGGACTTATTAGCTCCTCAATTCAGAGAGAGTATGTCCTTTGATCGCTTTGTTAATAAGAGGAGAGAGCACTACAAATTGGTTAGACAGGATAGGAGGCATAGAGGTCAACTCAGTGAGCTGAAGAAGGCTACTGGCAAGCTTTCTTTGACTACTTTTGATGGCAGCAGCAAGATGACAGAGAAAGCTTGGGTTCATAAGCTTGACACATTCTTGGCATTAAGGCCAATGACAGAGATAGAGGCCATCAAATACACCACTTTGCACTTGGATGGAGTAGCACATGATTGGTGGTACCATGGTATGGTAACACTTCAGCACAACTAGGTGACAGAGTACCAGGACTTCATGGATAGGTTGGTTGAGCAGTTTGATAGGAAATATCTTGAGGTTTACTTTCGAGATCTAGCACAATTGAAACAAACAAGCAATTTGGAGTCCTTCATTGGTGAGTTTCAGCGATTGGCAGTCATGGTGCCAAATATTTCAAAGCGTAGATTAGTAGTTCTCTTCATGGAGGGATTGACAGAAGCATTGAGAGGTTGGATCAAAGCCTTTGATCCTCTTTCATTATAGATAGCTATGAAGAAGGTGTGTAGTATGGAGATGGCAGCCCCATCCAGTAAATTTAACTCCAGATGTACTTCTTCATGTAGGGACCATAAGTGCTCTGACAGAGATAGAGAGGGATTAGATTTCAACAAAGATAAATCAGGTGTTAAGAATGATTCAAAGGCCAACCTAGTAGCACCACCTTTGGATCGAGAGGCTCTTAATGATCTATGTAGGAAAAGCTTCTATTGCAAAGGTCCATATGATGTCAATCATGATTATCCTTTGAGGCCTAAAGGCAAGGTAAATCATGTGATGTGGGTGTATTATGAGGATTCAAAATTAGAAGATTCTAAATAGCAAGATAGTTCTGAGGAGGCTGAGGCTTTAGAGCCTAAGGCAGAGGTAGATTTAGAGCTTCATATACAGGAGGCACGCCTATCTAGCATTCAGTTAGATGATTCATTTCGACTCTATGGATTTTTGGCAGGATAGAGGGTCATCACCCTTCTTGATATAGGATCCACACATAATTTTATAGATGCTAGATTTGTGGAGAAGCGTGGACTCACTACCAAAGATTTCAAGGGCATTAGAGTTAAGGTGGCTGACGGTCACACTCTTAGGTGTGAGTGGATGATTAGAGACCTCCCATTGTGCTTGAACAACTATGAGTTCAAGGCTGATTATTATGTGGTAAACATGGGGAATATAGACTTAGTCTTGGGTATGAAGTGGCTTCATTCATTTGAGGAAGTCACTCTTCATCTCAAGGACATGGAGGCTCGTTTTGATGTTGGTGGGAAGACACATATTCTTAAAGCAATACAGGGCAGCAGCATCAAACATATGTTTTTTCATCAGATGGAGAGGCTCATACGACATGACATGATAGAGTGCGCTACCAAGTGCACATTGGCACCAACACAGGAGAGATAGGTGGATGAGCTTTGTCTTGAGGTGAGTTCAATCTAGGAGTTAACACATGTGGTAGGGACTCAGCTCTCTGTTACAATCAGGTCATAGGTAGATGATGATATGAGTATGTCTAGCACTCACATTCCAGATTCAGATATTATTTAGGTGAAGAGTTTACTTGAGTTTCCAATTGATTTCCATTGTTGGATTGGATGTTGGGATCCTTATCTTGGTACGTGGGACGATGCGACGCCATTGGATGAGAGTTGTGATAGACATGGCCTGGAGTTTGCATTGATTGACAACAGGGTAGATCATGACTACATTTTGGATCCAGGTGGATTGATTGGTTTATCATTCAGTGATTGCTTGAGGGCAAGCAATTTTAGGAGGGGCAGATTGTCATGTCCCCTTTTTAGTTGACATGTTCAGAGTTGATGGTTAGCCTATTATACGACCCTCGTAGGCTAATAGGATGGATAGAGGGTCATAATGGAGCTTGGCTTGGCTTTGATTAGCAAAATTTCTATAGTTGGTTTTTATTCAAGCTCTTTTAGACAAGTTTGCCTGAGCTCCTATTATTTAGGGACTTTTGACATGCAGCAGAGCACCCTTATTTTGGTATGGTCATGTGCAAAATTACTCCCTAATTCACCAGCTTCAGTCTATTTGAGGATCAAACATGTATTAAGGGAGATATTAATATTTGATTGATTTAATTAAATATTAATTATTTGGTCTAATTTAAGAAACCCGAATTCTAATTTAAGAAACCCTAATTAGGCAAGCATACCTTTTTGAGGGTATAAGGGTTTCTCATGGGAGAGAGTTGGAATTATTATGAGATTATGATTATTGATTTTTGCTAAGAATTCTTCTAAAAAGACTAAGCCAAGGGTTCTAGGATTCCATTTGCATTGGAGAACGTCTACTCTTCAGTGTGTGTAATTCAGAGGCTGTGAGATATCAGTTGATTTATTGCCAGGTTGAGAGATAACTTCACATAGAAGTTATCACAGGTATTTATAGGGATTTATTTAATTAGGTTTTGATTCAGATATTTCATAGATAGATATCTTCTGTATTAGAGCCATATATCTTGAGATCAAGTGTTCAGCATACAGGTTGTGCTATATTGTATTGGCAGTCGTATGAAGTCCGTACAGATCCGTGAAAATCCATATGCATCAATGAAAAGCACAGAGACCGACATCGGTAGGTAGAGATCAATAGTGGCTAACATTGGCCAACCCCCATACTGATGTCAGTGGGTTTATGACACTAGGAAACTGACAGTGGTAGTATAACTGATGTCGGCGATTGTGTTTTTGACACCGCAAGCTAAGAAGGACCAGATCCAAGTTTTTATTCCTAGTTTGTGGAATACTCAGGTTTTTAAGACCATATTTTAATATTCTTTTATATGCATGATAGAGGACATCTATTGTAATCATCTGGATGAATAATAAGATCATTGATTTGCCAGTTAAGAGATTATACTATGGTTTATTTATTTATTCAAAATTATTTTTCAAAAATCACAAATTTTCTTATTACATGCATAAAACACCCAAAAAATTAGAAAATATAGAAAATCAATTCAATAATATTCAATTTCAAATTTCAAGGGAAACAAGGGATATTACAGTGGTATCAGATCTTTTATCTTTCTACATTCCCTATTGGTTGGGGATATTACATAATGAGTGGACCACATGTGCTTGATATGGTAGGTTTGATAAATAGCCTTAACATTTCTTTTCTAAAATGATTTTCCATTGTCAAAAATGAGAGTGGAAGGAATATCAAAGTGGCAAATATAGTAGTTGAGGATAAATTTAGAAATTTGCTTTTTAATGACATAGATTAGAGGCATTGCCTCAACCCACTTGGTAAAATACTTTGTTTCCATTATACTATTCTTATGTATGTCAGAAGAATTGGGATTTATCTTTCTAATGAGTTATAACCCCCATGTGGAAAATAAACACGGTGTTTTTATATGTTGTAAATATTGTGAGGGACTATGGATAAAATCCTAATGTTTCTAATAAGATATGAATTTATTGACATAGGCACATGAATTGGTTTCCATTATAGGCCAATAATAACCTACTTGTAGAAGCTTATTTTCAAATACCATGCCACTCGAATGTGTTCCAAATATTCACTCATGGACTTCTCTAATTTCCAAAGTAGATTCATCAAAATTTATACAATGTAAAAGAGTTCCATCATAGCCTCTATGATATAGGGTGTTTCTAAGGATGGTGTAGTGAGATGTGCATTAAATAAAGGATTTGCATTGATTAGGTGATAATTTAGATGGTGTGGTATTTTTTTGAAGCTAGGTATAAATATCAAAGTACGAAGGAGTAGTGGGACAAATCCCCTTGCAAACCATTTTTGAATCAGGTGTATCATAAGTTGGTATCATTAAGTACTCAACTATAAAAAATTTATACTTTGTCCTTAAATATAGTACGAAACCAATGGTATCCATAACATCCATTACTCTATTATTGATTCTTGGCACATTTTCAAATTGGATGTACTCAAAAGATTATTTCAAACTATCCACTATTCATTTGTAAGGGATGAACATATCATTATGAGCTTGGAATTAATTAGTGGGTTGATTTATTATAAGCTTAGAATCACCAAACACAAGAAAGTGTTTGATTCCCCATTGGATTTCCATTTTGAGACCTGTTATAAGACCTTCATACTCTATTATGTTATTGGTGTAATGGAATTTGATTTTGAAATATTTGAGAATGCAATCCTCATCTGGTGTAACTAGAAATATTCCTTCTCCTAATTTGTGATTGGTAAAAGACCCATCAAAGAATAACTGTCATACTAGAGATTTATCTATGGACATTATTACTTCATTTTGGAACTCTAAAATAAGAGGCGCTTTATCATTGAGCAGTGATTCAACCAATACATCTCTTAAGACTTGTCCTTTGATTAATTTTTCATTGACATATTTTAAATCAAACTCATTAAGAAGCATAACCCACTTAGCCATCCTACCGGTTAGATTTGTTCTAGATAAAAGATATTTAAGATGGTCTATCTTAACAATAATCTTGGTTTGTTTATTGAGAATTATTGTCGTAGTTTTTGAGAAGTAAAAATAACTACAAGACAAGATTTTTCTATTTGAGAGTAGTTGATCTCATATGATATCAAAGTTTTTCTTAGGTAGTACATTTCTCATTCTTTCCCACTATCATCATGTTTTGCTAATAATGCCTCTAGTGTAAACTGAGTAGTGGAAATGTATAACAAAAAAGGTTTCCCAGTAAATGGTGGAATTAGTACTGGTGGGTTGGAAAGATATTATTTAATATTGTAAAATGTTTTTTCACAATTCTCATTTTAGGTAAAATAAATGTCCTTCAACAAAAATATGAAAGTATGAAGAATGTCTACAAGTTGAGATATAAATCATTTAACTGCTTGAATTTTTTTGTTGTATACTTCTAATTTGTTTAATATTCGTAGGTGGAAGCATATCCATGATAGTTGAAACTTTAAAGGGATCAACTTTGATGCCACATTATGAAATAACAAACCTTAACAACTTTCTTGATGTCATGCTATACTCTCTCATGCATTCAAAAATACAATGAAGCACTTGAGGGTATCCTTCTCTAGATTTAGATTTAGCAAGAATATCATCAACATAGTCTTCTATAATGTCATGAAGCATGTCATGGAAAATGATAGTCATTACCCATTGATATGTAGCTCTAGCATTTTTCAAATTAAAAAGCATTTCTTTGTAGTGTTCACCATTTTGACCAAAAGTTAAAATGGATCAACCCCTATAGCCAAAATATTATATAGGTGGATTATTATAGCATCATAGGGTGTTTCATAGTTCTATTTGATGTCATTTCATATGTAATTCTAGCTTTGGTTATCATCTAGTATAGTCCTTGTGTCATTTGATATCTTAGGGTTCATTTTAGAGTCATATATGAAAGTGATAGGTTTTCAAAGTGTTATCAAAGTCAGATCATGGGGTGAGTTGCATAGGCTTTAGAAGTTCATCGTAGCCTTCACAAGATCAAGTGGCGGTTGCTACAACAAGTCCAAAATTCTTTCAGGTTTTTACCTAAGTGTTGGAGACTCATTGAGCATTTTCTCCACAACAAAAATATTGAAGACATATTTCTTTCAATAAAAATGTTAAAATCATAATTATTTATTTCAATGAAATTATTATGCAAATTTTTTCTCAAAGACAAAATTATTTCAAATAAAGTGTTTGAGAAAAATAGTCTAATGCAAAAATATGAAAGGTTTATTTCTTTCAAACATTTTATTTGTAGTGAAAGAGCCAAGTCTAATTTATTTTAGATAAATTATCTGATAAAAAAGGCTAAGGACATATTCTTTAAGATAAAATGTCAGAAACATAAAGCTTGACAACCCATATTATTTTGAGAAAATTGGCTAATGCAAAAAGTCCAAATCCATCATTCTTGCAAGGAAATTGTCTTGAATATAAATATCCCGAATAAATTACCCACAACAAAAGCTCCAATGGAATTAAATTATTTTAGAAAAGTTTATCTAGCAGAGTATGACATTTATGCAAACATTAAAAATGAACCCAAGCAAAAAATCATTGGTGTTCAAAAAATTTAGTGTCACAGACATCATTGATGGTCATGCAAACATCAAATTTAAGTCATGGAAAATAACCATTGCAATTCAAATATATCAAATATGGTCATGCAAACATAAAATATGTTCATGTAGGTGTCAAATACAAGCATGCAAATGTCAAGTTTGGGCCCCATAAAATAGCCATTTGAGTTTAAATAGTGGGTCCCAGTAAATTAATGGTCAGCATTCCATTGTATGTCAAAATCAATGGAGTAGATGATTTGATAGTATAAATGGGTTCCAAATATCTATGGTGCATATTTGGTCATATACAAGTAGATCAATGGTGTAAGTAGAGTCAAAATGTCAATGAATCTTAGGATCGAGTAACCAGATCATGATCTACAACTCATGTTAAATTATACATCCAGATCCAATAGTATGAATGAGGTCAATAGGTCAAGGAGTTCAGATCAAATGTAATGTTTTCAACTATCATAATGTCAAAATCTTAGATCAATGATCAATGACCATCATTGAAATTTAAAGTAGAAAAACTCCAGGAGGGGCTGACTAGGAAAATTCAACTGGACTCCAAATGGACAAGATGGGATACATGTTTAAATGATGATAGAATAAATTATATAATGGAATAAACAACATGGAAAGGAAGTCCACATGGGTGAATACATAGGATCAAAGGACTTTGTAACAAATTAAGCTCTTCAAACTCATATGCCACTATGAAAGCTTAGTCAAAGACTAAAGATAAATAACAATTACCAGATGTAAATAATGAATTCTAGGAAAGCAATGAGTGATTATAGATGGTAAATGCAAATGTCTAAAAGATAGATAATAACCTAAAAAACATTTGTGATTGTCATAACATATGTGTTGACTCTCCTCATTCAATTTCAAATGGTTGAGAGATGATCCATGATGAAAATAGTTTCATAGTGGTAGCTGAAGAATCTCTGCACCATTTTGGAGAGTTTGTCATGATTTACATCAACATTTGTCTTAAGAGGCATTCATGGTCTATTTCACAGTCAATTTCACCTACAACTTAACTAGTTCTCATGCCTAGACATGTGTTTTAGTGACTCTTGAACTTCTTTCTTTTCTCCTTTCTCTAAATTTCTATAAGTAGCTACCATTTTGGCCTTTGTAATCTAATACCACACCATATATGGTGAAGCCTTATTGGTTTTGACATTGTACTTTATCTTATAACAATAAATGAAATCTATTTCAAGTTCATATATTATCTTGTCAAAGTGTGTGAAGAGATGTATAGTGAATAGTTAAGATATATTCATCTATCCTTACTTTCTCTCAGTCCTTCCATGTTTAATGCAAGTGATTTCAACCTATCAGGTCATATGAAGCGTAGTCAAGTGTATGAATTTGTCTTAAGTGTATAATGAGCCTTAGTATCTACATCTAATATATGGTCTTATTTGCCTTGACTTTGCACATCTCACCTTCATATTGAAACACTAATGTTAGTACATTTTAGGACTCTTAGACTAGTGTTTCATGCTTTGTCTCTTTATGATAGAGTGTGATAATCTTGTGGAAAACATCTTGGTGCATCACCCTTTTAGAATAGGTTTATTTCATGCAATTTATAACCATTTTCCCACACAATCAAACATTAGAAAAGTGATAAGCTTTGCAAGATACATTCAGGGAGCTAGTACTTTAAATCTAGAGGCTCACTTTCACTATAGGTACACCCACATACCTAGAAATGTTCCTATGTTGCCCAAGTATAGAAGAGGCTTGAATGCCCTCTTCTAAGGTAAAAGATTTTGTGAAAATAGTTTTAGTATGCCTGGTGGGATGCTATCTTCAAGATAATTTATCAAGGTTAATGTTGGTCTTGACAACATTAGCTACAAATTGGTGTGCTACTCAACATCGGTGACTCCATTAAGGTAAATCTAGTTCAAGGCCATTGTCCTATTATAAAATTGCTCTCGTAATCATGGTTCTCACTAAGTCATCCTCTAGAAGATTTATAAATCCCATTGACCCACTCTTTCAACCTAAAATTCCCCTTGAATTTTAATATATTCAGCCTAATCTAGCCTTTACAGAACCAGTAGATTTTTCTAGAGAGGAAGAGGTCAAAAAAATTGAGAAATTTGAAGATACTGAAGAATTTGAAGATGATATGGTTAGAACACATGTTTTTAATATATTCAATACAAAAAATCTAATTTGCCTTCAGGCATATGAAGTTATTCCTCCTAATTCCACAAAAGGTGTTCCCCTATTCAATGGTGAGAGTCATGTTACACCCAATGCACACATTAGACATGTCTCTAACTTTTACAGCTTCCATAATATCAATCAAAAAAACATTTCCATTAGAATCCTTGTCATGTCCCTTAGAGGGAAGGCTCTTAATTTGTATATGACTCTAGAATGTGGATTCATCATGTCATGGGATGAATTTGGAGTGTTATTGACCTCAAGATTCAAAAATGAGAGTGGTCATGCCTCTCTAATACACCAGCTTAACATGATCAAAATAAGATCTAAAGAAATAATGCATGATTTTAATGAGAGGTTCCAAAAGACTTGGAATAGGCTACCTCCTCCCAGAAGCCACCTCCTAGCTTTGTGTTCTTGATTTATTTGAGAGATATTGGCACTAAAATTATTTTCATGCTTCAATTTATGGGTAGTTCCCTTCTCCCTAAAGCATATGAGCTTGTTATCAAAGCTAAAAATAATATCATACAAATTGAAAGATTGCCTCCATTGTCTCAAACTTATGTTAATGCTCTAGATGTAGCTCAAACTCATAATACAAATACCAATCTTAAATATAATCCTAAGTAGGTAGATAATTCCATGGACAAAGATGCATATATTCAATGGTTAGAAGCCAATCTTAGAGAGGAAATATGCAGCAAGGTGTCCATAAGAATTCATACCCTTATCAAAAAAAATATGGTCATAAATATGGAATAGGAAGAGGCCAATGGAAGCCTAATCCCAATAATCTTTCCAATGCATACAATCCTAACTCTATTACCAATGCAATCGAGATGATACCTATGCACATCAACTTGGTGCAAGGCAAAAATTGGTAGCAAGGTGAATTTATGGATGCTAATGAAGGTAGAGAGAGGTATATTTTTTATCAAAGAGAGGTTATTACCTTCTTATCATCCAAAGATGAAGTGACAATGCATACAAGTGAAGGTGAGTAGCCTTAAGAAGAGATCTTCACCAAATTCCTAGTTGAGGACACTTTTGTGCTTAACCAAGGAACCTTAATTATAGGCAACACTAGAACTAAGAGAAAGGATTTTGGTGGTGAAAATAATGTGCCTACAACCTCATTAAATGCTCATATAAATCAACAAGGTATGGTTGCAGGTGTAGTAGTCTCAAACAACTCTACACATCATCCAAACTAGAACATTGGAAGGACTATTCAAGGCAATCTAACTCCTTAGGTTCCAAGCACTTCATTTCCTCCAAGAATTTAAGAGAAAGTAGGTATGGATTATTTAAACATTTTAGATTCATTGAATATTACTAAAACATCCATTTCCCTTTGGGATGTTCTACATATGCCTAGTCAGAAATAGCTCCTACAAAAATAGTTATTTGATATCCCTACTAGTGTCCCTCATTTAAATAAAAGTCAAAGTCATGTTGTACTTGAAACTTTCCATAATAAAATGTTTGAAACATCCACTGGAGCTAAGAAACCTCCACCATCCTATCTCACTCTCATAATGGGTGACAAACTAGTCCATAATTGCATAGTTGGTAGTGGAGATTCAACTTTAATCATGCCCAAGTGGTAGCTAACAAGCTGGGCCTAAAATATGATCCACATATAAAATGGGTCCTTTAATTAGATGGTATGATTGCTAAGATAGTAGGACTAATAAAATTCTTGAAGGTTTTCTTGCATTATTGTCCTAGTCTTCTTATCTTGCAAGACATAGTTATTGTTGATCTTACATCCCACTTTACAATCTGCCATTGGCCTAGTTGACCTAGATGGGCTTTTGAGGCCTTGTAAAAGGTCAAAGAGGGATTTCATAATGTTTTATCCTATATATGCATTAGTGATGGGTCCCATGAGAGGCCTAGGAATCTTGGGGAGCTTGTGTAAAAGCATGGAATTTAGTTTATTCATCTTGGTGTGCTAGTAAGGGCAAAGACCTAGTGAGATTTGGTATTCATGCTTGGTTAAAAGGGTGGTTGATTTGGTTTGATAGGATGATAAAGGTTATGGATAATGTGTTGATGCCTCAAAGGGTTTATGAGGTGGCTTGGGTGCTTAGAATACCTTTGGAGGTGAAAGGATCTCATTTGGTAACTTCCTGAGTTGATTTTTTCATTATTTCCTAGGTGTCTCAGATGGTTGAGTAGGTAGATTAGTGACATCATCATTTGCATGTATAGAGGATTCAAACAAATTTGCAGAGTTTTATGACTATTTTTAGGTAGATTAGGAGGATTAGTGACATCATCATATGGGTTTGTAGAGTTTTATGACTAGTTTCTATTTTCAAAATTTTATATCTTTAGGTGCTAAGGGGAAGAAGTTGTGTTGGGTCAAATTTGACCTCCCAAACATATTTGCACATTCCAATAGTCAAATTTTGATGTTTTTCTCATGACCATTGTAATTCAAAATTTGAATTTGCTAAGGATGACCAAAGTTTGATTTTCTTACTATAAATTTTGATGGAGATGGAATTTAAAGATGAAGTAAGAACCAAAGTGGTAGAGGACTCTGAAGGGGATCTAGAAAATTCAATTTTAGGTCTTGACTATCTATACATCTTTAGATATGGTTGACCAAAGTTGACTATGTGTTTAACTTCCTTGTGTAAAGGTGTCTAGTGAAGGTTTTCAGTTGGTATTGATATCATATAGATGTTTCATGATGTTATAAATATTTGTAAAGTTTTATAAACATAATTTTAATTCTCTTTAGTTATTTTAGAGGTTTGAATAATTGTTTTTCTAGTCAAACATTGATTGTAATTTGGAGGCACCTTCACCTATGGGGTTTTAGTGCATATTGGCAAAGTGTGATAGGTTTTTCATTACAAATGTGATTAATAATGCATGTGATGATTTGGTAGCATTATAAGGGTCTTTTGGAGTAGACCTATACATTTTTAAGTGGTCATATGGTTCATTTATGCATAATAAAGTGGCAAATTTGAAAAGATCTTCTTGAGACCAATTTGGGACAATTTGGGACTTAGTGGAGTATTCATATGATTCTTGTGGATGACTTGTTTTAATGAATTAATATCTCTTAAGTGTGTGAAGTGTTTTCTTAAAAGTGATTCAAGGTATGGTATAGGTCTTAGTTGACCTATATGATTACATGAATGATTCATGTATTTATACAAGGCATTTGGAGACTTGAAAGATAGACTTGTGGAGTGAGTGTAAGTGAGGGGTGAAGCGAATAGAAGGAGGAAGTGAAAAGAGGTGTGAGACCATGGAAGAAATTAGAATGTCTTGTTGAAGGTTTGAAGTATCTGCACCAGTCTAGAATATTTTGTCTCTATGATGATTTGATGATAGTGTTAGGTATGAAAAGTGTTTGAGTAAGCAAAGAAGAAGAGGAGTTATATGCCTATGTGAGAGGAAGATTTGAGGGTATTGCAACAAGACAAGTTCATGATCAAGTGTAGAAGACATCAAATCTAAAGTATTCATCATAAATTGATAGTTCATAATGGTGGTGTGTTGGTGATCATTATCAAGATAAGTTATTGCTTGTCACCTACAAGGTTGGTTCTCCTTGTGGAGTCGGTGCTTCATAAAAGGATCTCTTGTTTATTTAATATTTATAAGATAGTAGTTCATTATTGTTTTAGACTTGAAAGTGGGTTTTATACCCCATGAGGGTTTCCCACTATATATATTCTATCTTGATTGCTTGATCTCTCATGACTATTTACTCATTGTTATATCTATCTTGTGCTTCTTATATGTGTTGATAAGATTGTTTAAGAGGTTTGAAAGATAACAAAGGATTGGAGTAAAGATTGATAACCAATAATTCACCCCCCCTAGTGGAATGTACCTCTATCAATTGGTATTAGAGTATTAGGTCCTTTGGAAAAGGTCTAGAAACCTAAATTTGATCCTAAGGAGTGAGGTATGGTTAGTTATGAGTGCACACAAGCTGAAGATGATGTTCTTCATTTGACTAAGAAGGAAAATTGATCCAAAGAAGAAGATGTCTTATGCATTGAAGTTGGTTACCATGAAAACAAGGTAAAATTTGATCATGATGAGGTCATAAGTATTCTTGGAATCATGAAGAATCAAAGCTAGAAGAATCATAATCTGAGACATATGCATCTTGATGATCAAGATGAAACTCTTGAATGAAGTTTGAATGGTTGCTATAGGTCAAAGGGTACAGACCAATGTATTGGTTATTAGACAATGTATGTAATTTCATTTAGTTATTAGTTCTTTTTCAAACAAATTGAGCATAGGAAAATGGAAAAAAATAATAATAAGAAGCTCTTATGAGTAAATGTGCTTAGAGAAAGCTTGCAAAGAAGAAATGTGAATAGTGTGTTGGCATAGGCTTGGTAGCCTAGTTTGTTGAGCCTGTTGAGGTTAGGGAGAACATGGAGGGTAGTTTTAGATCATGACATAGTTATATATGACATGTTTATGATGATTTGAGATTAATTCAAGAAGGATCCAAGTGCTTTCTATATCCAAGTTTGATTTATAGTCCTAGATCTAATGTGCATAGTGACCTAGTGAGGTCCAAATGGAAGGTCAAGGTGAGATTAAAAATTAATAGAGTTTATGTATGTTTTTAATGAGATTTTATAAGTTTTTTACCAAGTTTTAGAACCTGAGGAGGAAGAAAAAATAGGAAACTACATTTGAAGGACACCTGTGCATGCAGAATAAAGGTTTCCAAGCTCAAAAAGAAGTTTGTGATGCTCATTGGCATGTGTATAACTTTCATGGGAAGCTTATACTTTTGGATATGTTAGGTAGGGTCCATAATAAGGTCTTATAATAATTATTTCAAGGGTTAAGGGGCACATCTTTATGAACATTTTTTAAGAAGGAAAACAGGATTTTTATGTGTTAAAACCCTAAGTTTAAACCTGATTATAAAGGTTTGCTTGGTTAGTGCCTATATTGGTGGTATAAGTCTAGTTTTATGATTGTATGTTATGGAAGACTCTTCCAAGATTCTATAAATGTGCTTTTTTAGACTTGACAGTTTGTGGGTCCCACTATAAAGTGCTTCTTAGTGAAGAAAAGTGATTTGCTTAGCATAAGTTCAAATAACTAGGTGATATAATGGATAGGATATGTATCTTGAGACTTTTTTAAAATTTATATGGAATTTTTTAGTGAGATTAATCTATCTATGTCAAAGTTATAGAAGTTCAAAGTTGCCTAGTCACTAGAGTGATAATAGAGAAAATAATGAAGGAATCTAGGCATGAGTTGAAGCTATTTAAGGATAAATAAAATTGAGTTAGGTCTTTTTTAAAGACCCAAACCTCATGTTTATTTGGTTGGTAAGTATTTATGGTGATCATACATAAGCTATAAAGTAATCTCAAGTTGACCTATCTATATGAGTGAAGACAATGAATGGGTGAGGTTCAGTGTTTGATCTATATGTTCTATATTTGCCATTAGACATCCATAAATTTGTGAATGGAGTTAATTTCAAGATTTATATGGATATCATGAATGAATTTGAATTTAAATAAAGTGTCCCTATAGGTTGAAGAAGACATGATAATCATGACAATGTCTTGAATCATATTGACTGCTCCAGTTATGCTAGGTGAGATGAAGAGTTTGAGACTCTTTGATAAGAGTTGATGCATCAAATGGACATGTTTTTTTGGTTTGAGACCTAAATGGACCACACAATATTTATATGAGTTGAATAAATAGTTTAAGTAAACTATGAAATCCAAAAGGGGTTATCTAGTTGTGTATGCACAATGTAAGAGTGGTCTAAGAGATTAGACTATTAGACCAATAATTGATGTCAAGACAAGAGATATAACTAATGGAAAATGAACTAGACAATTTTGAGGAAACATGTATGTGAATTATATGTTATGAAAGTACTATTTCAAGTACAAATAACAAGTTGTTCATGATTGTACTTTTGGAGGTTACAAGCAGTCTGAGTGGTCAGTTTGAAGAAGTGAATTTAAAGTTGTTTTTATTGATTTGAGGAAAAAATTAGCTTAAATATGTCAATAAAGTCTAAAATATTCATGATAATTCATTTAAAGTCTTGTGTTCATATTCAAGATTTGAGAGTCAAGAGTTCTTGATTGAACTTTGACTGCGTTGGACTAGTTTAAGTGGTCCTGTTGCAGAAGTGATTTTGGATGCTTGGAACCTGAGTGAAGGTGTCCAGTGGACATGGAGAATTTTATAAAAGTAATGAATTATATATTCATGTGTTTTTTCAAGTGGGTTGTTTGATAAAATTACTAGTATGCTTCTATTTTTTAAGATGAACTTTTTTGTGTAAGAAGGTCTAAAGAGAGAGTAGGCTAAAAGGCTTAGTTTGAAGAGTGAAATGGTGTTTTAAGTAATTTAGACTCATATGGATTATATAAGGGACATATTCATGTGACATATTAAGTTTTTGAATCACTGGTGTGATTTCAAAATTTAAGAAGATTGCAGTAGTGCTCTTGAAAGTTTTTTTATGAGATGTCATGTTTTCTTGATGCCAAGATGACCTCATAAGGACTTGAAAGAACATGTTGATATGATTGTGTTTGATTTAAAATGATTCATTAGTCTGAGAGTGAAAATATTTGAGTCATCATAAGTACGTTTCTAAGTTTTTTATGTCAAAGGTTGAAGATTGGTGTTGGAAAAAGTTACTTGTTCTTTATCATAAAGGAACAATACCTATTTAACTATTTATAAATCCAGTGGTTAAGAATATGAGATGATCTGATGGAAGGTGCCATGAGATATATCAAGAACCAATGACTTAAGAATTTTATTTGAAGATCTATGGAGATTTCATAAGGAGAAATAATTATTCAAAAGAGTTTCTTTAGATTTTTTAGGTTGTTTGGTTGTTCAAGAGGTATGTTTAGGGTTTTTGGTCCTAAAATGTCTTTTTAAACAATTTTTATTGCCTTGGCTGAGTGATGATCTGAGGAAGAAATAACAATTGGTTTGTATGAGGACTTAAGGGAGTTTTTCATGAGTCATACCCAAGTGGTTTGGAGTCTTGATAAGTTTAGATGTGTGTTTTATGGTCAAAAGTCTGAGTTGACCATTTTTCACAGTGATAACTGCCTAGAAGGTGCTAAGACAGCTCATATGGTGTTCTAAGGTGAAAATAAAGCTTGATAATGGGTGATTCAAGTTTTTTTTGGTATGTAAAAGGAGGAAATATAGCTTGAAGGTGTTCATGAGGTGTCCAAGTGTGTTTTTGATCATTTGGTCAAGGTGCTTGTTGTAGATTTTGAGCTTATATGCACAATTTGCTTGGTTTCAAGGGTCACTTGAAGAATGAAGATGTGGCATAAAGATTTTTTTTATAAATAAGGTATTCATATGTTGATTCATGCATTAAAGGTGTTTTGAAGAAAAAAACTTGAATTTTATGTGCTCAATGTTTACCTTGTTTTGACCCAAGGAGGAAAAAGTCAAAACCAAGCTAAAGGAAGTCTATGTTCCCAATGGAGTGGGAGATTTAATTTTTTTATATAAGTATGTATAGGTAACCTATAGGTTTGGGATTATTTTCAAGTCATGGTGTTGACCGGAGATAGGCAAGTTGACCCATTTGCTCTTGAGATTCTTATGTTTTAGTCTATGCTTGAATTTTTTTTTCATATGTATTTATGGTCTAAGGATTACTTATAATCTATAATGGCCTAATGGGTGCTCAAAAATGTGTTCATATATTTTTGAAAGTGTACGATTGGCTCCATGGAGGTAAATTTGTCTAAATAGAGGGCTAATTGGCTAGTAGCTTTATGAAGGAAGTATGTTGCAGAGATAGATCTGAGTCATGATTTTTGTCATGAATTAAGGGGAATATGATAGTGATATAGATATGAAATTTCATGATCTGAAAGTACACACAAAGAAATTTATGGAAATTTCAAGGTCCAAGTAGGGCTATAAGGAGTTCTAACAGGCCTAGTGAACAAATGAGTAGTTTTTGGCAACTTTATTCAAAATACAAGGTATGTTTGATATTTAATGAGTGAGTAGGTTTATTTTAATCATATTTCTTATTTAGAGTGTTGTTTTAAGTGCCTTTGGTGGTCTGAAGGGTGCCTTGAGTATGATGGTAGGTGAGTTTGCATAATGTTTTGGTACTGATATTACTGTCTGAGTTGATGATAGAAAAAGGGGGAGATTAGTTCAATTATTCTCAAGTGATATTAGTCTAAGAGGGAGATTTATTTCTTTCCTAGTGGTCAGGTCCAAGGATATTATATATCTTATAGAGCTATGCCCTGAGTTGGTTCTTGAAGGGAGCTTGGTCTAAGGGGGAGCACTATGGTTGTTTTGTGATCTGATGTTGATAGTTGGTGTGCTCTGAGATTCAGAGGATGAGAGAGATAGGTATGCATTATTTGTGAATAATGATGGGGATCCTTCAAGATGGAATAGGGTCCTAGGGGGAACCATATTATCTTGCATTTACTAAATAGGTCCAAGGATTTTGATGGTTCAAGAGAAGTTTTTGAGTGAGATCATCTTCCAAGGGTGAGTTGTACCTATTTAAGGACTGAATGATCCATTTTCAAAAGATTTCCTATAGTTTAACATGATTTCATGAGTTTATTATAACTCATTTTCTTGTTTTCTATGGTGCCTAGTGTTGAAGAGAGTCCACTTTGTCATGTTGGTAAAGGGGGAGATAGTTGGGATATTGATGGTAGGTATTTTCATTGATGTTTATAAGTCATGTACAATGACAAAGTGGTCTAGAAGTTACAGTGAAATGAAGCTTGGTGATCTAATGTGCTTGGTGCAGTGAGATGATTGCATGAAGGTTCTTTAGATGAATGTATGGTGGCATGGAGGATGGTATGGAGCTTATTATGCTGTAAATATGCATGATATAAATGTATAGGATTCTGAAAGGTTAGATAGGTAGTTCTCAAGAGTTGTCTAGTGGTTTTCAAGGTAGTTTGGGCATTGGCCTAGTTGGCCTAAATGGGCTTGTGAGGCCTTTTAAAGGGTCAAAAAGGGATTTCAAAATGTTTTATCCTATATATACATGAGTGATGGGTCCCATGAGAGGCCTAGGAATCTTGGAGAGATTTTTAAAAATCATGGAATTTAGTTTATTCATTTTGGTGTGCTAGCAAGGGCAAAGACTTAGTGAAATTTGGCATTCATGCTTGGTCAAAAGGGTAGTTGATTTGGTTTGATATGTTGATGAAGGTTATGGATAATGTGTTGATGACTCAGAGGGCTTATGAGGTGTCTTGGGTGATTATAGTGCCTTTGGAGGTGAAAGGAACTCATTTTGTAACTTCTTGAGTTGATTTTTTCATTATTGCCTAGGTGTCTTAGATGGTTGAATAGGCAGATCAGTGACATCATCATTTGCATGTATGAAAGATTAAAACAAATTTGGTCATATGGGTTTGTAGAGTTTTATAACTAGTTTCTATGTTACAAATTTTATTTCTTTAGGTGCTAAGGTGAATAAGTTGTGTTGGGTCAAATTTGACTTCCTAAGCATATTTGCACATTCCAACACAGTCAAATTTTGATGTTTTTCTCATGATCATTGAAATTCAAAATTTGAATTTGCTAAAGATGACCAGAGTTTAGTTTTATTACTATAAATTTTGATGGAGATGGAGTTTCAAGATGAAGTAAAAACTAAAGTGGTATAGGACTCTGAAGGGGATCCAAAAAAGTCAATTTCATGTCTTGACTATCTATACATCTTCAAATATGGTTGACCAAAGTTGACCATGTGTTTGACTTCCTTGTGTAAAGGTGTCTAGTGAAGGTTTTCAATTGGTATTGATATCAGATGAATGTGTCATGATTTTATTACTATTGTAAAGTGTTATAACCATCATTTAAATGATATTTTGTGATTTTGGAGGTTTTACTAATTGTTTTGATGGTCAAACATTTATTTCAATTTGGAGGTACCTTCACCTATGGGGTTTTGGTGCATATTGGCAAAATGTGATAGGTTTTGGCATTACAGAGGTGATAAATAGTGCATGTGATGATTTTATATTGTTCCATGGGTCTTGTGGAGTAGACCTATACATTTTTAAATGGTCATATGGTTTGTTTATGCATAATAAAGTGGAAAAATTGAAAATATATTCTTGAGACCTATTTGGGACCATTTGGGACTTAGTGGAGTGTTCATATTATTTTTGTAGATGACTTGTTTTAATGAATTTATATTTCATAAGTATGCAAAGGGTTTCATTAAAAGTGAATAAAGGTATGGTATGGGTCTTGGCTGACCTATATGAATACATGAATGATTCATGCATTTATACAAGGCATTTGGAGACTTGAAAGATAGACTTGTGGAGTGAGTGTAAGTAAGGGGTGAAGTGAATATAAGGAGGAAGTATAGAGAGGTGTGAGACCATGTAAAACATTAGAATTTCCTTTTTAAGGTCTAAAAGTATGTGTGCAAGTTTGGAAGAGTTTGTCTCCATGATGATTTGATGATATTGTTAGGTATGAGAAGTGTTTGAGTAAGCATAGAAGAAGAGGAGTTATATGCCTATGTGAGAGGTAGATTTAAGGGTATTGAATCAAGAGAAGTTCATGATCAGGTGTATAATACATCAAATCTGAAGTATTCATCATAGATTGATAGTTCATATTGGTGGTGTGTTGGTGTTTATCATCAATACAAGTTGTTTCTTGTAACCTAAGTGGTTGCTACTCCTTGTGGAGTTGGTGCTTCACAAAAGGTCTCTTATTTTCTAAATATTTATAGGATACTAGTCCATTTTTGTTATAGTATTGAGAGTGGGTTTTCTACCCAATGACGGTTTCCCACTATATATCTTGTGTCTTGATTTCTTGATCTCTCATGACTATTTACTCATTTGTATATCTATTTTATGCTTTTTATTTGTGTTGATAAGATTGTTTAAGAGGTTTGAAAGATAACAAAGGATTAGAGTAAAAAAATTTAACCACTAATTCACCCCCTCTCAATGGACTATACCTCTATCATGGTCTTTCTTGGCCTTTATAACAAGGTCTTTCAAGGTTTCATATAGAACCTTACATTGAGACAAGTTCTAATTTGAATTGTGTTATTCATGAAGAAAAGGATTCTAGTATAGATGATGGCACTTCCTCCAAGCTTGAAGGCATTGTATAGTATGGTAATAACACTTATGACCATGATCCTTATGCTCTCATGGACGAAATTGATCTAGGAGTATATTATATACATGAAGAATGAGTACCAACACCTCAATTTGCCAAGGAAGAGGGTGAAGAAAATGAGATGTGGAAAATGTTTTTTGATGGTTAAAGAAGTAAAACTAGTATAGGATCTAGTGTTATGTTTGTATCTCTAACCAAAAATATATAATTTACTTCATATAGATTTCATTTCAATTGTACCTATAATGTGGTAGAGTATGAAGGTTTGATTCATGGCCTTCAATGGACAAGGAGAAAAGGAATCAAGAACTTGTAAGTATATGGAGATAGTGAATTAGTTTTGCATTAGGTTAATAATGTGGTTGATATAAATAACCCTTTTGTAAAGTCATACAATCATATGGTATGGTATTTTCTTGAAAACTTTAATGCATTCAACATATAATCAGTTCTAAGGGAGCAGAATAATCATGTTGATAAACTAGATAACATAGGAGCTCAATTTGATGCTTCAACTACCATATAATAAGAGGGGAAGAAATATCAAATTAATATCATTATCAAACCTTATGTACCTAATAATTAAGTGTCTTGTAAAGTGTTTTATAGTGACAAACACATTGCATGCTTCTTACAAAATGAAGTTGAGTGTTCTTCAAGGAGTCACAAGAGGCTCCAAGAATAATTTGGTGATTAAATTATGTATCTAAAAATTAATAAGATACCTAAGGGTCTAGTGACCTTAGAAATTATCTTTAATGAATGTGATAAAAATAAAAATGAAAAGGTGTGTTTACAAAAGAGGATAATTATGAAAGAGTCTTGATCTTCAAGGTTAAAATCCTTAAACTAGGCAAGGTATGTTCTACATTTGAAAAGCAAGCATTCATTGATTTGTGTAGAGAGTTTCATGAATATTTACTTTAGAGTATAAGGACCTAAAAGGATTTGATCCTAACCTATCACACTATATTATTGAGTTGGAACCTAGAGTTAAACCGGTCAGACAAAAACAAAGACCCATTAATCCCAAGGTTGAGAAACTCATGAAGTTAGAGATTACTAAACTCCTCAAATCTGAAATAATCTTTTTTATCAAGCATTTAACATGGGTAACTAATATTTTTCTTGTTATAAATAACAATGGAGAGATAAGAATTTGTGTGGGCTTCAAGGATCTTAATAGGGTGTCACTTAAAGATCACTATGCTTTACCCTCAATGGAGTAGATTTTGTAGATTATTTTATGTTCCCAACATTTCTCTCTTCTAGATGGATACTTAGGTTATAATAAGATTCAATTCAGTGAAGATGATTATTTTAATAAAATATTTACCACTAAATGGGGGACTTTTGCCTATAGTAATATGCCATTTGGTTTGTCAAATACTAGTGCTACCTTTCAAAGAGCAATGGACATGGCCTTCAAAGATTTGATTAATGAGATGTTTTTGTTTTATATAGATGATATAATAGTGTTTTATAAAGATGATAATGAAAATATGAAATACTTGAGACAAGTGTTTGAAAGATGCAAGTAGAATGGCATATCTCTTAATCCAGCATCTTTGTTGTACATGAAGGTGACACATTATTTCCAAAGACGGTTTGGCTATTGATCTTGAAAGGATAGATTAAATTTTAGGCCTATCATTTCCATTGCATAAGAATCATTTTCAAAGTTTCTCAGGTAAGATAAATTTTTAAAGGAGGTTCATACCTGGTTTTGCATCTTTGGTAAAACATATCACAATTATGCTTAGGAAGAACCAGGTCTTTTCCTGGACTAAGGAAGGTAAGAGTAGTTTTGAATCCATTAAGAAATCAACTGCATAAGATAGGCTCTTTTGAATCCTTACTTCACTAAATACTTCATGTTGTATTCATTTTTAAACCTTAATATTATCTTAGCCATGTTAATGCCAAAGAATGATGAGGGTATGGAGTAGCCTATTGCATTCTTTAGTCAAGATTTAGAAGAT
Organism: Torreya grandis; assembly: GCA_037957365.1. Lineage (NCBI taxonomy): Eukaryota > Viridiplantae > Streptophyta > Pinopsida > Cupressales > Taxaceae > Torreya > Torreya grandis. Next base: position 8,291,656 of record JARHVA010000047.1, on the reverse strand, counting down.
TATGAAGTCAATTACACCTTTGTGGATAAATAATTCTTTGATATTTTAAGGGGATTAAATAATTTTAGGCATATGGTTTCAAACAATAAGATTCATGTTATGGTTTCTCATTCTAGTACCAAGGAGTTTCTTTTGAGGAAAGGCCTTAGTGAGAAGAGAGTAGGGTGGATCACTAAGGTAATGGAATATGATGTTGATATCAAAGTAACAAAATTTGTAAGAGGCAAAGGACTTTGTGAACACTTAGCTTCATATTTTCATGAGTTAAAATAAGAGGTTCTAGTTAATCATGATTGCTTCCAACAAGCTAGTTCCTTGTATATACAGAGTTGGACATAAGATGCGATCAGATTTCTTCAAAATGGTGAGTATCCTAATAATATGAGTAGATCAAAAATGAGATATTTTATATTGCAATCTATTCCCTTTTGTCTTATGTATGGTGTGTTTTGTATGAGGGACATCAATCGTGTGCTATTGAGATGCATTGATAATGATTAGTTTGGGCTGTTACTTGAGAAGTTTCATTATGGGATAGTAGGAGGTCATTTCTCTCCAAGAACCACAACTTCAAAGATCATCAAGTTAGGTTATTATTGTCCAAACCTTTTCAAATATTGACATGCTTGGATGAGAAGTTATGTACAATGTGCTTTATTTGTAGGAAAATAGAAGTTTGCATCTCTTCCTTCAAAACCTATCCAACTTGATCAACCTTTCATGAAATGGGGTCTTGATTTCATCAACATGATAGATCCCCCATGAAGTGTTGGTCATAAATGGATACTCATAGCAACTGAATATTTTACAAGATGGGTTGAGGTAGTAGCATTGAAGGAATCTAATGATAATGTTATCTTGTAGTTATATGAGAGCATCATAACAAGGTTTGGCAGTCCTTATACTATTATTATAAATAATGATCTTATTTTTATGGGTGCTAAGACAATTGATTGGTCAAATAGTAATGGCATATTCTCAATTACTTCATCTAACTATTACCCTTAAGGTAATGGGTTGGTTGGATCTACTAACAAAAATTTGATCTGAATCATCAAGAGAACCATAAAGCATAATTAGAGGGATTAGAAAACCAAATTAAAGATAGCCTTATAGGTCAATAAGGAATTCTCATTTTGTGCTTATCTATGGAAGGGAAGCTAGGTTGTCTGTCTCTCAAGAGTTGTTTTCCTTAGAGTTAGAACATCAACTAGAGCTGCTTGAGAACACTTAAATGGAGGTGAGATTGTTATAATTGATGGAGTTTTAGGAAAATTGAGAGAAGGATCATCAAGCTATGAAAAATAACCAAGTAATGATGAATAGGTATTTTGATAAGGATGCAATTCAAAAAACATTATAGGAAGGTGATATAGTGTTAAAATGGGATGAAGATAGAGAAAAACTAGGGAGGCATACAAAATTTGATACCCTATAAAGTGGACCATATGTAATTATCAATGAAATGAAAATAATTATTTCCAATTAGTAAAGATGAATAGAGAAGATTTGTTTATCCCTATGAATGGGATACATTTGAAACCTTGCTATTGAGGGGTAAAAGTTTAGTTTTGTAAATAGTAGATTAGGTGTGTGTTTTGTTTATATTATGTGTGTTGTGTTTCATAAATGTTCCAGTTGAACATATGTTTGTTTCTAATTTGTGTTTTGTCCTTATTGTTTCTTATTGTTGTGTGTTGTCAAATATATTTGTGTCAAACCTATTGTACATTTGACTTCATAGCCCAATGGACAGGATTAGGCAACTAGCCATGGCATTACAAGCATGCCACCCTTGGGAAATTATCAAGAATGTTGACCATTTTTACAAGTTAAAATGGATCAAACCCCCTATAGCCAAAATCTTATATAGAGGACTCATTATAGCATCATAAGATGTTGTATAGTTTTATTTGATGTCATTTCATATGCCATCCTAGCTTTAGTCATCATCTAGTCTAGTCCTTATGTCGTAGGCATTAGAATTTCACTAAAGCCTTTGTAAGAATCAAGTGGATGTTTGCTAGAACAAGTCCATAATTCTTTTGGGTTTTTGGCTAAGTGTTGGGGCCTTATCATAAATTTTGTCCATAACAAAAATACTCAAGACCTATTTATTTTAGGAAAAATGTTTGAAGCATAAGTATTTATTTTGGGGAAATTTTTCCACAATAATTTTCTTGAAGATAGAATTCTTTCAGACCTATTTGGGACGAGCTTGTTCTGATGCATAAATTTCTTGGAATCATTTAGGTTGGTTATTATGCCATTTAGAGGTCGCAATCGACCTAGGGCAATCATGCCCTAGCCTATGCAAAGTGGTGGGTTGGTGTGCACAGGTGTAGTTTGGGGGAGTGAGAGAGTAGGGAAAGGCTGAAGCATCAGGTAGAGGCATCATAGGGTCACACTGGACCAAAGAGGGTGTGATCATGGCTCAATAGGAGCCTTTAAAAACCATGCTTGGCAAAAGCTTTAGCGTAGCTATGGGCATGAACAAGTAGGAGCAGCAAGGTAAATCAGTAGGTCAAGAGTTTTCTTCCCAAAATCTAGGAGCAATGGAATGGAGCTCACCCAGGGGATCTAAGATTATGAAGATTAATGGTTGCCTGGAGAAATGTAAGGAATGACCTAAATTGGTAATTCCTTTCGATATGATCTTAGAGAATGTGGAATATTATTCCAAGCATTCTTTGTATTGTAAGTTTTTGGGTCTGAAAGTTTCCCTTCAATTTCTAGAGGGTTGGGCCAGGAGAGTGTGGGAGCCAGAGGGAGAAATGGAGGTCACATTATTGGCAAATAACTACTTCATGGTCACATTTATATGTCTGGCTGACTGTAACAGGGTTTTTGAGGGAGGGCCATACTTTTATAATCAATTTGGACTTTTTGTTAAACCTTGGCATGCTGGGTTTAATCCTTTTGAGGAATTACCAACTCGGGTTTTGGTATGGGTTAGGCTCCCTAGACTTCCTATTGAATGTTTTCATGAGGATGTTCTCCTAATGTTAGCTTCAACACTTAAAAGGATGGTGGGGTCTTCAACTTAGAGTTTAGGTAAGAAAGTCATGACTTTTTCTCAAATTTGTGTGGAAATTGATTTGAGCAAACCATTGCCTAATGTGCTGGAGATGAGTGCGGGTTCATACTCCTAGGTACAATAATTGGACTATGAGACCCTTCCCTTCATGTGTCACCTTTACCATGAGTATGGACACCTAGTGTATAGATGTCTGAAGGCTAAGCCAATGGAGCAACATCCCCAGCTGCCACCTAGCAGCATTCCCAGTGCCGATAAAGGGAAGAAATCAGAGCTTGGGGATAGCAGGGATGCCGAAGGTTTCACACAGGTGAAAGCTCAAAGCCATAATAGAGGCTAGAAGAGGATCCTTAGGGAGAGGTAGGATGATGATTCTTTAAATAGGTTTGAAATCTTGGATGGATTGGGCAAGCAAGAAGTAATTCTGGGATTAATGAGTGTGGAGCAGTTCTTGGGAGGTTCAGTACCAGAGATTAATTCAACCAATCTTTTGGTGGTTCTTCAGGAAGACTCAGCCTTACCCATGGCTATTGAAAGGTAGATAGAGGAATTAGGGGGGGAGGTAATAGATAGGGACCTAGAATAGAATGGAGATGACTTGTACCCTTTGACAAGGGTTGTGGGGATAGAAGTAGATAAGAAAGGAAAATCTTCTCCTCACCTGGGTATTCTCTAGAGGGAAGGAAAGAAGGGGACGTCAAAAAAAGTGCTAAATTGGGATGCAAGAAGGACACGAATAGACTAAAGATGATTGGGGAGACCTTAGTGGAGTCTGGTGTGGTTAATACCTTAGACTCATAGTTCTTAACTCCTCTGAAATGATCATTATCTCATGGAATGTAAGGGGACTGAACAACGGTCCCAAACAAAAGGCTGTTAGGGAATTAGTTAGATGTCAAGTACCTGATATTCTTTTTCTCCAAGAAATGAAAGTTTCTATGGATGATATGAGGAATATTACACCTGAGTTATGGAGGTATGGTTCATGGCAATGCATTGGAGCTCATGGATCTTTGGGGGGCATGGCTTGTTTTTGGAATCCATGCAAGATCTAACCTGTGTCTTGGATTTCCTTTAAATCCTCTTTATCTATGGTGGCTTCATGTATTGAGTCAGGTGAATCAGTCCTTTTTTCCAATGTTTAGGCTCCTAAAAATTTCCAAGGTAAACTTCTTATTTGGAAAAACATCCACTTTATTCTTCAATTATTTCCCTATTTGCCATGGATTGTGGTGGGAGACTTTAATGCTATTCTTGATTTAACAGAGAAGAGAGGAGGTAATGCACGGTTAGAACCTTCTTCTCTCCTACTCTAGGATAATATTGAGGCACTCAATTTAGTGGATATCAAGCTGGTTAATGGATGCTTTGCTTGGAATAATTAAAGAATGGGGGATAGGTGCATTGTGGAGTGTTTAGATAGATTCATGACCTCCTATTATTGGGTGGGGGGTTCATGGTCTTCCTACCTTGAGATTCTTGATTGGAGGGGCTCGGACCACTGGCCAATAAAATTGGTTGTTTCTTCTTCCCATGAGTCTCTAAAGGGACCTTTCAAGTTTCAGCTTATGTGGCTTAGGGACCCAGACCTATTTGGATGAGTGGTGGATTGGTGGAGGGGCAAGCCTGCTATAGGAACAACAATGTATACTTTTATTAAGCTTATCTAATTCATCAAGTACCAGCTCAAAAAGTGGAACTAAAAAAGTTTTGGTAACATTTTCCAAAAGAAAAATGAGGCACAGATGGAGCTGAATGTCATTACCAGAACCATTAGGGATGAGGGAATGACTGAGGTTTTGTTGAGGGAGGAAGCCAGGGCCTTAAAATCTTTGGAGGAATGGGAACTAAGGGAGGAGATATTTTAGAAACAAAAGGCCCAGATTGAATGGCTTAGAGAAGGGGATAAGAACATAGCCTTCTTCTTCAATTCAGTTCAAGCTAGACAACATGGCATGGGGATTACTTCTTTGGTGTTGGACAGTGGGGAGATTGTTTCTTCTATGAAGGGTATCATTAATGAGGTAGTGTAGTGTTTTGCTTCATTATTCAAGGAGGAAACATAGGGGGACTTAGCTGAAGAGGTCCAGATCCTATCTTGTATCCCCTCTTTGGTGACCATGGATATGAATGAACATTTGATGAGGGATATATCCTTGGAGGAGTTAAGAAGGATAGCCTTTATGATGCAAAAAGGAAAGGCACCTGGTCTAGATGGCTTCTCGATTGAGTTTTTCCAAGAATTTTGGGAAATTATTAAATTTAACCTCCTGGATGTTGTTCAAGAATCCCAGAGGAACAAGCAAATGCTTTAGGATTTGAATTCCACCTTTCTGGCTCTCATTCCTAAGGGTGTAGGGGCTAATAGGTTGAGTCTTTTTAGGCCCATTTCTCTCTGTAATGTCACTTATAAAATTATTTCTAAACTAATCACTGAGAGGTTAAAAAAGTGGCTGAATGCACTTATCTCAGAGGAGTAAGGTGGCTTTGTTGAGGGCCGATAGATTTTGGATGGGGTGGTGATGGCTATTGAGACTATACATTCCATGACTCAGTCCAATGAGAAGGCAATATTTATCAAGCTAGATATGTCAAAGGCCTATGATAGAGTTTGGTGGTCCTTCCTCTAGAAGGTCTTGGGTGCCTTTGGTTTTGTAGAGGATTGGATTCATTGGGTTTTGAGTTGTGTGAACTTGACCTCCTTTTCAATTTTGATTAATGGTGAGCACTCTAATCTGTTTGGGGCTTCTCGTGGATTGAGACAAGGTGACCCTCTTTCTCCTTACTTATTTCTTCTGTTGGTAGAAGGCTTGGGTCAATTGATCAAAATAAATGTGGCTGATGGTGCTATTCAGGGTTGGCAGTGGGGAGAGGAAATCCTTGTACAATCCCATCTCTAGTTTGTGGATGATGTGACTTTGATGGGCAGGGCTACTATTAGGGAGGTGTCTAACATATGCAAGAGCCTAGATGTTTACCTTGCCACCTCTAGATAGGTAATTAATGAGGGCAAATCATCTATTTTTTCTTTAACACTCCTCCAGCCATACAACAAAGAGTGGCTCTTATCCTCAGGTTCTAAATTGGGAGTCTCCCACTGCTTTATCTCAAGATTCCTATCTCTACTGGCTAGTTGGCTAAGGAGTCATGGTGGGTGATCCTAGACAAATTTTGGGACAAGGTGAATCATTGGACCCACCGTTGGTTATCCTTTGTGGGTTGGGTTCAACTGATTCAATCAGTGGTGTAGGCTCTTCTTATCTACAGGTGTATGATCCAGGTGGTGTTGATGAGCTTTTTTAAGGACTTAGACTCCTTAACAAGACAATTTTTATGGGCTAGGAATTTATCTTCAACCAAGTGGAGCCTAATTAAGTGGGAAACAGTTTGCAGCCCAAAGAGGTTTGGTAGGCTATGATTACGATAGTTTGTGCTATCTGGTACTACTTTGGCTGCCAAACTATACTGGCATTGGTGCATGGAGCAAGATCGACTTTGCGTTAGAGTGTTGTCCCACAAGTATTTTTTTGGGATTCCAAGGAGGGATATTCCATGGTATGATTTGGTTGGTAAAGGCTCAAAAATTTGGGAGACTCTCAAGAAAGGAGCCACACTGATTAAGAGGGGTCTTTTTTAGATATGTAAGAGTGGGGTGGAGGTCCAGTTTTGGCATGACTCGTGGGATGGTTTCCCTCCTATAATTAGCTAATATCCTCAGCTAAGTACTCTATCCTAGATTTTTTGTGAAGCTAGCTGGAAAAGGGTGTGTGACTTTAAATCCCTTTCCTTTTATGGGTAAGTGGCGGTTGCTAGATGGAAGTCCTCAAAAGACTGGTCAATTCTTGGTTTGGAGGCATAGTGCACAGACCTACAAAATATTCTATCCTGACATAGTTGTAATGCACTTATGGACAATGATGTGTTAGTCTAGTTCTTGAACCCCAAGGGGAAGTATATGGTGTCCTATGGCTATCAGGAGTTGATTTCCTAGTAGTATGAGGATAGAGGGGAAGTTTAGTGGTGGAAGAAAGTTTGGAATGGTTTCTCATGGCCGAAGTGTAACTATTTTACATGGACTTTAGTGTGGAATAGATGTTTGACATGGGACAATATTCAGAAGTGAGGATTTATTAGTCCTTCAAAGTGTGTGCTCTGTAATAGAGAGGAGGAAGACTCCTCTCATATTTTCTTTCATTATACCTTCACTCTTCAACTATGGCACTTCTGCTAGGACTGATGGTGGTGCTAGTGCATCCACGTTGTTTCTTTGGCTGATTTTTGGTCTAGAGTGGGCCGTCCCCCTTCTTCAACTTCCTTCTTGCAGGATGCGTGGTACGTTGGCCCTGTTTTCTTGCTTTGACAAGTTTGGATGGAAAGAAACTAGAGGATTTTTAAGGGGGGAAATTGGAAACTCAATAGGTCTAGATCAGAATTAAGGGAATGATCCAGGAATCTATTGAAGTGAAGAGTGAGGTTATGCTGCCATTGAAGAAAGGGGACGTTGAGGTGCTAGAACGATTTGGAATAAGAGAGTTATCTATGATCTCAGCTTATGTCAGACATGGTACACAAGGGCAATGGAAAGTTCAATGGTTGGGGAAGTGGATGGCTCCACCTACTGGGCTTTTGAAAATTAATATGGCTGGGTCATCCAGGGGCAACCCAGGGGTGGCTGGGATTGCAGGGATTGCTAGGGATTTTTTGAGATCTGTGGTTTTTATTTTCTCGACATATCAAGGAGTGCAGATGATTAATAAGATGGAAGGTTTGGCTATCCTATATGCTTTGAGGAGAGATTATGCTTTTGGTTGGAGGAAGGTGATTTATGAAGTTGATTCTCAAGTCCTGATTAACTTGATCTTGGAAAGGAAATTTTTTGATGTGAGCTGGCTGTTGGCTATGATAGTGTAGCAGATTTTACAAGTGAGTTCTTGCATGGAGTCGATATCCTATGCCCACATTCCATAGGAGTGGAATAGGCCAGCTAATTGTTTGGCAACATGGGCATCGAAAGAGGGAGAATTCTGTAAGGTGGATGAATGGGAGTAGCTGCTTGGTGATTTACATTAGGAATTGGAACCCATTCTTACTGGAGATATAGGTGGAGTTGAGATTTGAGGCTATTTTTTTTTTGGTTTTCTTGTCTTGTGGGATGTTTGGACGCTTTTGTAATCTATTGATTTAAGTTTAATAAAGTTTATACCCCTTTTAAAAACAAAAAAAATGATAGAATTCTTTTGATCAAAGTGTTTGAGAAAAATAGTCTGATGCAAAAATCCCATAGGGTTGTTTCTTTCAGACATTTTGTCTGCAACAAAAGAGCCAAGTTTGATTTCTTTCAAAAAACTTATTTGATACAAAAGGCTAAGGATATATTCTTTCGAATAAAATGTCTAAAACATAAATATTGATGACCCATATTGTTTTGGGAAAATTGGTCAATACAAAAAGTCTAAAGCCATCATTCTTTCAGGGAAATTATCTTGAAGATAAAGAGCCCAAATAAACTACTCACAACAAAAGCTCTAATGGAATTGAATTATTTCAATAAAGTTGATCTAGAAGAGTATGACATTTTCACAGACAAAAAATGATCCCATGCAAAAAATCATTGGCATTTAAAAAATTGATGACCTCACATACGTTATTTACGATCATTCTAAAGTAAAATTTAAGTCATGGAAAATAACCATTAGGATTCAAATATCTTAGAGATGGTTACATAAATGTCAAATAAATTCATGTAGGTTTCAAATATAGGCACATTAATGTCAAGTTTGAGCCCTATAAAATAGTCATTTTAATTTAAATAGTGGGTCTAAATAGATCAACGATCAATGTTTCATCATACACCAAAATTAAAGAAATGGATGATTTGATAGTATTAATTATTTAAAAATATCTATGGTGTATATTTGATCATGAAAAATCATATTGATGGTGTGAGTAAAGTCAAAATGTCAACAAATCCTAAGATTAAATCATGTTCGAGCAACTAGATCATGATCTATGACTCATGTTCAGTTATACATCCAGATCCAATGGTATGAGTGAGGTCAATAGGTCAATAAGATCAGATAAAATGAAATGTTTTCAACTATCATAATTTTAGGATCTAAGATCAATGATCAATGTCCAACATTGAAATTTAAAGCAGAGAAAATCTAGGAGCGGTCGACTGGGTAAATTTAATTGGACTCCAGATGGACAAGATGGGTTACATGTTCAAATGACAATAGAAAAAAAATTATAGGATGAAACAAAAAACATGGAAAGGAAGGACACATGGGTGAATACATAGTATCAAAGGATGTTGTAGTAAAGTAAGCTCTATGAACTCATATACCACCATGAAAGCTCAGTCGAAGACTAAAGATAAATAATGAATACCGGATATAAAGAATAAAGTCCAAGAAAGTAATGAGTGATTAGATATGGTAAATGCAAATGTCTAGAAGATAGATAAAAACCTGGAAAATGTTTGTGACTATCATAGCATATGTATTGACTCTCCTAGTTTAGTTTTAAATTCTCAAGAGATGATCCATGATGAAAAAAGTTTCATGGAGGCTAGCTAAATAATCTATCCACTATTTTGGAGAGTTTGTCATGATTTATATCGACATTTTTATTAAGATGCATTCATGGTCTATTTCATACTCAGTTGCACCTACAACACAACTAGTGCTCATGTTTGGACATGTGTTTCAATGATTCTTGAACTTATTTTTTTCTCCTTTCTCTGAAGTTCTACAAGTAGCTACCATTTTAGCCTTTGTAATCTAATACCAAACCATGTATGGAAAATCCTTTCTAGTTTTAAAATTTTACTTTACCTTAGAACAATAAATGCAATCTGGTTTGATTTCATATATCAGCTTGTCAAAGTGTGTGAAGAGATGTATAGTGAATAATTAAGAGATATTCGTCTATCCTTACTTTCTCTCAGTACTTCCATGTTTGATGCAAGTGATTTCAACCTAGTAGGTTATATGAAGTTTAGTCAAGTGTATGAACCTATATTAAGTGTATAATGATCCTTAGTATCTAAAACTAATCTATAGTCTTATTTACCTTAGAAATTCTTCATGCATTTCACCTTCATATCAAAACACTAATGCTAGTACATTCTAGGGCTCTTAACTAGTGTTGCATTCCTTGTATCTTTGTGATTGAGTATGATAATCTTGTGAAAAAACATTTTGGTGCATAATTATTTTAGAATAAGTTTATTTCATGTAATTTATAATCCTTTTACCCTCACAAGTAAGCATTAGATAAGTGATAAGCTTTGAGAAATACATTCAAGAAGTTAGCCATTTAAATTTAGAGGCTCATTTCCACTATAGGTACACCCACATACCTATAAGTGTTCCCATGTTACCCAAATATGAAAGAGGCTTGAACACCCTCTTTTAGGGTGTAAGATTTGGTGACAATAGGTAGAAAAATATTCCCCATGGTGTTTTAAATGTAATTATGTGTTGGTCTTCAACAATAATTTTTATTTGATTATAGCCTAAAAAGCCATGCATTAAAGATAACATTTCATGAACTATAGTTGAATCTATAATCATGTCTATGTTAGGAAATGGAAAATCATCTTTTGGTCATGATTTGTTGATATCATGAAAATCTATGCAAACTCTTATCCCTTATGGTTTATTTGATATTGGTACAATGTTGGATATCCAAACTAAATAATCAATAGGACTTATGAAACTAATAGCCAACTACTTCTTTAGTTCTTCTTTTACTAGTAGTGAAATCTTAAGATGCATCTTATAGAGTTTTTTTTAGATTTTTTTAGCATCTGTATACACCATAAGGTGATGTACTACTAATTTTGGATCAATTCATGGCATATCTATATAATACCATGCAAAGACATTAGATAATTCACAAAACAAAAGTGTAAATATGTCCCTTTCTATTTGAGTAAGTGATATGGAAATTTTATCAATTTTATGACCTTCTTCAGTCCCAATGTTCACAGGAATAGTTTCTTCAACAAGTAGAGTTGATTAATCTTTGTAATTTAGGGGTGGTGTAGGAAGAGGAATATCTCTATCAAAGTCTGTCTGATTGGATGTAGAAGTTGAACTGATATTATTATATAAATTTTATTCCCCAAAGTATATTGAATCATCTAAATAAATTATAAATCCTTTCTTGTGGTTACCTGCTAGAATCTGATCCCTTGTTCTCAAGAATTCAAAAATAGCCTCATCATTCTAAAAGTGATCAAGCTAAGGTATTACATGTTAATCCCACTATATGAGGGATGGATATGAAAGATCAAGTGTAATAATGGCATTCTCATGAAATAGGTTGCTGAGGGAAATGTCTTCAAAGTGGTTGAGTATGGAACCTATTTTTTTGTCTAAAGAATCAACCCCTGACTCACTAGAAGAGTCACTTTGGAAAAATGTGAGATACACGTTGAGTGGGTTAAATCCTATACCATGTTTTTCCTCATTTGATTTTATTGTGATAGGTTTAATGGATCCTTGTTCATGTAGGTTGAGACCTTTAATCTTATAGTTAATTATATTACACATGATGGATTTGATAATGGGATATTTTTTAATATAATTTATCCTTTGAGGGCTATCTCCAGGTCTAAAAAATCACTCAAAGTCATATATAAATGTTGTAAAATCAATAGTAAAATTTTGTTTTTTATATCAAAAACACCTTTGATCTACAAAATATTCCTACTTTTGCCTCTCAAAAGTTTTTCATAATCTATAATTTTCTTCTCCAAGTGTCTTCTTGCACTATAACAATAAATACTAGCTTTTCTCTTACAAAAGTTTAAAATTTTACATTTAAAATTTACATTTACCCTTTTTATATTATTTTCAAGATTCTTGGTCAAATGGCTAAGTCCTTAGGATTTTAACCAAGCATTCAGGATTCAAATACCCATTTAAATGCTTCCATGTCTTTTTTATTTAGCAAATAAACCCAAAATTTGCAAGATAAAGATAATATATTACAAGGTGTTTACTAGAATTAACTTTGGTGTAACTGTAAAGGGCCAAAGTGGGACATGGGAGGTTAAGGGGTCGATCCTCCACTCCCCAATTTTATTTTCTCAAAAATTTTAATGCTTTACTTGAGGGAATAATCCCACATTGCTTGGGATAGAATTAAAACATAAGTTTATTATAGTTTCTTCCCTCCATTAGATTTAGTCATGAGAGACCACCTTAGGCAAGCCTTGGAAGATTTGAATTATTCTTGGTGGTTGATGTGGATGTGCCACATTTCAAGTTGTTTAAGAATACATGTGGTGGATCTAGGTCTCTTCACAGTGTTTTATCACTAATCTTTATAAAACACGAAGAGTCTAGCCCCACATTAGTTGTAGGGGAAAAATATGAAAGGTTTTTATACAAACATTCCACCATATCATAATGAATTAAAGGAAATTGGGTCCCCATCCTTAAAAAAAGAGGACCCCTATTGAGTTATTTTCCTATTATTGGTGTTGAGGCACTGATTTTGTCATTAATTTCAAAGTCAAGTTGGATGTCATTCATGTTAAGGATAGAATTTGTGGCCATGTATGGTGGACTGGTATGTGAAGGAAAATTTTTGTCTCTCTAGTGAGAGAGAATTTGAAGGAAAACTGGTAAGTATTTTGAGTATTAATTACATTTCAAGGTCAATTTCAAGGAATAAGGAAAGCATATTGTTGAGCACTAGTACTGAGGAGCATACAAGGTAAGCATACATGGGTTAATAAGTATTTGAGTTATATATGAGGTCTTCGCATAAGGTTTTTATATTTTAATCTCATAAAACTATTAAGAGTGACCTTATCTTTATATAATAATATTTTAATAATGACCTCATTGAGATATAGCTTGTTTAAGTCCAAAACTTTGAATACTGGTGTCTTAAGAAGCCTAGTCTAGCCTTGAGAGAAGGTTTATGCATGAAGAATAGTAAATATTGGTGATTTGTGTCAATAAATTAATGAGAGAGTGTTTAAATATATTTAAACATGATAAATAGGTAAATAATTCTTCAAATGAGTTCTAATATCAAGTTTGACACTTATCCTTACATGAAGAGACATAGTGAGTAGGCACAAGCTTGGTAACATGATGAGATAAGTAGTCCAAGGATTATGAGATGATGGGTGGAAGTTTTTGATAAATTTATGAGGTCATATTACATGTGTATTAGTCATTGAGAGTATTAAAATAAGTTTAAAGGTGTGATTAAGGTCTAAGCATGACTACAAGTTTGAGACCTAATAATCAAAGAGACTTAGTGTGGCCTAATGAGGGGTCAATATAATTTCCTAAAGTGATAGATATATTAATATCATTGATATAGGTGTGATAGTTTTTTTTAAGTATTTTAATCAATTGAGGTCATATCCTAAATGATAAAGCATGAAAATTGGTGTTAAGTTTTTCTATGTGCATAGAATGGGGTGTTGTAGACTCGAGAAGGAATTTCTTATGCTCGTTAGCATGTTAAACCTTTGCATGAGATCTTGAGCTTCATTAAATTTTTGGAAGGTCCCTATCTTTAATTTATTATCATTGGTTTTGTATTTGAGGGGAAATCCTTTATGAATGATTGCTAAGAAGGGAAACCAATAAAAACCCTCTTAAAACCATCATAATGACCCAATACGAAAGATATTGTTAGTTATGGCTTAGAATAGTTTTTTGACTTAGTTTTATGTTTTTAAAATTTAAAGGACTCTTCCATTTTTCTCCATGTGGTTTTGGTTTGTCATGACAGTGAGTAGAAGCTACAAGAAACCCCTTGTCTCTCATAATTTTGATGTTGTAGGTAGGGTTGACCAAATTAAAGCATACAAATGGATGGAGGATGATGTGTGAAACATTAATTTTGTGATCATGTAAGTTTATAATAATGTTACAAACCTAAAATTTTCTAAACTGGTCATGGAAGTTGACCTATTGTTAAATAAGCCTAATGAGAAAGACAATGAGAAATCTAGGCAAGAATGAGAATGAGATTAGGGGTTGGTTACAAAATATTAGGGATGAATAAAAATGCATGGGGTATTTTTTAAATAACTATACCTCATATCCCATTATTTTATTATTGTTTATTATGCTTATACACAATCAAAAAGGTTTCATCTAAGTGACCTATCTAACATAATGAAGTCTATGTAGGGTGAAGATGTGAGATTGCTCTATAAGACCAATATTGATATTGAATATTGTAAAATATATAATAATATATGTTATAATTATTATTAAGTATATTTTAAAACTTTTTTTATTTCATAAAAGTGTTCACATAGGTGTTCTAAATCTTGATTCTCATGACTATGTTTTCAAAGCTACAGGTAGTTTTCTATGTATAAGTGAGAATGATGTATTTGAGTCATTTTGAACAAATTTGAAGGATAAAATTCTCATTAATGTGTTATATATGTATCATATGTTAATTTTAACACATTTTTATTCATTATAAACTCCTATAAAGGTATGAAAATTCAAAGGATTTTGACTAGGTTTTTGGAGCCTGTGTGTAGTTCTAAGTGAGCATATGAAGTTGATTAGTTAGAGGTCTTGTGCCCTATTAATTAAAATATAATGAAAATTATGTTTAAAATCAGGTAATTTATATTATATCCATGTGATTTTTTGTTTGTTTTAAGTGGTAAAATTTATTGTATGCATCATATTTTTAGGACATACTTTCTTGCGGTGAGAAAGCCTAATTGTGAGCAAATCTAATTGGGTGGTTCAAGGAGTGAAAAGAGCCAAATGGTGTTAGGGACCTAATATGAGATTATAAAGGATATAATTTAATAATTTTTTAATTTTTTCATCCATTTATTGAAGCTCATATTTTTCTAAGGTGGTCTAAGTGAAATATGTGATTAGAGAAGGCCTAATTACATTAGGTCTCTATTAGGCCTAATTGGGGGTTTTGGCCCTTAAGGGTAATGAAAAAATTATGTGGTGGTTTTTTCACTTATGAAAAATGTTTTTTGATATATTTAATGTGTGATACAATTATTTTTATGCTCTTTTCCAACCAAAATGGGTGAGATCAAGAGTCAAGTATAAAGAGTAGGTTTAATAGGCCTATTTTGACTAGTTAGAATATTGAGCATATGAGTGAATGGTATAGAGTTTTTGAAACTAGGTAAAGTTAAATATTATAAAATATTCATTTTTAATATTAAATTAATATATAATTATGTATCTATAGGTTATGATCAAGATCATTTGACCTATTTCTACCAAGGAAAGGGCTAGTTGAATGAGAAGGCCTCATAGGTTGTTTGAGAGAGAAAGAAGTGTAATCAGAGAAAAATAAGGTGGTAATATTTATTTGATTGAGAAAAATGTGTCCAAGGGTGATCATATATTCAAGGCATCTGAGTTGGTGTTGAGTTACCTAGGGGGTTTAATCCTCCTTGCAATTTGGTGCTTGCTAAAGGACTAGTTGAGTTGGTGCTCCTTATAGAGTTGGTGCCTCACTAAAATTTTTATTCATTTCTTATAGGAATATATTAAAAGTTTTTAATTAGTGTTATTTATCCTCCAATATGTTTTCCCACATATATTCTATGTTTTCATGTTGTTTTCTTTCATAGATGCTTGTGTATGCATTGGTTAATGTATGTATGTGAATGAATGATTCATGGTTGTTAAGTGAAATTGAAGGATTTTTTTTAAGACAAATAATTCACCCCACCCCCCCCCTCTTAGTATATATACTTCCAACATTTGGTATTATATTAAGTTATTTTAAGGAGGCATAATAACCTAAAGGAGATCCTAAGCAAGCGAAGATGGCTAGTCAAGTACAAGGTGGTTTTTCTACAAGCAAGGCTCCATTCTTTAATGGATCCAATTATACTTTATGGAGTGTCATGATGAGGAAATATCTGATGTCTCAATGTCATGATGTTTGGCAATCAGTCTTAGATGGATATATTGTACCCATTATTCCTCCTATAGATACAACAAGCAAGAAGGTTAGTGATAATTATTCAAAATTAATGAATGGTATTATGTGTGGCTTATCAGAGGCAAAAATTATGAAGGTGATGAAATGTATGTTTTATAAATAAATATGTGAAAATTTGAAGACTATTCATGATGGAGACACCAAGGTCAATTTGTCTAAGTTTTAAACACAGAAAATAATTTGAAATCCTAAAAATGAATGAATATGAGACCATTATATCCTACTTGTTGAGAGTTGATGAAGTGGTCAACATCATAAGAGGCCTAAGTAAAGAATTGAAAGAGTATAATTTTGTTCAAAATATTTTGATATCTCTAACTCCCATTGATTCTAATGAATCTGTTGTTGAAAATATACAATATCTAGACAAGATAGAGATGGATGGACTTCATGGTACCCTAATAACCTATGAGATGAGGACAAGTTAAGGAAGACCTAAAAATAAGGAAGATGCATTCAAGGTAGAAAATAATCCAAATTATAAGAAGACACAAGGTAATAAATTCAAATACAATGATGAATCTTATATTGATGATGATGAGTTGATAGCTATGTTTACAAGAGAGTTGAAGACAAGCTCAAGTAAATACAAGGGAAAATGACCCTTTAAATGATTCAATTATGGAGAGATTAGACACTTTGATAACAAATTCCATCATAATCATAAGGAAAAATATGATGAGGATAATGATGAAGTTCATGATGATGATAAAAGGTAAAATAGGTCTGATAAGAGAAAGAAGAGATTTAGAAGGTATGATGACAAGAAAACATTTTTCAAGCACAAAAGAAGCCTCTACACTAAGGAAGATTGAAGTTCATCTAATGAGAGTAAGAGAAGTGATTATAAAAGTGACCATGAAGGTGATGTTATTGATGTCAATAAATTAATCTTCATGGTTGAGGAAGCAAGCTATTCAAATTAATAAGAATCCATATGGATTGGAGGAGTTGTTGATAACTCAAATGATGAAGAAGATAAGGTGGAGTTTGAGGCTGAGTTAATGACTTTATTAGAATAACTAAAGATAGTAAAGAATAATAATAGGGTGATGAAGTCTCTTTTCAAATAATATGAAGACCAAATCAATTTTTTTGAATCTAAACTAAGCAATAACTCCAAGGAATAAGAGGAAATAGTCAAACAGGTGGAGACTCAACTAGATATTGTGCCTACAAACCTAAAGGCTAAAGAATAAGAATGTGCAAGGTATGAAACTATTGTATATTATTTTAAAATTGAGTTGGATCAGGCATCAAGTAAGATGAAGTATTTTATGAAGTTTGAAAAAATTACCAATGATCTAGACAACATCTTAAATAGTCAAAAAATTGCTAATGACAAAATAGGCCTTGGTTTCAATGGAGACCAAAAGACACTAATATGATCAAGAAGGGTAATTTTCAATCAAAGAATGAGGGTGATGGAATATCAAAGGCTAATACTATCAATTAACCTAATAGTATAAGGTATGTTAACCCTTTTAATGGTAATAGTTATTCATGTAACCAATTTGGTCATAGAGCAAGAGATTATAGAAGGTCTTCCAAGAATGAATATGCATGGAAATATGAGGATAGTCATCAGCCAAGAAGTATGGGTCATGGTGTATTTTCATCAAAAGTAATAGTGTGTTTTAACTATCAAAATATAGGTCATATTAAAAAATACTATAAGCATGGTTTATCAAGACAAAATAAGAAAGTTGAGGTTCCTAGAGTACAAGAAAGAAGACAAGATAGTGAGTGGAAACCCAAGGTAGTTAAGGTTGATAACTAGTCTGCAAGTCCAAGTGGACTATTTTCCATGGTGGATCATAGTCAAGATGCAAAGGAATGATAATAATTCTCTCTATAAGTTTAGATTATTGATGAAGGAGTCAAGATAAATGGACCCAAGTCAAATTTTTGTTCAAATGAATATTAAGGAGGTCAAGCCAAAATGACTATTCAAGTCTAAGAGGATCATGAAGGAAGTTTAATCTAGTAAGGACATAGAGATATAAGAATCTCTTGATTTTATTTATTTTTAATTCCCTAGAGTAGAGATGACTCCATTAGGCTTCATGGGGGCACTTAGTTAGTAATCCAGAAGCATGAAGGATGTTTGGTCTTAGGGGGAGTTTTGTGTTCTTTGTTGACTTTTAGATTCAAGGTTTAGTCAAGATTTTGGTCATAAATATTTTGTATGATGACTTAATCAAACCAAGTCAAAGTATTGATAATGTATGAATTTCTCATGGTGACAACGGGAGCCAATCATGCTCCAAGAGTATGTATGTAAGCCTGATCTATGTTAAGTTTGTTTGAATAATAAAGGTGTATTATTTTAGGTCTAAGGATTAGATAGTTGATAATAAGATGACCCTTTGTCATTAATTTCAAAGGGGGGAAAAGTTCCTATTTGGGTGAAAATTAAGTTTGAAGAAAATCTATCCTTGGGAAGTGTGAATGATCAACCTTGTTTATGTGTTTTTCATCAATGACAAATGGGTATATTGTTGAGTTATGTTCATTTTATTGCTATTAAGGCATTGATGTTGTCATTCATGTCAAATTCAAGTTGGATTTCATGCATGTCAAGGATAGAAGTTGAGTCCATGTATGGTGGAGTGGTATGTGAAGGAAACCTTTTGTCTCTCCATTGAGAGATAATTTTAAGGAAACCTGGTAATTATTCTAAGGATGAATGAAATTTCAAGGTCAACTTCAAGGTACAATGAAATCATATGTTGAGCACTAGTACTGAGGAGCATACAAGGTAAGCATATGTGGGTTAACAAGTATTTGAGTTTTATATGAGCATAAGGTTTTGATATGAAAAGCTCATAAAAATATTAAGCTTAGCCTTGTGTTTAGAGAATCATGTTTGAATAATGACATCATTGAGAGCTAGATTGTTTGATTCCAAAACTTTGAGTACTAAGTGTCTTGAGAATCCTAGTTTATCCTTCAGAGAAGAAGTATGAATGAAGCATAGTAAAGGTTAGTAATTTGTGTCAGTATAGGAATGAGAGAGTGTTTATATTCATGTAAACATGATTAAGTGGAAAATAATCCTTTAGATGAGTTCCAAGATCATGTTTTGAGCTTATTCTTTACATGAAGAGACCTAATGAGTAGGCACACTCTTGGTAGCATGATGAGGTAAGAAATTTAAGGCATGTGAGATGATGGGTGGTAGTGTGTGAGAAAGGTATGAGGTCATATGACATGTTTATGAGTCATTAAGATAAGTGAAAGAAGGTTTAAGGTGTGATCAATGTCTAAGCATAACTATTAGTTCAAGACTTAATGAGCAAAGAGACCTAGTGTCACCTAATGAAGGGTTAAGATCATTCCCAAGATGATATATCTCTTGAGATTTTTAGGTTTTTTTAATTAAGTTGACCAAGTTTTAGGTCATATCCTAAAGGAAAAATCATGTAAATTAGTGTTAAGGTTTTCTATGTGCACATAATGGGGTGTTACAAACCCAAGAAGGAATTTATTATGCTCGTTGGAATGTGAAACATTTGAATGATATCATAATTAGTTCATGGAAGTTGGGTAAGGTCCCTAAATTTAATTTCCTAGCATTGGTTTTGGATTTGAGGGGCATTCCTTTATGAATGATTGATAAGAAGGGAAACCAGTCAAAACTATCTTAAAACCCTCATAATGAACCAATAGGAAATATATTTTAAGTTATGGATAATATTGTTGTTTTACCTATTTTGATGTTTGGAACATTTAAATGACTCTTTTGATTTCTCCAGGTGGTTTTGGTTTATCATGAAAGTGAGTACACGCTATAAGAACCCCTTATTTCTCATAATTTTGATGTAAGGAAAAGCACATAAATGTATGGAGGATGATGTGTGAGACTTGAATTTTTTTCTCATTTAAGTTTTTGAGTAGGTTTCAAATCTAAAATGTGCCAAACCAGTCATAGAATTTGACCTATCGCTAAATATGCCTAATGAGTAAGACAATGAGAAATCTAGGCAAGAATGAGAATGAGATTAGGGATGAATAAAAATATATGGGGTATTTTTTAAAGACTTATACCTAATATACCCTTTTTTTATAAGTGTTGATCATGCTCATACACAAGCAAAAAGTTGTTATCTAAGTGACCTGTCTAACAGAGTGAAGTTTGTGTAAAGTGAAGATATGAGATTGGTATGTAAGAATAATATTGATATTGAATATTGTAAAATATATATTAAAATATTTTATAAGTATTATTAATTATATTTTTAAACTTTTTTGAGTTCATAAAAGTGTTCATATAGGTGTTTTAAATCTTGATTCTCATGATTATGTTTTTGGAGCTACAAGTAGTTTTCTATGTAGAACCGAGAATGATATTTCAGAGTCATTGTGCACTAAGTTGAAGGATCCAATGATAATAATTTTTTTATATAGGTATCATAGGTTAATTTTAAAACATTTTTATTCATGATAAACTCATATGAATGAATGAAAAGTCAAAGAATTTTGGCTGGATTTTTGGACCCTGTGTGCAATTCTGAGTGAGCATATGAAGTTGATTAGTTATAGGTCTTGTGCCCTATTTATTTAAATATAATGAACATTATTTTTAACCTCAGGTCATTGAGATTTTATCCATGTTTTTTTTTTTGGTTTATGTGGAAGAATTTATTATATACATCAGATTTTCAAGATAGACTTTCTGGCAGCAAGAAGGCCTAATTGCGAGTATACCTAATTACATGGTTCAAGGAGTGAAAAGATCCAAATGGTGTTGGATATATAATATTATATTATAAGGGTTATAATTGAATCATTTTTTTAATTTTTTCATCCATTTATGTAGTCTTATAGTTTTATAAGATTGTCTAAATGAAATGTGTGCTTAGAGAAGGCCTAATTACATTAGGTCTCTATTAGGCCTAATGGTGGTTTTGGCCCTTAAGGGTAATGACTGACCTATATGATGGTTGTTTTAATTTTTAAATATGTTTTTTGATATATGTAAATGGTAATATAATTATCTTGAGTTTCTTGGCTAAACAAGATGGGTGAGAACAAGATTGAAGTATAAAGAGAAGGTCTAAGAGGCTTATTTTGACTAGTTAGAATATTCAGCATATGAGTGAATGATATAAATTTTTGAAAACTAGGTAAAGAGATTAAATATAATTAGATAGGTGTGCTAAATATTATGTTAATATTTAAATGTGTCTCTATAAGTGATGATCAAGGTCATTTAGCCTAATTCTACCAAGGAAGGGTCTAGTTGAGCGAGAAGGTCTAATAGGCTATTTGAGAGAGAAACAAGTGTGAAAAAATAAATAAAGGGATCATATTTATTTGATTAATAAATAGGTGTCTAAGGATGATCATATATTCAAGGTATCTAAGTTGGTGTTGAGTTACCTAGGGGGTCAGTCCTCCTTGCAAGTTGGTGTTTGTTAAAGGACTAATTGAGTTGGTGCTCCTTGTAGGGTTGGTGCCTCACTATAAGTTTGATTCATTGATTATAGGAACATAGTCCAAATTGTGCATCAATGGGTTTTATCCCCCAAGATTTTTTCACACATATTTTTTTTTCTCATTTTGTTTTCTTTCATATATGCTTGTGTGTGCATTGGTTAATGTATGTATGTGAATGAATGCTTCATGGTTGTTAAGTGAAATTGAAGGATAGTTTTTAAGATAAATGATTCACCCCTACCCTCTCAGTAGTTATAAATCTAATAACACCATTAACTAAAGTGTATCCTATCAACAAACAACATGGGACCCACAAATAATTAAATATTTGTTAAAGACTGAAGGCAAAAACCCAACAAACCCCTTTGTTTCTCTTTGAGCCACATATCAAGATAAGATTGGTCCACGTATAATTATAGTTAGCATGATAATTTCACCAATGTACCTATGTATTTTTTTGCCTATTTACCCAAAACATCATCATGCCATAACTTTTGCATATGGTGTCAAAATGACTTCATTAAAATTACATTAGAAAGTTTAGGGTGAGATCTTTGATGTCCAAGTAATTTTGGGAAGATTTAAAACCATCTAATTAGATTAGTGTGGGTATCCTCATGGATCACTCCTCCTTAATAATTATCTTTGTTACCACCAAAATTTTTATTTTATGTTGAAAACAAGTGAGGGTATAACTCCCTCATTTTTATGGTTTCTATCCACCTTGCCTTGCTTGGATTCATTACTTTTTGGCCAAACCATATGTATTCAACATCTCCTCTTCATGATGAATTTTTTCCTGTCAATAATCATATCTTCCTACAAATTATCAATATATTCAAGATAAAAAACATCTTTAGAAGGAACTTGAATATTCTCACCTTGATCCATGATCAAAGGTGGTCCATACGAGTTCAAGTTTTTAACATTTACAACTGAATACATATATATGTAAGGTGGTAATTATAATAAAAAATTAGTATTACCAATCTTACTCAAAATTTTAAATGGTTTTTACTTTATTTTTTAAATCATTTTACCTAATCCTTTGATATTTATTTGCTTATATTAATCCAAACTAGATCACCAACTTAAAAGTGATGGTCAACCTAATGCTTGTCATGCCTAGCCTTGTACTTAGATTAGATATTATCTAACTTCTCTTGGACAACTTGATGAATATATTGGATATATTTTGGATGAATATATTTGATTTATCTCCATCCTTTTTTCCATTTGGAAAAGACTATTGCCTAAAAGAGAACTCCAAAAGTGACTTAGGCAAATAACCAAAACAAGTATCAAAAGGATTTTTATATGTAGAAGAATGAATGGCATGATTTTAGGCATGTTGCACATAACACAAGTGTTCATTAAAAATATTGAGATGATTATTACAATATACTCAAGGTAAATGAACCATTATTTTACTGACCAATTATGTTTGACCATCAGTTTGTTCATGAAAGATAGTGTTCTTCTTGAGCTTTATGTCCATCAAGTCCCATAAAGATAACCAAATTTTCCCAATGAATTGATAATCTTGATCATAAATAATAGAATTTGGAAAACAAAAATGAACCCAAACATTGTTGAATAGCAAGTGTGCAGTCTCTTTGCCTATGATAGCCTTTTTATAGGGAACTAATGTACACATTTTACTAAATATATCCATAACCACATAAAAGTAGTCACGGTTTTTTCTAAACATAGGCAAGCCTTCTACAAAGTCCATAGAAACACTCTTCTATGGATAGGCTAGTATGAGAAGTGGGGTATAAAATAACAAATTACTATTACTAATACTAATAGTGGCATAAAGAATACAACATTTTACATATTTGCATACATTTTCATACATTTGATGCTAATAAAAAATCTTTGTAATTGTGAAACTATTTTCCCAATGCTAAAATGCCCTAAAATAAAAGAAGTGTGTGCTTCCCTAATCACGTGGACTCATTCATCTTTCATTATTCATAAATTTACAATATTATACAATAATTCATCATGCATGTGATAGTCTAATTCTTCTACATGTTGATTATGGGTTAGATCTTCATAGGCATCATTAAAATTGGCATCAAACTTTCATGCATCAAAGAAATATGTTGTAAAATAATGTATGCAACAACATGAGGTCTTGAAATCATATCATCTACCTTGTTTTGTGTACCTTTTTTATACCTGATCACAAGATGGAATTGTTTCAAAAAACCCATCCAACAAAATTTGCTTGGCTATTGTAGTTTTAACTATGATAGGAGAGATTACAAAGGTTGGTGATCCATATGAATGATTTAATATTTGCCCATTAGATAGTGTTTTGATATTTTCACACTTTGAAACAAAGTATACAAATATTTATCATAAGTAGGATAGTTTCTTAGCACATTTGTGAAGGTCTCTAAATTTTAACACATAGGTTTATTATTTTACATCAAAATTGCACCCATGGCATAATCAGTTGCATCGGTTTAAATCTCAAATGGCTATTGTAAGTTTGGAATTGATAACACTAGGTATGTGCTTATATTTTATTTCATCATGTTAAAGACTTTTTGGTTTTTTCCTCCACACCAAAATACTTGTTTAGTACTTGTCAAAACATGAAAAGGAGATGTAATCAATGAAAATTTAGTAATAAACTTCCTCCAAAATTGTACTACCACTTGGAAAATTTTAACTTCAATTACATTATTAGGCTTAGGCCATTTCATTAGGGATTAAAATTTATAGGGATAAATTTTCAATTCAACATTCCCTATAACATACCTAAATATACTCAAGAAGTTTTACCAAATTCACATTTAGACATCTTTAGATATAATTTCTCATTTTACAATGTTTCTAAGACTTTCCTAATATGTTTTACATGATCTTCCCAAATTTTTCTAAAGATCAAAATATCATCAAAGTAGACTATTACAAAATCATATATGAATTCCCTAAATACATAATTCATAACTCACATGAATGTGGAGAGTGAATTACAAAGCCTAAAGGGCATAACAAGCAACTTAAAAATACCTTGCTTAATTTTTAAAACACTTTTCCAAATATCACCTTCACTAATTCTAACTTGGTGATAACCACTTCTTAAGTCTAAATTAGTGAAATAAACAACTTTTTTCAACTGATTTTGCAAATCATCAATGTGAGGAAGAGGGTAGTGGTTTTTAACTATAATCTTGTTCACTACTTGGAAATCTATGACATTTACCAAACGCCATATTTTTTTGGCACCAAAACAATTATCTAACCACATGGAGAAGTTTTTGGTCGAATAACCTCTCTCTTGAAGATTCTTGAAATTGCTTCTTTATTTCTTCATTCTCTACCATGGACATTTTGTATATTCCAATATTAGGAAGAGATTCATTTTGTTTCATTTATATCTCGTGTTTTATATTCCTTTTAGGAGGTGAACCTTGGGGATCCTAAAAAACATCATTATAGTTAGATGTAATATTAACTATTTCATGCATATGTTTAGGATCAAAACATTATAAAGCCTTATATTTATCATCATCTTTGGATTTTAAAATAATTAGTAAAAATCTATTACATTCATTGTTTGAGGTCAACATACTCCCATTTCTAAAAATAAGGACCCTTGTGATTATTTTGAACCTTAGCACTAAAATTTTGATAATCTACACTTTACCAAAATATGAAGATCATCCATGCTTGATGAAATTAGCCCATTTATTCATGTTTTTTATTTAACCTTGCCTAATGTTTCTAAAAATTGACTTTCATGTCTTAATTTGTATGTTTCATGGAGCTCCCTTTAATGGATAATGTTGGGAATTTCATAGATTAGCTCTATTCAAGATTTCACTAGCCTTTGGTTTGTAAAATCTTGTAGATGGATTCATGTGCTAAAACCCTCTTTAAGAAAACCCTAACTTAGACCTTTGATTTGATTCCAATTTATGTTAGGAATAGATTTGGTGGGAATTCTTTGAATAAAATTTGGACTAAGCCTAATTTTTATGCCAAGGCTTGACCATGTTTTTCAACACAATTAGACCTTAGCCTAAAAACCATGCTTGGTCCTCTTTAATTTTCCCCCTTCCTTATGTTTTTTAACATGGTCAAATCTTTATGTTTGTAGGAATTTTATTTTAGCATGGTACCCTTTGTCATATGCTCAGCCTAAAGTCTTAACCCTAAGGCCCCATTCATATTTATCAATGCAAATGAGACCTTAGCCATAATACTTTAGCCTAAGTTCATATATTAAATCACATCCTAACTTAAGCACCTCACTACTTTGTAGATCCAATGGTCCTAGCTTCATCACAAAGAAAGATATGATGGAACATAGGAAGCCCAGCAAACTTAAAGCCTCAATCCATCAAACCAATCATGTAAGATCACTAGGAGCATGATCAACAATCCATGCTCACATGGGACCAATGATTGGATGGTGTGAGATAATCCTCAAGTTTAAATGGATCCCATTTTACTATACAAGATTAAGCTAATCATATACATCTACTTGGATTAAGATAAATGGTCCATGGTTACTCACACATATTGATCTAACAAAGTGAATTTGGCATTGAAAAGTCAAAGAGCTCAAGATCCCTATAGAGCTACCATGTGGCATTCCCACATTTGAGCTTGATAACAAAGGAGCCCCATGCATTAAAATTTGCAATTAACCTAATTTTTAATCCTAAGGTTCATTGCACTTATTTTATTATGAAATAAACCTAAAACTAAAACCTTAAGTGATAACCATTATGTTCGAATGGACTTATTTTATTATGCTTATAAACATAGGCTTTTATCTTAGTCTAATTTTGATGACATGGTCCCTAGTTAAATTGATCTCCTTTATATTGAAAGAACCAATTGTGTGCATCTCCCCATATCTTAATCAATGGCTCTCACTTCACCATAGAGAATGGTCTAATAGAGCATATTAAATCCAAGATCTATGGACCGAAGGGACTTTATGAACTTAAATTTGATGTTCTAATGACCATCATTTGACACCTATGAGATAATCATTGATGTCTGTGAGACTATCCAATTTAATCCAATTAAACCTAATGATCCAATAACTTAAATTTGACATTCTCGTGATCATCATTTGACATACACAAGGTCATCATTGACATCTATGAGACTGTCAAATTTAATCTCATCAAATATTTTGCTTAGACATAGGGATGCCCTTAAAAAGGTTTCTAAAATCATATTAGAAGATATTCAAACACTTAATATCTTAAAACTTCAAATTATAAAATGATCTCATGATCTAAGTACTTGTAAACATAGCTTTAATATAAGTCTATTTGTGTTTATTTGATTGTAATAAACCTTAGGCTAGAGACTTATATTAAGTGTTATTTTAAAAGGTCCATGTGACATAAAACTTATTATAAAAATGATTTCAACCTAAGGATTCATTACGTTTATTAATATGATAAAAATCTAGGTTAAAACCTAACAGTTAGACCACATAGTATTTGGGCCCCCTTTTAGGTGCATTCTAAGACTTAGCTTAAATATTTTAGCCTAAAGTTTGCATCATGTTTATCAACACGAAACAAACCTTAGCCTAAAGTATTTGGCCTAGGTCCCTTTTATCTGTGTTTTCAAAACTTAGCATAAATATTTTAGCCTATAGTATTTAGTGTAAGTCCCTTATTATGTCTTAGTACTAATTAAACTTCTCACCCTTTGTAGGATCAATATCTCTCTCTTTATCATGGAGATTGATTAGATGGAGTAAAAAGACCTGATCATCTAAAGTGTTTAATCCATCAGAACAACCACATGCATCTATTTGGATCATGATCAATGGTTAGCACTTGATCATGAGAGGTGATCAAATGGAGTGTAGTTGTTAGAGACTATCCAATGAAACCCTAAGGGCCCATGAGATTAACATGTGGCACAAATACAAATCTTAACATAAATAAACTAATGATTGTAAAGCCCTGTGATCATGATCAATAGTTGACATTGATCCATAAACAAGGATTTGACATCACGAAGGAAAAGTTGGATTTTCAAAACCCAACGGCTAGTCCCTTAAGGCATTTATGAAAAATGTTGTGAAAGTTATCAAATGGATTCCACATGGGCACCACACAAGTAAACAATAATAAAATTAAAGATTTTGTGTGCTCAAAAAGCCATAAGTATAAAGGCCTGGGTCTCAATCAACTTTGAGACATGAATGAGCCTAAATTTGAATTACCATTACCTTTAAAGATTTATAAAAGCCCTAGCATCCATAATATCCCTAATTCAAACTCAGATTCATTACAATCAAACCAAGAGGAGTGAAATTGCAATTCGAACAAGAACAAGTTGACTCAAAGCTACTTATAATTCATTGGTAAGTACTTACAACTTCCATAATCATCATAGCTTGTAGACAACAACAAAGAGATGAAACCAAGTTGTATTAAACTTCAAACAATAAGGGAAGAATTTTCAAAGATACAGACATAGATACTATAGCTTTAAATAATGGGAATAGGAACTAGTCTAAACTATTTTGGACCATTGAGGAGATGCAAGCTCTCACAAGGGAGGAAAAAAATAATGCAACCATCTTGTAGAGATACAATGACCTAGTCTCCATCCAGATGACTAACCTCACTATGATACCACCAATCCTAAGGTATTATATTGCATTGATGTCCTTGCTCCTCTTTTTATTGATTTTAAAATTGAGCAAGATTGGATAGTCCATGAGTGTACTTTGAAAAAGGTGGCATAAATTTTCCCCCTTGCTTTTGAAAGATACTATAAATTATGTAATCCCTAGATAGACCTACCCACCATTCAAAAGTGGACTGGAGAGCATAACTTAAAAATTATCCTTGCCCCATGGCTGCTCACCAAGAACCAAGTAATCCAGGACCCCACATGTAAAATCCCAATTGTCTAATTTAGGTAGGAGATTCAGATAATTATGACCCTACTAAATAGGTTATCTAAATCCCCCTCTACCACACATATTGACAAAGTCTAGGTGCCATATGTTTACTTCATGGTAGAGAAGGGAGTCACTCCCCATTGGGTGAAATGATCAATATTTGTTTGAAATCATAACTCATAGCCATAAAAAAGAAGACCAATAACCAATTTTACATGATGTCCTATCTGCTTGATGTCATCTTGGCCACCACCAAGATCTTAGATATTAAGAATTGGTCACTTGATGGGAGACCTATTATCTCCCATCATTACTCAAAGCTTCACATATTCAAGTATAAAAACATGTAACTTATTTATGATTGTGTTTATCTTTCTCTAGTGGAAACCATCATAGGAATCCCCATGAGTAGGGTCATCCCCTTGATTATGAAATATGTGGAATAAATAAGGGATATCTAGTTCTACCTAGATTACATGTAATAAAGATATAGGGGACTTTGACACAACCCCACAAGTTACTCATCTATGTGCCTACCAAGATAATAGAATAAGAAATTATGTACCAACTCCTTCATGGTATAGATGGATTTTTAAAAGATAAAAGTAAGGGCCTCCTCCATCCCTTTCCTTTGATAATTATCATAACTATATTGTAAAATTGGGAACATGTGAATGTTATTTCCAAACACAGGGACTCATTCACCCTACATAAATATGAATTGAGGCAATGGGACCCCAATGAGAGGTTCACCAATCATATGAATTCCAAGACAATAACCAAATCCTATGAATACCAGTCCAGTGTCCATGACCCACTCTACATCAATGTCTCTAGTTTCTTAGTGGTGTTAGCTAGATTGAAGAGGCATACATTAAGCTAGAGCCGAGGTTAGAAAGGGAAGATGACAAGCCACCAGGTGAGATATGGAAAATGGGCCCCCTAAAATATCACTTATTGCTTGGACCATCCTCAATTCCCCCTCTAGAGCAACCATAGGTTAGAATGCAATATCCTACAGCACAAGTTGTATAAGGAACTAAAAAGGATAAACTAGAAGAAAGACCTAGTGAAGGAGGATCATCTTCAACCCCATCAGAAAGGATAGAGTCTCAAGTAAAGTTCCTAGATATGATTGCATTAGAACCTGGTGAGATAGTAGAATATGCACTTAAGGTGCTTGCTGAAGTATATGGGTCAGATGAAGAAGAAGAAACTAAGGAACCCCAAGCCCAAGTTGAGGAAGTAGAACAAGATAGAGGGAAGGAAGTTAATTTGGACTTGGTTCTAATAACATCCCCACATAAAATGAAAGCAAAGATGGCATTGGTCTCAGTTTGGGGAAAGAAGCCCAAGTTGACATTCACCCACCCCATGAGTGAGGTCAACTTGTTTAGTGATGAGTACCCCATTCATTGACCCATTATTCTTGAATGGTTCATTTATCGAAAATACAAAATATTCCCACTTTATCTTATTCTTGGGCCTTGACCTAAATAATCCACTTTAATGTCTATGATGAAATCAAGCCATGGATATTGGCTTTGATGAAGGAAGAAGAAGAGAGAAGAATAGTTTCTCTAGAAGGATCAAGTGACACTCAAACGGACACTCCAAGAGCCTTAATAAGCACACAAGTGGAGAATTTTGAGCCTCCTAAAGTCATAAAATCATTCGCTAGTGTGCAGTTCAATCCAAAAATAGAAGGATTGAAAAGGGTGACAACCAAGAAAACCATACTTGGAGGTGAAGAATTCACATTTTAGAAGGTTGAACCTTTTGTAGGCTTAACTCTAGTTGGAGGTTAGAATCCTGGTGAGCACCCAATTCATGAAGAGGACATAGAAGGTTTAGCTAATGCTTATTTAGCTTAGATCAAAATAGGTATCAAGGGAATGAAACAAAAGATACAAAACTTGGAGAAAGAAAAGGAGAATTTTGAGACATTGGCTATATTGTTCATCCTAGATGAAATAATAAATATGTTTGAGACATATTTCTATGACATGTTTGACTCCTTTAAGTTAGTGAATCTGAGACAAGATTTATTGGCCCAATAAAGTGAAATAGCCAAGGGTTTATTAGCCTACTGATAGAGCTCAAGAGATAAAATAAGGGAGCTTATCAACATACTAATTAAGGGTAGGATCATTAGCTTCAAAACCATTAACCTAGCCCACTTGAATGTAATATTGGGTATAGTTGTTGATAAGATCCAAAGATTGAGTACATGATCAAAGATCCTAGATAGACTCCTAAGAGATTATGAGGATCTAATAGCTAAAATCAAACAACTCCTTGGCACCATGATGGCCAACCCTATAAATTCTAACTCCCTGGGCATGATTGATGATGATGATGTTGGAATAATGCATATTTAAGCTTACCTAGGGTTAATAGGGTAAGTTATTTATTATCGAGGGTTAATTTTATTTACCATGTTAATTTATTTTATTGTTGAGAATCTCTCAACAATATATTTGTTCATAGTATGAGAAAATAAATAGTTTGTTTTCTCTATTTTGTAATCACTACAAATAGTTTGTTGTCGTGAAACAAACTATTTGTATTATATATACTTTACAATATATGAGAAATGAATGAGAGATTAATGAGAGGACATAGATAATTTTGTGGATTATCACCTATTTTTTAGGTGTGACAAATTTATTTTATTCTCTGGTATTATTTGTAGGTTATTTGTTGTAGGTTCTTTCTCTTGGATTGATCCTGTGGATCCTATGTATCTCTTGCTCATTCTTTCATGGTATCAAAGCTTGGAGTTCCAGTTGAAGATCCTCTTCCCTAAATTTTTTTCATTTGTTAACACATTCAAAAACATTATTTTATTGATGAGTTATAGATTTTTTTTATTCTCTCAAATTCTGGTTCTTGTTTACAAGTTTTTTTTGAAAATTTTTGTACTTTATGCTCATTAAATGACCGTACAAATTTCCAAAATCAGATTTTTTTTCACAAGGGCATAGAAAATCAAGTCAGGAATCCATTTCAATTTGAATGTTTTCATTTGGACTAGGCCATACAGCTCTTTCCTTCAAATAGTTGCTAACTGGTTCCTGTTGGTAGACTGCAGTACCTATACATTTTTCTGATGTGGTAGATCGTACGGTTGAATTTTTTGAAATTTAAGACATGTTCATGAAAGCTGACTGTTATATCTTTCATATCATATAAATTAGGATGAATTTGGACTAGGTTGTATAGTGTTTTGGAAACTTACAACAGGAATTTAAAAACTATTTTTTGGTCTGCAACATAGCCATACGAATTTCTCATTTTTGAATGCCTTATGCTACATAAAATCAACATCTGATATTTTCATGTGTTATCAAACTTCTCAAGATTTCATTTCCAATTGAGAAGGATAGATTTGGACTAGGCTATATATTTCTTTGGGTAGATCCAGTGGAGCCATTTTGCATTTGCTGAGAGGTGTTTTTCCTTGGCCAGTGTTGACAGAATTTATCATTTCCCTGACCACCATGCCTTACTGGAAAAAAGAGTTCATTTCTAATAAAGCCAAAGATTATTCAGTTGTTATCTCACATGTGTGAGTCATTTTGGTTTTTTTATATTATTTTATTTATTTTTTTAGTGGTTTAAATGCAAGTCTCTAGCTTTGAAAGTACAAATTTGACTTTGCTAAAGTAGCTAGAGATATTTTGTTAAAAGTTTGTAGGGAGGAAGTCTTGGGGTCAAATCCCCCTACAATTTTTTTGCATAAAGCCATTTTTTAAATTTTTTTATAAGCTAAGGCTAAAATTTTTTTCATCGGGAGATGTTAAATTGTTACAGGAGGGGTGTTTTTTGAGGAAATCATCATCTTCCTCAGGAATGGAATCCCAATTGTTTGAACCCCTAAATTCTACAAATTACCATGTTTGGAAGCCAAAAATGTAACAACTCCTTCAATCAAAGGGCTTATGGATAATTTTTTCTAAAACAAGACATGTAACATTCACCACTAAAAAAGACAAATATGCATATGGTTGTAAGCAGGATGAGGCTCTTAGATTGATTTGCCTCAACATCTCAGATAATCTTCAATTTCACATTGTAGATGCTACTATGCCAAAAGAGGTATGGGAAAATTTTAAAAACCTATTTGGAAAAGTTAATGAGTTTAAAATTTTGCAATTAGATGCAGAATTGAGTACTCTCTCTCCATCAGATTTCTCTTCAATAGATGAATTCTTGGCAAAATTCAAATTTATAAGGTCACAATTGAAAGTTGGTGACAAGGATAAAAGTTATCAGGATTGCATTTTCATGATTTTATCAAAGTTGAAAGGACCATATAGTGTTTTTTTCTCTACTTTCTATACTATGATGGATACATTAGGTGATGAATTCAAATGGCCTTCCTTTGAAGTTTTTTGTGAAAGATTGACTAGGGAGCAAACAAAATTAATGGCCTTAGATGCTCTACCTAGTCCTAGTCATGCTCTAGTTGCAAATTATTTTAAAGGAAAACATTCACCTAAGTCTAAACAAAAGAAATCACCTTCAAATAATCCTCCAGAGTCTACCACCCAAACACCTCATCATTCTAAATCTACTAAGACCAAAAAGTCCTTTAAGCAAAAGAAGAAAACATTTGGTCCATGTAATTTTTGTGGTGGTCTTAATCATGATGAAAGTATATGTTTTAAGAAGATGGAAGCATTAGAGGCAGCGGTCAAACAACACAAAATTTCCATTCCATCTCCATCTCCTTCTACTTCTCCTGTGAGAAAAGGGAAAGCACTTTCAACCAGGGCTATATCTTCATGTCATGATCAGTGGATTTTTGACTCAGGTGCTTCTCACCATCTCACACATTCTAAGGATCTATTGTATTCTCTTATAGATTGCAACACATCACATATTGTTATGGATAACTCCTCACAGATTGAAGTTTTGGGATCTGGTACTGTTGATAAACAAGACGAATGTTTTAACAATGTATTACTTGTACCCCAAATCTCTTCTAATCTTCTCTCTATATATCAAATATGTAATTCTGGTACTGGTAAAACTATGGATTTTACTTCACATGATGTTGTAATAAGAGAATGTAATGATCCTAGTTAGATAGTTTCTACAGGTACAACAGACCATACTACAAGACTCTATACTTTTGATAAGTTTGAGTCTTTTATGTCTTCTGGTTCTTCATTTATAGCACATGGTAATAATCTCAGCAAACTATGGCATGAGAGATTAGGACATTTGAGTTATGG
This sequence comes from Torreya grandis, assembly GCA_037957365.1. Classification (NCBI taxonomy): domain Eukaryota; kingdom Viridiplantae; phylum Streptophyta; class Pinopsida; order Cupressales; family Taxaceae; genus Torreya; species Torreya grandis. The sequence continues at coordinate 8,258,034 of JARHVA010000047.1, read as the reverse complement.
ATATATGCAACAAATGAGTACAAAAAATCTTGTAAAAGTCCTTCCAAAGGTCTCATGTATTAATGGGGTGTGTCCTGGTTGTCTAGTTGGTAAATAACACCAGGGTCCATTTCTAGTTGGTAAGGCCACACGTGCAAATGCACCCTTAGGGTTGGTTCATAGTGATTTGATGAATTTTCCAACTCATTCTTTTTTAGGGGCTAAATATGCACTCACATTCATTAATGATTTCACTCTTAAAACTTGGGTATATTTTCTCAAGTTGAAAAGTGAAGTTTTTGAGACTTTTAAGGCTTTTAAGCCTTTGTTGAAAAACAATCATCTCTTCCTCTTAAGAAGATACACACTAACAATGGGGGTGAATATGACAGTAATGCTTTCTATGATTTTTGTATTAAGCATGGGATACAACACCAGTTCACTGTACCACACACTCCTCAACAAAATGGTGTAGTAGAGAGAAAGAATCAAACATTGAAAGAGATGGCTAATTGTATGATTCACTCTAAAAATTTGGGTCCACAATATTGGGCTGAAGCTATAAATTGTGCAAACTACATTCAAAACCATATGCCTCACAAAGTTGTGCAAAATATGACACTAGAAGAAGCTTGGGCTGGGATCAAGCCTGATATTTCAAATTTTTGCATCTTTGGGAGTCAAGCATGGGAATTCATTCCTGATGATAAACATAAAGCATTAGAGAAGAAAATCCAACCACTCATTTTTATTGGTTATTGTGAAGATGTAAAAGTCTACCATCTTTTTGATCCTGTCACACATGATGTGTTGTTTTGATAGGATGTTTAGGTTGATAAGCTACCCACTCCACAAGAGTGTACATCTAGTTCTTCTTCTCCCCCTCCTTCTTCTACTGAGGATAGTGAGGATTTTCTTTCTATTATTGATGATGATGATGTTGCATTTGTTTAGCCAACACAACCATCTTCTTCACCACCTTTGCCCAAGTGGGCAAAGAGCACTCTATATGCAACTGGTTCTTTTGTTGGTGATCCATCTGATTCTCATTGCACTCACTCATAGACATCTGGTGTTGCTTTTTTGGGACAAGCTTGTACAGATGATCTAGTGTTGTTTTTTGAGGCTATTGGTATACCTGAGTGGGATGTTGCTATGTATGATGAGTATTCTTCATTGATGAAGAATGATACTTGGGATCTTGTCCCTCTTCCTAAGGGAAGAAAACTTGTAAAATGTAAATGGGTCTATAGGACCAAATATGTTGCAAATGGATTAGTAGATAAGTACAAAGCTAGATTAGTAGCTAAGGGTTTTTCACAAGTTAAAGGGGTTGATTTCTCTGAGACCTTTGCCCATATAGCTAAGATTGATTCTATTCGGCTTGTACTCTCTCTTGCTGCTTCACATTCTTGGTCAGTTTTTCAGATGGATGTGAAGAGTGCTTTCTTGCATGGTGATCTCCATGAGGAGATTTATATGGAGTAGCCTCCAATATTTGTGTAGGACTCATCATTTGTTTGTAGACTCTGTCACTCTTTATGGCCTCAAACAAGCTCTTAGAGCTTGGTATGAGAAGATGGATATTTTTCTTTTGAGTTCTGGTTTTATTTGTTATGAGTCAAATCACAATGTATACATCCTAAAGCAAGGTGAGGAGCTTGTCATTTTGGTTTTGTATGTTGATGATCTCATCCTCACTGGTAGTTCTGATTCCTTGATACATGACATCAAGGACAAGTTGGCAAATAGGTTTTATATGATAGATCTGGGACTTCTACATTATTTTCTTAGTCTTCAAGTTTTTCAGTCTTCTGAGGGCATTTCTATTGGACAGCAAAAGTATGCGATAGATCTTCTTCATCGATTTGGCATGGCTGATTGTAAGCCTGTACCCACTCCATATCAGTCAAGTATTGTGTTGTCTACCACTTTTACAACTCCTCTTGTTGATTCCACTTTGTATAGGCAACTTGTAGGTAGTCTTTTATACCTGACTCATACCCATCCTAACATCACATTTGCTATGAACCTTGTCTCTCAGTTCTCACATGAGCCTCATGAGAGTCATTGGCAAGCAACCAAGCATACTTTTTGCTACATTTGGGGCACCACTCACTTTGGTATACATTACACACCATAGAGTTCTACACAGCTTGTTGGATACATTGACTCTGATTGGGCTGGTGATGTTGACACTCGCAAGTCCACTTGAGGATTTGATTTCACACTTGGTTTAGGTCCAATTGCTTGGGCATGCAAAAAGTAGACTGCTATTGCATTGTCCTCTACTGAGGCTAAGTATCGAGGTGATGTCAATGCTAGTCAGGAGACACTTTGGCTTCAATAGTTTCTTGGAGAGTTTGGCTTAACACAATAGGGTCCTACTACTCTTTAGTGTGATAACCAAAGTGTGATTGCTATTTCATGAAATCCTATTGAGCATCAATGGACAAAACACATTGAGATTCACATGCACTTCATTTGACATCTTATTCAGGATGGAGTTCTTTCTTTGGAGTTTGTGCCTACAGTTGAGTAGATTGTCGACATCTTCACTAAACCTTTGGCTTATCCTCGTTATCTTCAATTGTGAGCAATGCTTGGGGTGAAGGAAGTTTTCCTTGGGGGGATTTCCCATGAATTCCTTCCTTCCTTTATTTTTTATATATTTTGATTGGTCTGTACATGGGTACCTTATCAGGCTAGTAGTCAGGACCCATCTTTGTTTGTCATTCTCTCTATGTTTTGCTTAAGGGAGGGTGTTGGAATAATGCATATTTAAGCTTACCTAGGGTTAATAGGGTAATTTATTTATTATCAAGGGTTAATTCTATTTACCTATATTAATTTATTTTATTGTTGAGAATTTCTCAACAATATATTTGTTTGTAGTATGAGAAAATAAATAGTTTGTTTTCTCTATTTTATAATCACTACAAATAGTTTGTTGTTGTGAAACAAACTATTTGTATTATATATACTTTACAATATATGAGAAATGAATGAGAGATTAATGAGAGGATACAGAGAATTTTGTGGATTATCACCAATTTTTTAGGTGTGACAAATTTATTTTATTCTCTGGTATTATTTGCAGGTTATTTGTTGTGGGTTCTTTCTCTTGGATTGATCCTATGGATCCTGTGTATCTCTTGCTCATTCTTTCAGATGAATACAAGCATAGAGCCACTTTATTAATATAGGAGGTGAAGATCAAAAGTCAAGGCCAATCTAGAAGTGATATCAACTAAGTCAAGGGCATGATCTTCACTGTTGAAGATAAGATTGATGAGGCTAGGAGCATCAAAGAGGCCATAGCAAGAAATGATAGGGAGTTGATTGACTTGGTTGTTCAAGAATATGTTTGCCTCTTAAATCTATCTATTTATTTGGAGCTAGTCAATGAGAAACACTAAATATCTATAGAGATTTTGCAATAGCAACAAAGGAGTCCTTCAACCCAGGGCACACTAGTTAATTGATGATATTCCATTTTATGTAAAGCATTGTAATATTTAAACATAAAATATTATTTTGTAAAGGTATATGATATTTTGTTAACTTATTTTCCTATAGGTTAGTCTATTTTTTAAAGATAAATGTATTCTAAAACTATGAAGAAGGACATTTGTCCTGATCTTTGTACATGTGTAATCTTATGACTGATTGATATACTACTTGAGTCTTTTATAAAAGGAAATATTACCACTTTATAAAAGGAGGGAGTTTTGAGCTTAAACTTATATAACTATAAGCAAATAATATAAGCAAGGAATACCAAAAGGTTTGTCCAAGTTTTTTTGTATCAATTGTTACATGGCTTCTCTTTCAATTGCTTGTTCAAAGTCTTGAATTTGAATCTTTTTTTGTGAATTCTGAATGTGCATCTTTGATACAAGGTTTCTAATTTGTGATGATAATAAATTAGTTGAATGTTATTAAACTTCGATTCATTTTATTTGCTTTGCATTAGGATGTGAAAATTTTATTTGAATGCATTAGTAAACCTTTAAGGCAAATTTAGTTCATACTTGTATTCTTTCATGTTTTCTTTAGATATTTGCCTGGTATATGGTGTGATTTGAAAATTTGTTACTTTACATTATATAGTGGTTAAATACATGTTTAGCTGAAATTAAAACCTTATCATGGTTTTTTAAGGCAAATATAAGCAATCACATTCTTTTTGCCCTACCCTTCCTTTTGCTTTATTTATCAAATCACTCTAGTTTAGATCTCATTATAAATATTCACTTAGTTTAGTATTTATTATAGAAATTTTATCATAATTCATTAATATTAGCATAGACGATTCATAATTCATAAATATTAAGGACCACAGTGGCTTCCAACCACCAAACAATATAAATTTATGGAACAATTTAATTTGCTCTACCCCTTTTTCACCATAGGTAACTAGATTACCAAAACTTGCTACACATGCCATGAATTCTCAAAAATTATAAAATGAGAAATGTTATTTTAACAATAAGAGCACCTTTGATATATATAAATGCATCAATGGGATGAGCTCCACTGGCACTAGAAAGAGGGCCTTTTTGAATTTATTGAATATTTGTTAATTTTGGTGTGAGATTGGTGTTATCTTTGCACTTTTACATAGTTCTTTTCTCAAAACTGTGAAGATCATTGATATTTATGGTCATTGACCCATATTTGTGCTTCCTTTAGACAAATATCAAATTTATTTGAAGTTAGATGCTTAATTCTGGTGAAGATAGCTTGAGATCTGAGAATCTATAGTATTTGAGGTTAGAATAGATTATTTTGATCAAAGATTGGTATATCTTTCACAGATATGGGTTCATATGGGATTGGATTTTTAAAGGTTAACCATATTTACATAATTGGACACATATTTTATCTTAGTTAAAATTTGATACCCTTTGTTGTTTTTTACATATTACTTTGCAAAATTAGCTTAATGTGCATATCTGAGTCTTGTTCTTTGTAAAGGTTGGTTTGACACATAATATCTCAAATAGGGTCCAAAGTTTTCATTCTATAACTACCAAGAATCTAGACAATATCACATTTATAGATAAGATAAATTCTATATGAGTTTGAAGTCCATAGGAGAGTTAGACAAGATAAAGGTAGACGCAGACGTTCAAAGTCTTTGTCAGCTTTACCACTCCAAGGAACCCCTACATTTAGCTTTCATCAAGGTATAGCTTGGTTGGGAAGTTATCCTATCAATGTGCAAGGTGTAATTCATGACCTTACTCACAACCCTAAAATGTATTTGCCATTTTTTATTCCTAATAGTATTGCAATAGCAAAAGAACATGTTAAATCATTTAATGTTGCATCGAGATTGTTAAATGTAACTCATGAGGATGTATCATGTAGGTTTCTCCCTTTTACATTTAAATATGTTGTTGCATATGAGTGGTTTCTAAACCTACCTAATGATTGAATCACCACTTGGGATGAGTTTAATAACATCTTCATTGACTAATTTGGCAAAATAATCAACCTATGTGTCATGTATTAGTAATTTACCACCCTAAAAAGGGATGCCAATGAACCTATAAGAGATTTCAATAATAGGTTCCAAAATATATATAGTAGAACCATTGATCCTTATAAAACTAATCAGGCATTAGCTTTGTAAATATATAAAGTTGTTCTTGATCCCATGACCTCGGTATTCATAAAGAGGGTTGTAGGTCCAATGAACAAACTAGTTTTATCTTATGTTGAGGTTGTGATAATTAATGACCAAAAGAAACCTCAGGGATCGATGGCCTATTCTGTTACCAATGTCAACCCACATATGGCTACCTTGAATTCCTTTCCTAATAATAACTAGAATGTGCCTACTCTTAACCAGCTCCCAAATCTGAACTAGTTGCCTCTAAGACATACTGTTCCTAACCAAAATTTGGGTTTTTTAAATCACCCTGATAATAATGGATTTAGTGAAAATAATAAAATAAAATTGTTACTATCCACTAGTGTCAATAAAAACTAAGTACATAATTTAAAAACCCCCAAAAGTGAGAATGAGTCCATTCTAAAAATGGTCTAAAAACTAAGCACTGATTTCCTTCAGCTACAAAAACAAGTTAGTAATACTGGAGAGACTTTTGGTAGGAATTTTTATTTCCAAAGAGTCACTAGACCCAATAATAGGTTGGAGAATGATAGTTTTCACAACAATAAGAATAATGACCCATCTTCTAAAAAGAAGACTATGGATATTAATCTTATTGATATTACTTTTCCTAATTATTGTAGAATTTATTATGCTGCTAAGCATGGTGATATTGATTGCATTGAGTTTTGTAAAGATTTTGAATCATTTCAAGAAGAGTTGGACACTTTTGAGGTAGTGCCTAATAAAGACAATGGTGTAAGTACTTCAGGATCCAAGCCTGCTAACCAGACCTTCATGTTGGAAACATTTGATTTCCCCTTCTGAGAAGATAATGAACTTGAAGATGTTTCTAAATAAGTTCATTCCTTCTAGAAATTATTAAAGAAGACATGCCCTCTAAGGAATAGACAATAGAGGCATCCTTTGACTACTTCTACTCCTCCAAAAAAAATTGGTACTCTTCCAAATACCACTTCAAATAATAATCTAGAGCCTCCAAAAGGAAGTACTCCTAAGCCTAGCACTGATACTTCCAATTATTCCAATAGGACTAGTTATAATATTGTAGAGGACATGAATAAAACCAAATATAATATTACCTTACATGAATTAACACAAATAGTAGACCAATTTTTAGAATCCTTGTCCAAGAAACCTAGTAATATGTCTAAGACTAATAATGCCAACATAGCTATGTATAAATTTAAAACAGAGTTCCCACCCTTCTTACTTACAGTCAGAATGTTTGGTAAAAACTTGCATAATTTTTTTTTGGATTTTGGTGCCTCTACAAATATCATTCCTTTAGGTATTTATAAGAAAGTTTATTTTAACCCCATTAAGTTTGATAGGGTTATCACCTAATTAGATAAGCCTAGGGGCAAGATGATTCAATAATTGTTAAATGTACACATTCAATTGGCTTTTGAGCCAAGGGTACAACATTTTATAGATATCCAAGTGGTAGATATCCTTTATGCATATGGATTGATTTTAAGTAGACAATGGATAAAGTCTTTAAATAAATATATGTCCATAGATTATTCACACCTATGACTACCTTGGAATGGAGTTCCTAACTAGATCAAAGTTGAAAGAGAGATAAGAATGAAATATATGATTAATGAGTATAATGTTGTCAATGAAAGGGTCAACATAATTGATTCTAATTTAGGAGTTTTCACCCTAGAAACTACCAAGGTATGTGATTCTAAACGTTCTAAGGCTATGCTTGGGTTATGAAAGTTGATTTTGATGGGGCTAGGTGTAAAGTTGGATCTGGAGTAGGCATTCTTCTAACTAATCCTTTTGGTAAGAAATATCATTCTTCTTATAGAATCTAATTTCCTTGAACTAAAAAAATTTCATAATATGAATCTCGCATCTTAGGTCTACAATTTTCAATTAAAAACAAAGTCAAAGAACTACTAGTTTTTGGTGACTCGTAACTAGTAGTAAATCAAGTAAGAAGCAAGTATCATTTTAAATCATCATACCTCAAGAGGTACAAGTTTAGATTCTAGGACCTAGAGGAATATTTTGATTCCTTCAATATTATTTCTATCCTTACAAAAGAAAATAAAGTTGTTGATGAGTTATCAGTTGCTACAGCTAATCTTATGCTTGACCAAGATTCCCCAAACTTTAGTATAAAACTGATACCTTGCCATTCTATCTTAGATAATGTGAACCATCTGTAGGTATTTAGTGATGACCAAAAAATATTGAACTTCATGACTAGTTTAGGAGCATTTGAAGCTCAAATCATTGATGAGGCTAAGAAAAGTGCATTTAGAGATGGCAAAGTCATTTAGGTGAATGACAAAATAATCTCCAAAGGGATTATTGCCTTGGAAAGGTTGTTTTATCAAGATAATCTAGATGAAGCTTCTAAGATTCCCAAAGTAATTAGAAAATATTACAATGCAATAGATCTTGGACCACAAGATCAACCTTAGTTGGTTAACATTGGGAAGGCTTATACAAGTGCTGAGAATAAGAGAGTCAAGGAGTTATTAACAAAATATGAAGATATCATAGATTGGTCTTATGATGACTTGAAGATTTTTATCTAAGATCCATCACACATACTATACCTCTCAATGAAAATTTCAAAACCTTCCAGAAGAAGCAAAGACTTGTGAATCTTGTCTTAAAACCCATGATCTTCAAAGAAGTTAAGAAATTGTTAGATGCCAGAATTGTATTTCCGATTAGGCACTCTACTTGGGTGGTTAATTTGTTACCAATTAGGAAAAATAATAGTGAAATTAGACTATGTATTGAATTTTAAAATATAAATAAAGAATCTAAAAAATATAATTATCCTCTTCCCTCTCTTAACCAGCTGATACAAATTGTTTGAGGTTCAGCCATGATGTCCTTTCTTGATGGGTTTTTAGGATACAACTAAGTGTTAGTAGACAAGGAAGATAGAATGAATAAAACTTTCACAACTAAGTAGGTCACCTTTACATACAATAAAATGCCTTTTGGACTATTAAACATAGGAGCCACTTTTAAAAGGGACATAGACCATGCCTTCCAAGGTCCGATTGGTAAGTGCATCATAATTTACATGGATGATCTAACTATTTTTTTTAAGAATAGAGAGGACCATTTCATGCATATAAAATAGGTGTTTAAATGGTGTAGAAGGTATGGGATCTCCCTTAACCCTAATAAGAGCATTTTTGTGTCAATGAGGGTAAGATATTAGGCCATGTTATCACTAAGGATAGGATTTCTATTGATCCTGAAAGAGTGGAAGCCATACCAAGATAGAACCTCCCAGTAACAAAAACAATTGAAATCATTTTTTGGTAAAATAAACTTTGTGAAAAATTCAATTTATGGCTTTGTAGAGATTGTCAAACCATTGAATGATATGCTAAATAAGGATGCTAAAGTTTCATGGAATGAGGAATCCAAGAAGGCCTTTAAAGACATCAAAAGTGCAATTAGTCAAGCTCTAGTCTTGATAAGACCAAAATTTTCAAAGGATTTTTACCTCTACTCTTTCTCTTCTAACCACACTAATGTTTCCATCTTAACTCATAAAATGGAAGGATTTGACCATCTAATTTCTTTTATGAGTAATAATTTAAAAAATATTGAGTTAAATTATCCTTTAATTGATAAACAAGCCTTTGCATTAGTTAAAGCTATCAAGAAATTTAGGCACTACATTCTAAGGAACAAAGTGCATGCCATTTTACTAAATCCAACCACTAAGCTAATGCTAAGCTAATGTGAACTTGGAGAGAAAAGGTGTAAGTGGATGTTTGTCATTCAAGAATATGACATAGAGATAAATATTTCAAAATTGGTAAAATGTCAAGATCTAATTCAAATGATTTTTAATACCAGCCCTAAACTGAGTATTATGTAGGTTGATCAACAAAGATTCCAAGCTAATGAATGTTATGACTCCATTGTTCACTTGATAATTAATGGAACTTTTCTTATAGGGATAACCAAGGAGTAGAGAAGAGATTTAAGTCTCAAGGTAGCTCACTATCTCATCAAAAATGGAGTCTTATACTGAAATAACTTTTAAGGTATATACCTGAGATGCATTTCAAATAAAGAAGCTATCGAGGTAATGACCACTTTCCATGAGAAGTTGGGAAGTGGGCATCCATCTGGGAGAACCATAGCTCACAAAATCCTTAGGGTTGGCTATTATTGTCCCACCATCTTCAAAGATGCTCATAAGCATGTGAGAGAGTGTCATTCATGTCATATCTTTCACACTAAGGACCCAAAGATAGAAATGCCTTTACAATCAGTCATGATTGACAAACCCTTTACCCAGTAGGGACTAGACTTTGTAAGGGTAATCAACCCCAACTCATCAAAAGGTAAAAAGTATGTTCTAACTGATACTGATTATTACACTAGGTGGACTAAAGTAGTAGCCACCAAGAAATGTAGAATAAAATAAGTGACCAAGTTCTTAGAAGAAATCATATGCACCAGATTTGGGACTCTAATCTCTTTGGTATGTGATAATGGGTCAACATTCACATCCATAGAAATTATAAAATGGTCATATGATAATAGAATAATTCTTATGTTTTCATCTAATAATTATCCTCAAGGTAATAGAGTATTTGAGTCAATGAATAAAAACTTGAAAAAATCCATTAATAAGTCTATTGTAGACAAGCCTAGAACATGGTATAAGCTTCTCAAGTATGCCCTCTGGATAGAAAGAATAAGAGCCAAGTAGGCTTTTAAATCCTCTCCCTTCTTACTAGTGTATGGCTAGGAACCTATATTCCCCATCACACTCAAGTTTCCAACCTATAAGTTTATGCAAGAGTATATGGAGGAAGATCAATAATTCACAAACTCAAGACAATTAGACATTATTCAAATGGAAGATGCATGAGAAAAGGATTTTGCTAACTTTAGTAGACATCAAACTATAGTAAATAGGGGGTTTGACTAAAAATCAAAGGTCAAGATGTTCAGGCAAGGAAAATTGGTTTTTCTTTGCGATAAAGCATCTAAGCCCAAGGGAAAACATGGCAAGTTCACACCTCTATGGATTGGCCCCTATCAGATTGTAGATACACTTAGAGATAACACATTTAGGCTCAAATATCTCTAAGGATTAGAGTTCACACTACCCACTAATGGGTAGTATCTCAAGCCCTATTTCTCTATTGCTCCTCTTGGGGTCTTCATGGAGTAAATTTGTAAGATAATTAGAGTTAATGTAGGTAGGTTAGTTAGTTTCCTTTAGTTTTTTTCTTGTCCCTTGTTTGTACATATATATGTATATCTTTATTTACTTCCCTTTTCCTTCCTCTTTTCTATTTTTTGTTGTGATTATTTCTTGTTGCTTTGTTCCTTGCTTTTAATAAGTCCTTTTGGATAGCCCTCATCTCAAAGTTCCTTAGTTTGCTTGAGACTTTAGGAATTCAGAAATGTTGGTATGAACCCCATACATATGTCGATCATGGATTTGAGATATAATATTTATGTTATGATTTGAATAAACTAATAAAGACCCATGAATAGGTTAAGCATTCCATGAGACCTTAAATATTGTCTTGACATAAACCTCATTTTAAAAAGAATTACACATGTAGAATGAAAGCTCAATACATTAAGGTACAATCATGCTTGCACTTAACAAAAATATTTGCTTGGGATAAAGATTGTAGCCATAGGTGATTATCTAATGATCAGACACTTGACCAAATCCTTAAACATGGATACCCTAGTTCTCAACCTTTGTTGAAATCCTAAAAGACCCTAAAATACAAAAAATAAGAACTTATTATAAAATCAAAAGCTTTTCAAGCAAAGGTGATTATGGTAATCTCCACCAAGGCTATGGATGTCTGACTAGTAGTGGAGCAAGGCCATGAGTGGATCCAAAGGCATATCTATCAAAGCTATGGATACCTAGCTAAAAGTAGAGCAATGCCAAAGCCTTCTCTGAACTAGAAGTATGGTTCTTAATGAATATCTAAACATTCTCCAATTCAATGTTAATGATTAAAGGTATGAAACCTAAAAGTTGTCCCCTGAATCCCATGCTAAATAGTAAGTGGAATCAAAGCACACACACAACATGGCTATTGATTTAATATTTTTGGGAATATTAGAGTCTTATTCCTAATTTATTTAAAGGTTTGAATTGACTAAATCAGTAAATAATCTTACAATAATTTAACCACTGATTTGTATAATTTATTTGACTTTTGTGGCTTTCTAAAAATAGTAATGAAAGAGGAGAAATGTAACTTAGCTTAAAATTAGACTGAGATAGTGAGATAGAGGCTAAAATTGGTTGTGCAAGACTAGGATAGTGTCATGAACTAGGATCTAGATTTTGTTTGATGAAAGGATATACGCACCAAAAAAAAGACACTTTAGGGTCTACCCCTATAGTCTAGGTCCTACCACTATTATCCAAACTAGTCATAGATATCTAAGATTTATATATTTTGTATGTTATTCCTATGTGATCCTACCTATGAAATTTTAGATTTTAATGTTGATGAAGCTCCTTGTAGAGCTGATTTAATCTCTAAACCTAGACCTTCATAGTGCTTGAATAAAACTTTGACAAAGAGGGGGGTTAGTGTGTGTAAGATGCATTGAATGTGTATCCACACCCCTTATGTAGGCACATAGCCTACATACCAAAATTTTGAAGAAAATTTCAATCCATATGAGTTTTCCCACTTGATGTGTTTTGTGTAATAGTGTTATGTAGATGAAAAAATGCCAAACTTAGAGTGCTTGAGGTGGCTAGAGACTAGTGCAAGGGTTTAAATATGTTGGTAACTGTATTAGATGGATATATACATAGAATGGGGAAATTTTCCTTAGTGGTCTTGCTTGTATTCTTTCTTGCTTTTGTACTATTTTCCAACCCCCTCTAAATGAACTTTGAATGGGCTTTTATATAGATATATTGGTCATGGGTTAAATGTATTCATACTAAGTTAGCATAATGAAGAAGAAGAATAAAGAGAAAATGGTCATTTAGGCTCAAAATGTGATTGGATAAGAGTGATAGAAATGGGACACCTTAGTGTATAGTATTATCGTCTAAGTTGGGTGTTATTATCCTATAGGTATGGGGCATGGAGGATGGAATTAGCATGAAAAAGTAGCTTAGTTGAGCTAGAATCAAGTCTCAAAAGTCTATGGATGATTAGGAATAAGCAAAAAGGTGTAAGGGTCATGAGAGCATGTAAGAGGGACCTATGGGTTGGGTGTGAAAAGCCACACTCAAGCTACCAATTTTGACATTTTATATGACTGAATTTCCCCCCTCTTTATTCTAGTGATGTAGCAAAGTGAAATACTAAGATAAAGGAAAAGTAGAAATCATACCTGAAATTACCTACAAGGGTGAAAACCATAAAGTTGTGTGATGTTATGTGTGTATAATGAGAACACATTATGAAGTGTAAATCTTCAAGATAAAAAAAGAGTAGATCAGTTCTTACTAGATACACTATATCTAAAATAAGAACATATAAAGCTAAGTAACAGAGAGAGAAAGCAAAAGGAATGAATACACCTCACTAGGTATGTGGACCAATACAAAATCAATTATGTTGTTGAGTGATGCTAAGTGATGTTGAGTATGTGTTGTACCAAGAGTAATATCATAAATTAAGTTGAGTGATCAATTCCCCAAGAGTGGTTCAAGAATGCAAAGGCTATCCCTTTGGCTCTATCATTTCCCACTAAGTGAAGATATGTGATCATGTGTGTGTTAATCGATGTTTGGACTATGTGTCCAATCCCTCTAAATAGGTGGCTCAAGAATAGAAAGGATAGCTAGTATTTTGATTCCATCGTTGCCCATTAAATGAAGCTATGAACTGATCCAGTATGAATGTGTGTCATATGAGATGGCTCTTGAAGCCCATGAATGCTCCAAAATCTAACAATGTGGCATGGATATTTGAATGTGTACTAGAAATTAGGCCAATCTTGGTCAACTCTAAAAGGAGGAGATTAGGCTTGTACGAAATCCACTTCAAAATTATGCCAACCACCTACATATGGAATAAAGCATGCAACTATTGAGAATGCTTGGGTGATATATTAAACTCAAAAAAAAAAGGTCAAATATGTTGTGCAAATTGCCCCCAATCACTAGTGTTTATAACATGGATTATGATCTAGAAGTTATACCAACCAGCCTATCTAAAATTGGTAGCGATAACAATCATGTCATGCATGATGCCCTCTATATCTAGATTCTCTAAGAAAATTATACTATAACTATTGAATCTAGATTGATATGTATCTGATAAAATTATAGCTGAGCTAACTTTTCTACCTATTTCAATAAAATATAGGGTTTTTATTGTTTGGATATGAGAATTGAAAATAGGACATCTTACTATTTGGTTTTATTATCCTTTACTAAATCTAACAATTGTTCTATAATCACCACTATTTTTTTAGTCTATTCTACCTAGTTTGACCTTTAATTTTGTTCCAAGTGTTTTTAAAGCTAAGTTTTTGACCGATAGGAGCTCTGATCTCTGTGATAAAACCCCTTTTTATTTTCCCCTCTTATGAGGGTAGGAATGAAAACCCTATAATTAATACCCTCATAATAAAGTGCCCTACAAGTGTGTTATGCTCTAAAATACATGATATAGCAATGATAATCAAAATGATGTCTCAAGATATAGCATAGTTTGTATTGAAGATTATTAGATCAACAGGAGTATGCCTAGATAGATATAATAATCTAACAGTATGTGTAATGTATTGAATCAAATCTCTAAATTTTAGTTGTTAGTTGTTAGTTGTTAGTTGTCAAGGAGGGATGAAACATGATGTCCATCATGGCATCTAAAAAATCAAGATAATGCATGATGTCGATCATGGCATTGCAAACAATGAGAATCAAATAAGCAACAAGCACACAAAGAAATAATTAAGAAGCATATAAGAGTGGCCAAGGGGCCAAGAAAACAAGGGATATGGGCACATGTCACTCAAACTAAAAAGTAATCATACAAGGCATGCTCAAATGCCACATACACATATAATTGAAAATAATCAAGGTTGGAATGAGGGACACAATCACATACAAGAATATAAGCAAAGGACATTGGAAAATATCCTAAGGAACACACAAGAATAAAAGCAAAGGACATTGTAAAATTTCCTAAGGTACATACAAGAGACAAAACAAAAATTGATAAATACAATCACATCTAGCTATGTAAATCAAGAAAGGAAGGCATGTAATATACTATAAATACAATTGCATCTAACTAATCAAAGTAAGAAGTGAAATTAGGAAAGAAATGTAATATAAGACTAGGTAAATGTTAAGAAATACATGAGTGTTATATACTAGTGAATATTGATAGAGTAATCTACATAAGCTAGTAAGTAATGTACATCAACATGATAACTAGAGTGTGTGGTGTAGGAATGACATAACTTGGATGGTGTATCCATGTAGAAAATGCCCCTAGTGGGTAGGTATAGCGATGCATCTCTTGAATATATAAGTAGGATGCCCCTTCAATGGGTAGAGTGAAGCAATCAAGGATTTGGATGGCACTACACACACTCAAAGAAGATCAAATGAAGCATGGTAATGTAGATAAATTGACAAACAATAACATAGAACAAAAATTGTAAGTCTAGCATGGTAATAAAAATGTAAAGCATGGAGAATGCATACAATTTAAATGTTTCTTGGTTTTTTGATTGATTTTAATGTTTTTGTATTTTGAAATTTTGTATTTTTTTTGGAGTTTTGGAATATTTGAATGTTTTTAGAATTTTTAAATGTTATATTGTTTTTGATATTTTGAAATAATTAATAGTTTTGGGAATATCTAAGTCTTATTCTTAATTTATTTAAAGGTCTAAGTTGACTAAATCAGTAAATAATATTGGAATAATTTAACCACTAGTTTGTATAATTTATTTGACTTTCATAGCTTTCTAAAATTAGTAATGAAAGAGGAGAAATACAACTTAGCTTAAAACTATATTGAGATGGCTAAGATAGAGGCTAAAATTGTTTATGCAATATTGGGATAGTGTCATGAACTAGGATCTAGCTTTCATTCAGTCAAAGGATAGGAGCACCAAGAATATGACACTTTAGTGTTGGGTGCTATAGTCTAGGTCCTGCCCCTATTGTCCAAACTAGTCATAGAGATTGGAATTTTTGGGGTTTTGTCCATTGTACCTATGTGATCTTACCTATGAAATTTTATATACTGAATGTTAACAAAGCTCCTTGTAGAGATGATTTAATCTTTAATCCTAGACCTTCATAGTGCTTGAATAAAACTTTGAGAAAGAGTGGGGGTTAGTGTGTGTAAGATGCACTGAACATGTATCCACACCCCTTATGTGGGCACACTTCCTACATACCAATTATTTGAAGAGTGATCAAGCCATATGTATTTCTTCCATTTGATGTTATTTATGTAATAGTGTTATACGGATGCAAAAATGCCAAAATGAGAGTGTTTGAGGTAGCTAGGGATTGGTGTGAGGGTTTGAATATACTAATAGCTATATTAGATGGTTATACATAGAGAATAGGGAAATTTACCTTAGTGGTATTACTTGTATTCTTGCTTGATTTTTTAATATTTTACAACCCCCTTTAAGTAAACTTTGAATGAGCTCTTATAGAGATCTATTGATTATGGATTAAATGTATTTGCACTAGGCCGACACAATGAAGAAGAGGAATCAGGGTAAAATGGTCATTTGGGCTCAAAATATGATTGGACAAGAGTGTTATAAATGGGACACCCTAGGGTCCAATGCTATAGTCTAAGTTGGGTGATATTGTCCTATAAGTATGGGACCTAGGAGAATGGAATTATCATGGAAAAAGTAAACTAGCTGAGCTAGAATTAGGTCTCAAAAGTCTATAGATGACTGGGAATAAGCAAAAATGTGTCTAGAAGGGTCATGAGAGCATGAAAGAGGGACTTATGGGTTGGGAATTACAAGCCATACTCAAGCTATTAATTTTGACATTTTATATGACTACAGTTATATCTTGATGTTTGATCCTAAATCTACACATGCTAGGCTTGTTTCAACCATGAATTAAACTTGATAATGGCATTGATCAAGTATAATAAATAACCTAGTTATTTGTCTAAACTAGAGTCTCTAAGTTCTAAAATATTGCTATGTTTCCCCTAGAAATCGTAATTTATTGAGGTCAACATAGCCCAATTTCTAAAAAGTAGGGACCCTTGTGATTATTTTGAAACTCGGTAGTGAAAGCTTGATAATTTGTACTTTACTAGAATATGAAGATCATCCATGCTTGATGAAATTAGACCATTTATTCATGGTTTTAATTTAACCTTGCCTAATGTTGCTAATAGTTAACTTTCATGTCTTAAGTTGTAGGTTTCATGGATCTCCCTTTAATGGATCATGTTAGGATTTTCACATATTAGCTTTATTCAAGATTTCACTGTCCTTTGGTCTATAAAATCTTTTAGATGGATTAATGTGCTAAAACCCTCTTTTGAAAAACCCTAACTTAGACTTTTGATTCAAATTCAAATTCTGGTGGGACCAAATTTGGCAAGAATTCTTTAAATCAACTTTAGACTTAAGCCTAATTTTATGCCAAGGCTTGATCATGTTTTTCAACATAACTAGACCTTAGCCTAAAAACCATGCTTGGTCCCCTTTTATTTTCCCCCTTCCTTTCCCTATGTTTTTTAATGTTGTCTAATCTTTATGTTTGTAGGATATTTTATTTTATCATGGTCCCCTTTCTCATATGCTCAGCCTAAAGTATTAACCCTAAGGCCCCTTTCATATTTATCAACATGAATGAGACCTTAGACTTAATAATTTAGCTTAAGTTCCTATATTAAATCATGTCCTAGCTTAAGCACCTCACTAATTTGAAAATCTAATGGTCCTTGCTTCATCATAAATAAATATCCAACAAAGCGTAGGAATCCTAACAAACTTAAAGCCTTAACCCATCAGGCCAATCCTGTAAGATCACCAAGATCACAATCAATGATCTGCACTCACACAAGACCAACAATCCAATGATGTTAGATCATCCTTAGGTTTAAATTGATCCCATTTTACTATAAAAACTTAATTCAATCATGTGTATCTACTCACATTATGATCAATAGTCTGAAGTTACTCACATAAATTGATCCAATGGAGTGAACATGGTGTTAAAAATTTAAAGAACTAAGAGTCACCATGTGGCACTCCCACATTCGAGTTTGATAAAAAATGAGTCCCACATATTAAAATTTGGACTTAACCTAAGTTTTTATCCTAAGGTTTAATGCATTTATTTTACTATGAAATAAACCTTAGGATAAAACCTTAAGTTATGACCATTATGTTTGAAGAGACTTATTTTCTTATGCTTATAAACATAAACTTTTATCTTAGTTTAATATTGATGATATAGTCCCTAGTTAGCTTGATCTCCTTTATATTGAAGAAACCAATGGTATGCATCTCCCTAGATCTTAATCAATGGATCTCACATCATTATGGAGGATGGTCTGATGGAGCATATTAAATCCAAGATCTGTGGCCCAAAGGTACTTCATGAACTTAAATTTGATGTTCTTATGAACATAATTTTACATTCATAAGGCCATTATTGAGGTCTGTGAGGCCTCAAATTTAAGCCCATCAAACCTAATGATCCATGAACTTAAACTTGACATTCTCATAACTGTCATTTGATGTCCATGAGGTCATCATTGATGTTTATGAGATTTTCAAATTTAAGCTCATAAAATATTTTTCTTAGACATAGGGATGTCCTTCAAAATGTTGCTAAAATATTATTGGAAAATATTTGAACACTTAGGATCTTTGAACTTTAAATGATAAAATGATCTCTGGATCTAAGTACTTGAAAACATGGATTTAATCTAGGTCTATTTCCTAAGGTTCCAATTGTGTTTATTTGAATCCAATAAACCTTAAGCTAGAGACTTATATTAAGTCTTATTTTAAAAAGTACATGTGACTTAAAACTTAGCCTAAAAATGCTTTTAACCTAAGGCTTCATTATGTTTATTAATATGATAGAAACTTATTTTAAAACCTAACAATTAAACCATGTATTATTTGGGCCCCCTTTTAGGTGCATTCTAGGACTTAGCTTAAATATTTTAACCTAAATTTTGCATCATGTTTATCAACAAAAAATAAACCTTAGCCTAAATTATTTAGCCTGGGTCCCTTTTATATGTGTTTTGAAAACTTAGCATAAATATTTTAGCCTAAAGTATATCTCATGTTTATTAACATGAAATAAACCTTATCCTAAAGTAGTTAGCCTAAGTCCCTTCCTATGTCTTATCACTAATTAAAGTTCTCACCCTTTACAAGATCAATAGATCTTGCTTCATCATGGAGATTGATTGTACAGAGTTAAAAGACCCGATTAATCTAAAGCATTAAATCCATATGACCAACCATGTGCATTCATTCAAATCATGATCAATGGTCCAAACTTTATCATGAGAGGAAATTAGATGGATTGCATCTATCAGAGACTATCTAATGAAACCCAAAGGGCCTATGGGATCAACATGTGGCACAATCATAGATCCCAAAATAAAGTATCCAATGATTCTCAAGCCCTATGATCATGATCAATGGTCCGTGTTGATCCATAAATAAGGATCTAATGGTAGGAAGGAAAATTTGAATTTTTAAAAGACAATATCTAGTCGCTTAAGGCATTTATGAAAAATGCCATGAAATTTTTCAAATGGATGCCACATGGATGCCATACAAGCACAAAATGACAAAATTAAAGATTTTGTGTGCTCAAAAAGGAAAATGTGTAAAAGCTTAGGTCTCAATAAAATTTGAGACATAAATGAGCCTAAGTCTAAATGGCCATTGCCATTAAACATTCATAAAATCCCTAGTATCCATAAAAGCCCTAATTAGAACTCAGATTCATTATAATCAAACTGAGTAGAGTGAAATTATAATTTGAGAAAGAACAATTTGACTCATAGCTAATTGTAATTCATTGGTAAGTAGTTGAAAATTCCATAATCATGATAGCTTGATAATAGAAAAAAAGAGACAAAACCGAGTTATATTTAACTTCAGACAGTAAGGGAAGAGTTTTTAAGAATACGGACTTGGATACTATAGCTTTAAATAATGGGAATAAGAACTGGTCCAAACTTTTTTGGATAATTGAGGAGATGCAAACTCTCACATGGGGAGAATAAAAGTATGTAACCATCCTATAAAGATACAATGACTTGGTCTCTATCCAGATAACTAGACTCCACTATGCTACCACAAAGCTTGACGTATTACACTGCATTCATGTCCTTGCTCCTCTTTTTATTGATTTTAAAATTAAGCAAGACTAGATAGTCCATGAGCATACTTTCAAAAAGGTGGTATACATTTTCCCCTTGTTTTTGAAATCTACTATAATCTATGTAAGCCCCATATAGACCTATCCACCATTAGAAAGTGGATTGGAGAGCATAACTTTAACATAATCCAACCCTATGGTTGCTCACCAGGAACCAAGTAATCTAGGACCCCACAGGGAAAATCTTAATTATATAATTTAGAGAGGGTATTAGGATAATTTTTACCATACTGAATAAGTTATCTAAAACCCTCTCCACCACACATATTGACAAAGTTTGGGTGTCTTATGTTTACTTCATGGAAGAGAAGGGACTCACTCCCCCATTGGGTAAAATGATCATTATCCATTTGAAATCACAACTCACATCCATAATAAAGAAGACCAACAACCACTTTGAAATGATTACCTGTCTTCTTGATGCCATCTTGGCCACCACCAAGATCCCAGATATTAAGAATTGGTCACATGATGGGAGACCTATTGTTTCCCATCATTACTCGAAGCTTCACATCTTCAAGTATAGACACAACATGCATTTCATTTATGATTATGTTTATCCTACTCTAGTGGAATACATCACAATAATATCCATGAGTAGAGTTATCCCCTTGATTAATAAATATGTGGACTTAATAGGGGATACCTAGTTCTACCCAGATTGCATAGTAATAAGGATGGAGGGGACTTTGACATAGCCTTACAAGCTACCCATCTATGTGCCTACCAAGCTAGTAGAATAATAAATTTCATACCAAATCCTTAATGGTATAGATAGATTTTTCCAAAATAAAAGGAAGGCCTCCTCCATCCCTTTTCTTTGACAATTAACAGAATTGTATTACAAAATTGGGAACATGTGAATGTTATTACCAAACACCAAGAATCATTCACCCTATAGAAAGATGAAATGAAGCATTGAGACCCAAATGAAAATGTCACCAAAAATCTAAAGTCCAAGATAATAACCAAATCTTATGAACACCAACCCATTGTCCATGGCCCACTCTACATCAAAATCTCTAGTTTCCCAGAGGTATTAGCTAGATTGAAGAGGCATAATACTAACCTAAAGCCCAGGTTAACTAGGGTAGATGACAAAACATAAGCTAAGATATAGAAAATGTGGCCCTTTAAATATCACTTATTTCTTAGGCCATCCTCAAGGCCCCCACCAGATCAGCCATAGGTTAGAATTCAATAACCTCAAGCATAAGTTGCATAAGGAACTAGAAAAGAGAAACTAGAGGAAAGCCCTAGTGAAGGAAGATCATCTTCAACCCCACTTGAAATATTAGAGTCTCAAATAGCATTACTAGATATGATTGCATTGGAACCTAGTGAGATAGTAGAAGATTCACTTAAGGTGCTTGTTTAATCATATGGGTCAGATGAAGAAGAGAAAATTGTGGAACCCCAAGCCTAGGCTAAGAAAGCAAAAAAAGATAAAGGGAAGGAAATTACTTTGGACCTAGTTTCAATAGTACCCCCACACAAAAGGAAAGTAGAGTTGGCATTGGTCCTAGTTGGGAGAAAGAAGCCCAAGTTTACCTTCACCCACCCCATGAGTGAGGTCAATTTATTTAGTGAGGAATACCCCATTCATGGACCTATTATCCATGAATGGTTCATTTATGGGAAAATGCAAAAGATTCTCACTTTATCCCATTTTTGGGCCTTGAACCAAATAATCCACATTAATGTCCATGATGAAATCAAGCCATGGATATTGTCTTTAATGAAGGAAGAAGACGAGAGAAGAATAGTTACCACAACAAGATCAAGTCGCAGTTAAATGGACACTCTATGAGCCTCGATCAGTACATAGGTGGAGACTCTTGAACCTCATAAAATCATAAAATCGTCAGTTAGTGTGCAGTTCAATATAGAAATGGTAGGATTGGAAAGGGTGACAACCAATAAAACTATGGTTGGAGGTGAAGAATTCACATTTCAGAAGGTTGAACCTTTTTTAGGGTTAACTCTAGTTTGAAGTCAGAATCCTGGTGAGCTCCCTATTCATGAAAAGGACATAAAAAGTTTAGATTATGCTCATTCATCTCAGATAAAATAAGGTATCAATGGCATGAAACAAAGGATACAAAACTTGGAGAAATAAAAGGAGAATTTAGAGACATTGGTTGTCTTATCAGTCCCAGAGGTAATAATAAAGATGTTTGAGACATCTTTCTAAGACATGTTTGACTCCTTAAAGTCAATGAAGCTAATACAAGATGCATTAGACCAACAAAGTGAAATAGCCAAGGGTTTATTAACTTAATGGTATATTTTAAGAGATAAAATAAGGAAGCTTATCAATCTATTGATTAAGGGTAGGATTATTGGCTTTAAAACCATTATCCTAGCCTACTTGAATGCAATATTGAGGATAGTTGTTGATAAGCTCCAAAGATTGAGTACTTGGTCAAAGAGCCTAAATAGACTCTTGAGAGATGATGAGGAACTAGTATCTATAATTAAATAACTCCTTGGCACCATGACCAACCCTATAAAGTCAACCTCCATGGGCATCATTGATGATTACAAATACAAGCATAGAGCCACTTTGGTAATGTAGGAGGTGAAGATAAAAATTCAAGGTGAATCTGGAAGTGATAAAAACCAAGTCATGAGTATGATCTTCACTCCTAAAGAGAATATTGATGAGGCCAAGAGCGTTAAGGAGGCCATGGAAAGAAATGATAGGGACTTTAATGACTGGGTTGATTGAGAAGATGTTTGTCTCTTAAATCCAACTATTGATTTGGAGCTGGTCAGTGAGCAACACCAAAGAATTATGGATATTATCCAAGAGAAACAAGGGATCCCTTTAGCCTAGGGCCCACTAGTTAATTAATGATATTCCATTTTAGGTAAAGCATTGTAATATTTGAATGTGGAATATTCTTTTGTAAAATTTAATGACTTGGTTGATTAAGAAAATGTTTGTCTCTTAAAGCCAACTATTGATTTGGAGCTGGTCAATGAGCAACACCAAAGAGCTATGAAGATTCTCCAAGAGCAACAAGGGATCCCTTCAACCTGGGGCCCACGAGTTAGTTAACGATATTCCATTTTAAGTAAAGCATTGTAATATTTGAATGTGGAATATTATTTTGTAAAGTTATATGCTAGTTTTTTAGCATATTTACCCATAGGTCAGTCCATTCTAGTAATAAAAATGTATTCTAGAACTATGAAGAAGGACAATTATCCTTATCTTTGTACATGTGTAATATTATGACTAACTTGTACACTATATAAGTCTTCTATAAAAGGTAGTATTACCAATTTTTAAAAGGAGGGAGTTTTGAGATAAATTTTTTATACTTATAAATCATTAATATAAGTAATAATACTAAAAATTTTGTCCAAGTTTGTTTGTATCAATTGTTACATGGATTCTCTCTCAATTGCTTATTCTAAGTCTTGAATTTGAATTTTTTTTGTGAATTCTGAATGTGCCTCTTTGATACAGGTTTGCTAATTTGTGTTGATGCTAGATTAGTTGAATGTTCTTAAACTTTGCTTCATTTCATTTGCTCTGCATTAAGATTTTCAAATGTTATTCGAATGCAGTAGTAAACCTTTAAGGTAAAGTTAGTTCATACTTGTATTCTTTCATGTTTTCCTCAGATATTGGCATGGTATATGGTGTCATTTGAATTTTTATTACTTTACATTATATAGTGGTTAAATTCATGTTTATTTGAAATTAAAACCTTGTCATTGTGTTTAAAGAAAAGATAAAAAATCACATACTTTATTTCTACCCTACCCTTCCTTTTGATTTTTTTTATCAAATCACTCTAGTTTAAATTTTATTGTAAATATCCACTTAGTTTAGTATTTAATGTATAAATTTGATCATAATTCACTAATAATATCATGGATGCTTCAAATTTCATAAATATTAAGGACCATGGTGGCTCCCAACAACCAATCAATATCATTTGTGGAATAGTTTAACTTACTCTACCCCTATTTCACCACAGGTAGCTATATTACCAAAACCTGCTACTCATGCCATGAATTCTTAGAAATTATTAGATGAGAAGTGTTCTTTAAACACTAAGAGCACCTACAATACATATAGAGGCATAAACACATTGAAAAGCCTTTTCATCTATTCTGTAGATACAAATAATAAGTTTGATTTTATTTGATGGGATCTAACAATGTAGTCAACCCCATATTTGACAAGCAAATATTTATTCTCTTCCCTATATAAGATTGCTTTTCTATCATATAAATAAGGAATTTCAAGTATAATACCACAAATGTCAAGTGAAATCACATTTGACTCCATCTCATCAATGAACTTAAAGGTGATTACAAATCTTAACCTGCATGTTTTCATGACTTGAAATTTAGCATCATAACACACCCATCCTAAAAGGTATGGCTTAGGATTTGGTTTAGTTTTAATTCTAATTTTTTTCATAACTTATTCATAAATGAGACTAGCTTGAAACCCACTATAAAAAAGAGTATTTATATTAGTATGCTTAGAAATCACTCTAATATGGAACAACTCATTTATTTTATTTTCATCATGCATAGATTTATATTGTAAATAAGAATGAGAATTAATAGATTTGGTGTTAGAAGAGGAAGAAGATGAAGCTTGCATACCCATGGTGGTGATCTTGGTTTCATAATCTAAAAATAGAGCTAAGATCTTATTGGATTGATGTAATAGTATTATTATTATCATCTTTATTATTCCCAAACATTTTTGGATTAAGTTATGGATGGAACTTGAAACACTTTACATTTTAATGACCTAATCTCTTGAAATAAGAGCAAAAAGGTTTCCCATCCTATTTATTGACAAATTAAGTATGTTACATCTTTCCCTTTCCTTTTCCTTTGATTTTAGTTAATTTACTTGGTTTCTTTATGAAGTGTTACTTGTCTTTGGTCACTTTACCCCTTGATTCAATATGGGTAGCTTGGACACAAACTTCATCAATATTAGAGGGGTTAAACATAAGGATTGTATGCATTAAGTAACTATGTAACTCACCAATATATTTCAAAAGAGTCTATTGAGTGTAAAGATGAATGTCCAACACCAAATCTCTCTTTCTAAACTCTTGAGTGTAATCGTGTACACTTTTGCCCTTACCTTGCCTTAATTTTTACCAATCCATAGTAGATTATTGTATATAACACAAAGGATAGATTGATTTTTTAAAGTAGAAACAGAATCCATCCAAGAAGAAATAACTTTATCGTGTTTTAGGAGATATTTTTGCATCTTAATTTTTCACCAAATGAGTGTTGTACCACCCATCCAAAGAGTAGCCAATTGGATTTTTGTTTCTTCATCCATAATATCCTAAACACTGTAGTATACTTCAAGCTTCTTGATCCAATGATCCAAATTTTCTTCAATAAGCTATCTATTATAGATTGGAAAATCAAACTTAACATCAACCTTAATAGTGGAATAAATTCAATTATAAACTTTCTTTTTCTTATCGTCAAAGAAAGAAGGGGAAGGTTTAAAAGGATATGGAGGATATTTAGGAGGTTCTTTTCCTTTACCCTTACCACTGGTTGAGGGTTATCCCTCTTGTTTACCTTTACTTATCATCTTTTTTTACAATACATTTCTTCCACCATCCTCTTCATCTCAAGAAAATCTTGATGAATAACCACTTCTAATTTTAGTTCTTCTCTAGGAGAATCCATGGTTTGACTTACACATTCTACACCAATTTATGGGTTATATTTTTCAATATATTATTCACCACTCTTACTCTTAGACTTGGTTAACATGAAAAAAAAACACTTTCAAATCCAAAAACCATGTTAAAATATCTCTATTCAACTACTCTAATACCAAACTTAATCCAAAATACAAGATTATGCTATGCTTTCAAATTTACCAATTCTAGATACTTAAATATTGTTTCTTAAGTTCTCATAATTTACGTTAAAAATTAGCTTTACTAATAAAAATCAAATTTAAAACTGATTAAAAACACAACAATAAATGACAAAATGTATAAACATGAAAACTAAGGTTGTTAATGAAGTTCACCCTTTGAGGACCATCTTTAGGTCTTAAAAAGCTCTCGAACTGATATATAAATGTCATAAAATCACTTTTACAATCCTTTTTTTACATCAACATCACATTTGGTCTATAAAATATGCCTACTTCTTCCTCTAATATGTCTTAGGCAATCTCTGATTTTCTTCTCCAAGTGTCTTCTTACATTATAAGAATAAATACTAGCTCTTTTTGTCTTACTAAGTGTTATAAAGTTGTATTTCAGATATACATTTCCATTTTTATATTATTTTTGGGCTTCCTAGTCAAATAGATAAGTCCTTATCCCTTTGTCCAATTATTAAGGGTTCAAATACCCCTTTAGATGCCTTCATATCCTTTTTATTTAATAATTAAACCCAAAATTTACAAGTTAAAGCTAATATCTTGCAACACATTTACCAAAAAATAACTTTGGTGTAATGGTAAAGTACCAAAATGAGACATGAGAAGTTAAGGGGTTAAGCCTCTACTCCACACATTTCTATTTTGGAAGTTTTAAACACTCTTTTTGAGATAATAATCCCACATTACTTGGGATAGAATATAAACATAGGTTTAAGAGGTAGTATTCAATCCATTATAATTAGTCATGAGAGACCACCTTAGGTGAGCCTTGGAAGATTCAAACTATTCTTGGTGGTTGATGTGGAGGTGCCACATTATATTTTTGTGAAGAATCCATGTGGTGGTTCGAGGTCTCTCCATGTTGTTTTAGTTCCAATATTTACAAAACATGAAGAGTTTAGTCTTACATTGGTTGTGGGGGAACAATATGAAAGGTTTATATAGAAATTTGCCACCATATCATAATGAATCAAAGACATTAGGGTTCCCATCCTTACAAAAATATGACCCCACTAGATAAAGGACCCCCGATTGACAAATAGTATGGTCCCCATAAGTAGGAACACACTTGACAAAGACCAAAATCAAAAACCAATTAAAACCCTTTATTTCTCTCTGGCACATGCCACCATATGATTGGCCCATGCATCAAGTTAGGATTGGTCCACATACAATACCAATCATCATGTTGATGTCACCATTATACATGTGTATTAATTTTTTCCATGTTTTCCCAAGACTTTAGAGGTCATAACTTTTGCATATGGTATTGAAAAAACTACATTCAAATTGCGTATAAAAGCTCTTGATGAGCTCTTACATGTGTGGGTAGTTTTGAGAATATTTTAGAACATCTAATTGGATCAGTGTGGGGATCCTCTTGGATCATATGTGCATAAATATGTAGTGTCTTAAAAAATACTAATATTGAATCACATGTTTCTTCACCTAAAATAAAACATGTTGCAAATATTTCCTACCACGCAACATAAGAAAACAACAAGGGTCATGAGCCACTTTAAAAAGCATATTCTAAATCAGAAATGCATACCGAGGGACAAATAATAAAAATTTTAAATAGTGGAAAGGAATCCATATACATAATACCTCCTACAGTTAAAACATATTCCTCTACTAAGAATCAACCACTTTAGTTTGTTTAACAAAGAGATAGACCATATGACATATTGCATACACTATTAGATAAACGATTGATTACTCTTCCTCCAAATTACTACCATCCAGCACATAAATTTAGAAAGGTAAAAGGAAAACCCTTTTTCACTTACTATGGTGTTAATTTACATCATGATAAAGATTGTTTTGCATTAAGGTAAAATATTTCACAACTCATACATCTAGGGTTTATTGCATTTTATAAAGACACATTAAGGTTTTTTCCCCCTACTTCTTATAGAGTTAATTCTAAGAGGGTTAATATATCCCTTTCTACTCCTTTTTAGGAAATTATGGTCCATCAAACTTTGCATAAGTAAACCACTAGGATAAGTCCTTCTCCTAGTGTACTAGCTACTACAACCAATCTTTCCCACACTAATCCTACCAGAGATCCATTGGTTGATCAAGAGGGACATGTGGAGGAGGAATAGAGCCAAATTTGATAGATCCTCCTTGCATATCTACACAACATATTTTGGTACTGAAACCAACATGCATAGATACAAATTAGATAAATAATTGTGATACTCCAATATATACATTGGTTAAAGTGTTAGAACCTAAATCAAAAACCTAGTTACCAATTGATCATTATAATTTAGCTTTCTTATTCCCAAATGGATTCGATTGTATATGGTAATTACCTTATTTATCACTATATCAAAGTAAATGAACAACTATAAATGTTTTACCACATAAACAAATATCATATTTCAACCATATTACATGAAATAAATTGAATTATTTGAAATAATACACATAAACTTCATGTAGTGATCTAGAGGTCAATTTAGATAATGTCCTAAAGTAGATCAAACCCTATACCATAGCATAGGGAATGTTGAGACCTTTCTAATGGCATGAAGAACATAGAAAATAGATCTCATAAGTTCCTTGTACAGCTGGTCAAAGTTCTAGTCAAAGCATGTCAAAGTTATGGTTAAACTTGGTCAACAAGATGACACGACAAATATGGACCAATAATAATGTGACACATAGCACGAGGTGTGAGAAAAATGTATGTGGTTTTTATCATTTGTTTTTGATAGGTGAATATAGTCATTTTGATAATTAGTAAAAAAATTAGGGTTTGGATGGAATACCCAGTTAAACGTCGACAAGTGGCGCAATGAGTGGTCAAAAAGTGACATGATGAGTAGTCGACAAGTGGTGTGGAAAATTATTGACAAATGGTGAGAGGATATTAGACCACGTGGTGGGTCCTCAACCACCACATGGCTTACCACCACCCAATTAACTCCCATAGTCCAATTTCATTACTATTTTCCATGGTTCCCACACACATTCCACATGTTAAACCCACATGCCACGTTCTAACCACAAACATCCCATAATTTACATTAAATAACCAAATCCACCACATATTCCCACATTCCACCACATAATTTTTGCGTGAATGCCCCACTCACCACATATTTCTCATGTGAATCCAACATGCCCAAGATTCATGTCATAACCGTGGAATAACCAAATAAAATGGTGGAGACCGTTGCCTAAGCCATGAAGCAATATGAGAGGATATGGCTTAATAAATAATTAAGATAATTCAAAACCCATGAATGTTGGATTAATACCAATTGCATTTTAAAACAAACGCTATATCGTGATAAATTTTGAAAACCCACGAATGTGGGATAAGTGGATAGGAACCGAAAACCTATGGATTGGGATTTGAACCATGATCTCCTAGCTAAAAATGATAAGGATGAACCACACCATCTATGGATTTTAAACACCATATAAGGAAAGGGATATTGTATTTTAACATGACAAAGAAGCAAGCAAGTTTGCTAGAAGACATAGAAAAAGATTTCGAGTGGCTCGTAGTGGAAGATAGAGGCAAGATCGTGAAAAATTCTAAAAAGAGACTAGCATTATTTTTTCGTAAAGAACAACTTTTTAGTTGTTCACTTTTCCATTTGGAGACATTTGTAAGTACTTTTTAAACATTTTTCCTAATATATCGATTGATATTAGACACAAAGGTGTAGGCCTTCGTGTCGAACTCCATTTTCAAATTATTGTTGAATTTTGTGAATTATTTTGTTAAAATCATGATTTGTAAGTCAAAATTTTAAATTATTCCATAAATTTATTGTAAAATCAAAATCAAATTATGTTATTGTATTTTTTATTAAAGTTTACAAATTAGATTTGGTATTAGAGCGGTTAGTGTGTTGGGCTAACCTTTGTGTAAACATTATTCTGAAATGTTAAGTTTGTTATCAAAACTAAATTTGTGGGTAAATTTGTGATTTTGTTGTTTAAACCAAAATCAGTTATTATAAAACAATGGATCCAATGCTAGCCCAAATTTAGCTATTACTAAATTCCATTATCACTATGATAATGCAATTCCTACAAGCCCAAGAACAAAGTTGGCAAGTAGCAGATCAATGATAGGAGTAGAAAATTAAAAGGCTTAAATAGATCATTAATGCATTGTGAGAAGAACTATAGCAAGAACATCAATAGAAGAAGAGGATGCATGAAGATTCAAAGATTTGTCGACATTGTCCTTGACGAG
This sequence comes from Torreya grandis, assembly GCA_037957365.1. Taxonomy (NCBI): domain Eukaryota; kingdom Viridiplantae; phylum Streptophyta; class Pinopsida; order Cupressales; family Taxaceae; genus Torreya; species Torreya grandis. The sequence continues at coordinate 8,227,883 of JARHVA010000047.1, read as the reverse complement.
GTCATATTGTTGAGCAAGGATGGATCCTACACCCTAGTCAGGCTCTAATATGGTTTAGAAGGTGGAACAAGGAAAGAGGAAAGGAACCAATTGTGTCTAGTAGTGGTCAATAAATATGACCAACAATACCTCATCAAGCAACTCAAGAGTCTCTAATGTGATAGTTGTTACCAATGAAAGTACTACATATTATGTTATGCTCCAAGGAAAGTCAAAGGTAGAACTTCACTATTATTGCTAAAGGGAAGTTCATGCAGATATATTTTAATTGGAGTTCTAGAGCTAGTTATATTAATGAAGGCCTTATATAATGTCTATAGCTAAAGACTCTTCCATTATCGCACACTAAGACATTTGGAGGAGCTGATGGAATAATATGAGGACATGTAACTCATTATGGCATTCTGCATTTTAGCATTGGAGGGATATTATTTGATCAAATAGCTCTTGATATAGTTCTATGAGAAGCTAAAGAGATAACTTTGGGACATTATTATCTCACATCTCAACATGCCAAAAACACTTCATTAGGAGAAGGAATCCAACTAATGACCAATCATACTTATGAGATTCAGTTCAAAACAAGCCAAAAAACAAAGGTACATTCTAGTTATAGTAGTGATTCTTCTAATTCATATACTCTTGTTAGTCCTATCAATGAATATGATGCTATAAATTTGGAATAAAATCATTCTCCGATTATTAATGTATCTTTTGATGTAAATTTTGAGGAAGAAATCAATGAAATCAATTCTTTTGCATATATTTACAATGTTAGGGATACTAAATATACTAACCCTAAATGTTTATCAAAGTCATTTGAAAATCACATGAAGGGAATAGGTTCTAATCTGTTAGCCAAAATGGGATTCAAAGGAAAAGGCCTTGGCATTAATGGTAAAGGAATTGTCTAGCCTATCCAAGTGGCAAAGAGACCACTTCATATAGGATTAGGATATGGAGATGAAGGACAAATTTCCTAAGAAACTAAGTTGAAAAGTGACTCAAGAAGCAAGTCAAAACATCTTGAAGAGTCAGACGCACTCTCCAAAGATGTGATAATTACATTGGATAAAGAATCTTCAAATGACTCATCAAAGTATGCAAAGAAGAAATAATCAAATGTATTTTTTGATTATGCCCAAGATATTCCTAAAAGGAAGTTTAAGAAGACTAAAGAAAAGAAGTTTCCTAAAGAAGAAATGAAGTTAGTTTTTTACTTCAATGATAAAGGCCAAATACTGAAAGAAGATAAGCAAAGTCATCCACAACCTCAGGCAAAGGTTGTAATTGCATCTTCAGTTAAGCAAAATATAGATCCTCCTCAGATATAATCTTGTTAGTCAGAACCTGAGGTAACATCAATGAAGGAGACGGTAGTCAATGAGAAGCTGACAGTTCAAAAAAATTTACCCTAAAAAGGTAAAAAACATTTCTTTAAAAGAATAATTGTCAAGAATTCTAAGATAGATGTTATTTTGATAAGAATTATCAAAAGAATTTGATCTCATAAGATGTTGTAGAAGCCCTAGGTTTGGAAACTAAGCCACATTTCCAACCCTATTCTCTAGATAGAATAGATGATGTTAATAATGTATATGTAAGTAAAACATTTAAACTAGGGTTTGCTATTACCGCTAACTTTTTAGATGAATTTAACTTAGATGCGATTCCACGTCAATTTAGTGGCATTATCTTAGGTAAACCATACTTGTATCTAAGAAAGGAAACTTACTCTGAGAATGAAAATTAGTATAGCATTGGAAAAGATGGGATAGAATATCTCATGCGAGCACATTGGTAGTAACTATTATAGGTAAACAATATCTTCTATGTTATTTTCCTCATGTATGTTGTAGATAGGAACACTGCAGGCAACATGAAGATGTCATCATGAGAAGCATCAAGAACATCATAGAAAATAGGTTATATATTTTAATCTATGTAGAGTGTGCAAGATAGTATACATGTTTGTAAGACCTAAATATAGGCATTGTTTATAAGACCCAAGTATGGGAAATGTTTGTAATTATTATAGTGTTTGTAAAGATCCAAGAAGGGCAATGTTTGTAAACTATGTTGCTAGGTAAAAACCCTAAAAAGACAATTGTAAATGGTGATTGTTATAACAATAGTGTCCTATAATATTTTCATAGTTTTAGATCTAAAGACCCATTGGAGGACCTCTATAACTGACTAACATTCAGGAGATCATTCGAGCTAGAGCTGAGAGCTAGAGCCATCTAAATAGCCTCACATGGAGTACCAAGTCTACTACCATCTTTTTGAGGACAAAAATTCTTCTTAGTGGGGAGGATTGATCTAGAGGTCAATTCAGAGAAGGTCTTGAAGTAGATTAAAACCTACACCATAGCATATGGATAGTTGGGACCTTTCTAATGACATGTAGAATGTATAAAATGGAGCTCATATGTTCTTTATGTAGTTAGTCAAAGTTTTAGTCAAACTAGTCAAATTAGGTCAAAGTTATGGTCAAAATTGGTCAACAAAATGATGTGAAAAATTTAAACCAATAAGATTGTGACACATAGAATAAGGTATGATAAAAATGTTTGTGGTTTTTATCATTTGTCTTTTTCAAGCGAATATAGCCATTTTTGATAATCAATAAAAAAATTAGGGTTTAGATAGAACATTTAGTTAGACATCAACAAGTGGTGTAATGAGTGGTCGACAAGTGGCATGATGAGTAGTTGACAAGTGGCATGGTGAATGGTCAACAGATTGGACCACATGGTGGGTCCTCAAGCCACCACGTGGCTTGCCACCACCTAATTAACTCCCATAGTCCAATTTCATTACTATTTTCCATGGTTCCCACATGCATTCCACATGTTAAATGCACACGCCATGTTCTAACCACAAACATCCCATAATTTCCATGAAATAACCAAATCCACCACATATTCCCACATTCCACCACATAATTTCCATGTGAATTCCCCACTCACCACATAGTTCCCACATGAATCCAACATGCCCAAGATTCATGTCATAATTGTGGAATAACCAAACAAAATGGTGGAGAACGTGGCCTAAGCCACAAAGTAATATAGGAGGATAAGGCTTAATAAAACATTAAGATAATTCAAAACTCACGAATGTGGGATTAATACCAATGACATTTTAAAACAAATGCTATACTATTATAAGTTTCAAGAACCCACGAATGTGGGATAAGTGGATAGGAACCCAAAACCTATAGATTAGGATTTGAATCATGATCTCCCAACTAGAAAAGATAAGGACCAACCACACCATCTATGGGTTTTAAAAACCATATAAAGTGAGGGATATTTTATTTTAACACAACAAAGAAGCAAGCAATTTTTCTAGAAGATATAGAAAAGGAGTTTGAGTGGCTCACAAAGGAAGATAGAGGAAAGATCATGAAAAAGTATAAAAAGAGACTAGCATTCTTTTTGCCTAAAGAAAAATTGTGTAGTTGTTCACTTTTCCATTCAAAGACATAGACCTTCATGTCAAACTCTATTATGAAATTATTATTGAAAGTTGTGAATTATTTTGTTAAAATCATGATTTGAAAGTCAAAATTTTAAATTATTCCATAAAGTTATTGTAAAATCAAAACCAAATTACATTATCATATTTTTTCTTAATGTTTACAGATCATGCAGTACCTTATATAATGCATGGGTGTATTAAATGCATTCATGCCAATAGGGTAAAAATAGTTTCTATAATTCCATATCAATATCCACTTGAACAAAAGAAGTTTATTCATATATAGATAATTATGAAACCTAATATGGTTAATCATCCACAAAAGGGTAAAAAATAGGCAATCCCCTTTCCTAGGTGTCCCACACTTGAGAGGCCTTTATAGTAGATATATTTAGTGCATTCCAAAAAATCTTCATCTATGCATACACAAAATACTTAGTTACTTATAGAAACTAAATAGGTTCTATATGTAATTATAAATCATCATTTGTATAAATCAATCTTGGATCAGATGGGATAGATCATACTGACACTTCCAATTGGGGAGCATACAATTGTTAAGCGGGAGCATGACCAATGTGAGGATCCGCTAGACCCAATCAGTGGATCACTTGTCACAACACATTGTGTGAGATAGGGTTCTAAAGCCTATAGTATAACACAATCTCATAAAAACCCTAAAAGAGTCCTATGATTTAATATTTCACTAATCTAATAACAAGAAAAGTAAATCTAATCCACTGTGCACCAAAGCTTGTGGCACAAAGTTGGGGTTAGAAACAAAACAAATAAAAAACTAAACTAAACATGTATATAAGACATATACACACTTGAATGTATATGGAATATTAATACATGGAAGAGAAGAATACAAATTATCTATCTACTCTTACAAAGGAGGAATGAAGTTAGGAATACTTACCTCTGAAGATGAACCTGCCAAGCTTTAATCTCCTCATTGGCCAAGTTGTTTTTCAAGAGAATGTAATGGTATGTAAGGACAACTAAGATAAATCAGATTTAGGCTAAACAACCTATCCAAACATCTAAAATACTTATCCACAAGATGATATCAGAGCTCCAAAGAAAGTATTGAACCCTAAAGCTTCATTCCCGAAGTAGAATGGTCAATAAGCAGATGTTCATTCACACTTATTCACTTAATTATTTTCTCTTATCAAATGGTGGTAAATGACCTTGTATATATAGTAATATCTTACCCTAAAATATTTTAGGAACATTGGCTATGCTAGGTCAACCTAGTTGACCTAGCACTTTTTTGGGTCTAACTTTATAGGTTTGTGCTAAGTTGATTGAGAGGCTAACAAAATAAAAGAGAGAAAAGTCCCTAAACTATGATAAGTTGACCTGGTCAACCTAGCACAACCAATAGGTCAAAAGGGTGTTAAGGTAATAAATGAAGGATAAAACATAGAAAATGATAGAAATAGGTAGAAGTAAGAAGAATAAGATTGGGTTTAATGGTTTTAGGAGGCTAGTGTGTGGATGGCAAGTGGCAAAAGGAACAACAATCTTATGAAGTTTTGATGGTCTACCCACCCCTTTCTTGGTGCACCCCTTAAGGCATGCACTTAGAGAGATTGAGACTCGATAGGTTCCTATAAGATACAAAGTGTCAGTAGTCAATAAAATTTAAAAATATAATGTGTATACATATGCCCCAATTAAATCTCATCACGTGTCATGTAAGTGCAACACGGGATGGTTCTTCAGAAGAAAACATATGTAGACACCAAAATTATGTTACATAAGTGTATAACATGTTGTGTCAAAACCCCCCTTAGACCCCCTTTGTAACAAGTCTTCCTAACCCATGACTTTTGCCACATATTTAATTTATTAATTAATATTAATTGAATATTCCTTGTGCCACTTTGCCTAACCACCTTGCCCCAAGACCAATTCTCACCCTGTGAGTCACCACTAGACTTGGTCCCCCATAAATAACTAATTCTTACCCTATAAACCACTTTATAACCAATGACATTATACCCAACCTCACATATTGACCATTTCTTAATGGGTATCACACTTGGCATAGAGAAATGGAAGAAAGGAGCTTAAAATAGCCCTTTTAACCTATTCTTATGCCACTAACGTCGGTCAACCCTCGACTAACACCGATCAACCCAAGATTAACGTCAATAAGATCACTGATGTTGATTACTTAAGTAACATTATAAAACCATTTTGGGCCCCCACAAACGTTCTCTCTCTGAAGCAGAAACTCACTCAAGAGATTCAAAGCACTCTTAACAAGATTTTGGTGATTATCCACTGTAACTAGGCTCATAAATTTTCTGTACCAATCAAATCTTGAACTAGAATCGATCCATTGTGAAAATATCTTGAACTATGGTAAACATGTGGCACACACCCATCTACATTCAGTCAGTCATCTTAATAACTTTATGAAGAGTATTTCTTTAGGTACTTATATCTTTTAAGCATCCTCGTATTCTGTGAATTCTAATTATTTCTAATTAACATTTACATAAGTCCCCTCTATCCCTAAGGAGGATTTTTAAAACTCCTTCATGTCCATACCTCTGCCTTAACCAAACCAAACTCCTCACCTAGACTTCTTACCATCTCTCTAACCCCTCATATGACTCTTTTCTAACCCCATTGACCTATCAAATATTATTGCCTGCACTCAGGAAATCCTTCTATGAATTTTTGACTCCATTTCCCCTATTGATATCAGTTATCCCACCTATGTCAGTCACATTACCACTACCAACATCAATCACCCTACCCATGTCAGTGACTTCCCTTTTACCCAAATCACCTTGAACTAGCTTGAATAGCCCTCTAACAAACCAAAATTATATTTTTCTTGCTCTGTGATACTAATTACTACACACAATTTACAAAAAAGGTAATTCAACTCTCTCTCTCTCTCTCTACTTTACTTTGTTATTTCATTTTTAACTCTTTATATTAAACAGTGGACTATCATCCCTCAAGAAGTTTGTCACTTCTTAGAATAAGTAAGTTACTTGGCAGCCCACTCACCAACCTATTAACAAATATTTTGTGATAGTGTGTTTTTACTTGCCGGTGGTCCTCCCTAGCCAAAGAGGAGTTCCCAACTTCATCTAGATATGGTGTACACCATTTTGGGTACATATAATCACTAATCCCCAACCTTTCTTTATTTTTTCCTCACTTCTTAAATTTAATCAAAAATAATTGAAACATTTATGGCATGCCTAGTGGGACACCTAGAGTTTTCCTTGGGTTCATTGTATGCTTTTTAAGCATTCATTTAAGTGCACAGTAGTGAATTTGTCATTTCTTGCACTTTCTCTCTCCTCTTATTGCTTAGAATTATTGTCCCCAAAAAATGCCACTCATTTTTTGGGACAACCTAAAAACTAAAATTTCTCTCTTCCCTTCTCAAAATTTGTTCTGAGCTTTCAAATTCCTCATTTTAAAGCTTTTTCTGTAAAGGGGATTCATAGGTTTAACAGGTTAAAAAAGCTTCTGCAGGCAAGATCAGTCAAAATAACAAGCTTCTAACACTTAGTCATTTCCAAGATTGGTTCAGTGTCTTAGTTCAATCAAAGGATTTCAATCAGCAAATAATAAAGGACTTAGGCTTGAACCATTGAATATTGAACCACTTTGGTTCAAAGGTTCAATGGGTTTAATGACCAAGTTGGTTCAATGCACTTGGTGCAAAAGAACAAAGGACTTGGCCAAATAATGAAGAATGAACCGTTGAACCGTTGAACCAAAGTTGGTTCAATCAGTCAGTTCAATCGGCAAGTTCAAGGGGCGGCCCCATGCCTAAAGGAACAAATGCCCCTGTGGAGGGCTTTGAATTAAGTCAAGTGCCCTTGCAGAGGGCCACGAGCCAAAATAAACAAAGTGAACTTCAAAAAAATGAACAAGGTAAAAGGCAAAGTAGAGTCCTTCAAACAAATTGTTTGAAGGAATTCACCCAAGAACAGAACCTGAAGAAAGCAAAGGAAAAACCCAACTAAAGAGAAAAGCCCACAGAAAAGTGCCTAATGGAAAAAGACAAAGTGTAGCAGAAGGTGCCATGTGTCCATTATAAAGCAAAGCAAAAGCTGCCATGTGTCATATTTTGTAAGACCCACAAAGGTTTCTAAAGCTTCTATAAGTTAAGCAGAATACGTCACGTGTCCTGTTATGACTCAGTAGAATGTGACAAGTGTTTGCATATGTGTTCATATTTTGGAGTTGCTTGGGCAAATGTGTTGTGGACCCCATTTTCTATAAGTTTCTAATGAGTTTCATAATAGCAAAACTTGCCACTTGTCAAAGACACAGAAAGGACCCCCCTAAAGACTTAGGCAAGAAGGGCTATAAAGAGAAAAGAAGCACTTAAGTAGTGAAGAGAGGAGTGAGACCAAAGGATCATAAATATCTTTGAAAGAGTTATTTTTAGTAGGTGAAATAGTGGATCGAGTAGACTTTTGAGCACACCAAACCAAAGATGCAGCCTATTTTCTTCCATGAAGTAAAGACAAATATGCAAAGGACCAAACGATCCATATTAAGGAGGGAACATGTTAGATGAAGGGACACACCATAGCTATGGCAACACACTATTCTTAGCATGGTCTCTCTAGACCAAACTGGAGATGCATTGAAGACATTGACTACAGCATGGGTCATCCCATGGAAAAAGGTGCCAATCCTTGTATAGTGGCTATAAGTTTGTTAATTCTCTCATTTGTAAAGGATACTTTTCACTTTAAAAGAATGAAACTTTGCCCATTTTGAAAGAGAAAGACTGAGACTTTGAGCTTAGATTGTAATTTCATTTCCATTGTTATCTGAATGAGAAAGCAGGTTTTTCATAGACATTGTGTTGTTCTAACTTGTGTCATCTAAAGGTGTCCTTATTCATTTAATTTGGTATGCATAATTAGTGAAGGTAATAGGGAAGTGTCCTTAAACCAACTGTGGGAAGACTTTGTGCTTTCACAATTGATTTCAATCTGTGTTTTCTTTCCTTTTTGTATTGAGGATTTTGGGGCAACTTTGTGCCCCTATTATCCTTTGTAATATACTCTTTGAGCAGTTGAGGTGGAGACTTTGTGCTCTATTTCATCCTACTATTACTACGCCCTTTTGATCACTGGTTATTTCACTATCTAAAAGAAATGCCTACTATTTCTTGTAAGGACACTTCTGAAAGAAGAGAAGTGCCTTCAACATTTATAGCCAAGATTTTCTCCTTTGTCTATGTGCATCATCTCTAAAAGAAGAGAGATGGATGGTTTTTCCCACCCCCATGTGTTATTTTTTGCCTATTTATATTGTATATAGCTCTACATATTTAATAGGGAACCTCCCCTTGATGAGAGGAGAGATTTGTTTCCTTATGATGCAGTAAACCTGCACATCTGGATGACCAATCTCCCTATGTTGTGGTGATAGGAACTATTTTGGTCACCAGTTAGTTGGCTGACAAAATATTCACCCAATAGTTTTTTGGTGACTCCGCTGGGGAAAGAATGAGTAGTTCTAGTTCTTTCTCATTGTTATTTTTTCCCCCATCTTTGTGCAACAGCTTTTTGGTGACTCCACTGGGGATGAATGTGCAGTCTGAAGCCTCAATTTTTAGATTGAAGCAGTCCGTACCCTTATCCATTACATAGTCTGACAACTCCATTCCATGTCTTACCCATTATCATTATATCCTTACCATCTTCCTCCATCTCTTTTATTTTATTTGGTCTACAAAACCAGAGCTACTAGAAAAGAGTGTGTAGTTTGAAGCCTCAAGCTAAAGTAGGGCCAGTTCTTTTCCATTTTTTATTCTACAATTTGGCCACTCCAACCAAATTTGTTATCCCTATTTTTCATAATTAAATCATGGTAGTTCGAGGCCCCTGGGGTAACTCTTTTGGCCCACTCAACTTGACTCCACCTCTGTATGAACTCTCACGTAGCTCAAGAAAGAACTTCCCCAAATTCTTTGGTGATGGGAGAGTTCACCCTAATGAACACATTATAGCCTTCAGCATAGCCTGCAGTGTGATAGGGGTTGAATTTGAAGATGTGGCAATCAGGCTTTTTGTGGAGACCCTATAAGGTGTTGTTGCAGACTGCTTCTACCATCTACAAGATGGATTAGTGACTGACTGGGACACTCTGAAAGACAAATTTGAAGCCAAGTTCAAGCCTCAGAAGATGCACATGCCTTGCTATCCCAACTCACTCAGATGAAGAAGGAACCCCATGAACCTATGAGGGACTTCATTGCCAAGTTTAACAAGTTGAGGCACAGGATTCCCATGGTCACCCAGCTAACACCTCAGAATCTCATGTGTTTCTTCATTAACTCACAGCTGCCTAAAGTGAGTTTTCTGTTGAGATGGGCTAGACACATATACCTTGAGGCTGCTCAAGACTTGGCTACTGAGCTAAAAGATGACCTTATCTTGGCAAGAAAGATAAGGAGAGATCCTAATAGAGGTAAACCCTCTTCATCTTCTAAATACTCACCCACAGCCACCACTAACCCAATGGTGCAAAAGCTAGCAAATGAACTACTAGCCTTGAAAAGACAAGTGGCACAAGGTATGTCTTATGTTCCTTCATATAGAGATGTACCAAGAAGGGTGTTCCCCAATCAGCCATATCAAGGCAATGCTGCCAAAAGTCAAGGGCAACCAAATCATCTTCCTTCCCCATAGAGGAACCTTGCCCTTGAAGCACGTCTAACCAACTCAATAGTGGGATATCTAGAAACAAAACATGTTTCCTATTTCAAACCTGAGTATGATCAAGAAGAATCAGTTGCCGACTCCCACATTAGTTTCCTAAATTACCAAGATGAACCTAGGAGTGAAGGTGAAGCAGTTAAAGGATCATATGCAATATTCACTAGGTCTGAGAATTAGTCAACCCAGTAGGCTAACAAAGAGGAGACAGAGGAGTGACCCCAACCGATAATTTCAATTACTGAGTAGAGATCCCCTTTTCCTTTCTAGTCAAAGGACCCAATGATTGCTAAACAAGTAAGTACATCAAACATCTCTGCACCTTCTACTTTAAATTCACAGATCAGTCTTCCCCCTCTTAAAAACCAAAAGGATGAACTCCCATCCTCTCTTCCAAGTCCATCTCAGTCATTTGCCATGATTGATCATGTCAAAAAATCCAAAATTCAAATGACTGAGTTTGAATCCCTGCAAGCCAATCCTGAGCAGTTAAACATTGGTGAAGAGCTAGGTATGGACCTGTCTGAGGCAAAGATTATGGTCACCTAAATGTCAGCCCCTGATGCTCAAATATTTTTTGAGCCTTTAGGTAGGGGTAATTACTCCTTGACCACAGAGGATGCTCATGTCTCAGCTGATCAAAGTCCCATGGCTGGCAATCTAGAATTTGATCCAAATTAGGCATCAAAAAAATTGGTAGGGCACAACACAAATCAAGAAGGATCTTCCATCTCCCATGAAGAGAAATCTAATAGAATATCAACTTTTGATGATGCTTGGATCTTGGAATCCAATGGCAGCAATTCTTCCATAGCTAGATGCAGATCTCTGTTGCTCAGATTGAAAACTACTTAGGGTGAAGAGGTGAAACTCCTTCACACCAAAGGAGATGCTGAGCTGCTGGTTTGTCAGGAGTTTGATTCTGATAATCAAAGCATGTGCTAGACTGAACTGATAGAACAAGTTATGATGGTGGACCATACTATTGTATTCTAAAGTCAGCTAAAGGAACTCTTCGCAGAGAGAGCAAGGAGTTATGGTTTTCAGTTTTAAGACCACGTCCCACCATGGGGCAAGAAGAAGAAAGAGCTAAAAGGAAGATGCAAAAAATTGGTTTCTTGGTGGAGAGCTCCATTCACCCGTCACTATTTCTAGGGATAGAATGGTTTCCTGCTAGTTTATCAGGATGGCATCTCCTATTCTTTGCCTCAAAAGGAGCAACATCTGAAGTACTTCAATTCTTGAAGTATCAGATGAGTCCCCCTGTACATATGTATATTTGTATAGTCTTTTGCTTTGTTTTGTTCATTTCATTTTTGTTTTTGGAACCTTTCTTCTCGAGTAGCATGACTCCATAGCCCAATGGCACACTTTAAGGCATTGGAGATTCTGGTTTCTACTCCCCTCAGCTGTGTTTTAAGTTTCCAATTGAAGGTAGTTCCCCAACCAGAGCTAGTTGTTGTCCCTAAAAAATGCCACTCATTTTTTGGGACAACCTACAAACCAAAATTTCTCTCTTCCCTTCTCAAAATTTGTTCTGAGCTTTCAAATTCCTCATTTTAAAGCTCTTTTCGTAAAGGGGATTCATAGGTTCAACAGGTTAAAAAAGCTTCTACAGGTAAGATTTGTCAAAAAAATAAGCTTCTAACACTTAGTTGTTTCCAGGATTGGTTCAGTGCCTTGGTTCAATCAAAGGATTTCAATCAGAAAATAATAAAGGACTTAGGCTTGAACCATTAAACTTTGAACCACTTTGGTTCAAAGGTTCAATGGGTTTAATGACCAAATTGGTTCAATGCGCTTGGTGCAAAAGAACAAAGGACTTGGCCAAATAATGAAGAATGAACAGTTGAACTATTGAACCAAAGTTGGTTCAATCAGTTGGTTCAATCGGTAGGTTCAAGGGGTGGCCCTATGGCTGAAGGAATAAATTCCCTTATAGAGGGCCGTGAATCAAGTCAAGTACCCTTGCAAAGGGCCATGAGCCAAAATGAACAAAGTGAACTCCTTCAAAAAAAATGAACAAGGTAAAAGGCAAAGTAGAGTCCTTTGGACAAATTATCTGAAGGAATATACTTGAGAAGAGAGCCAGAAGAAAGTAAAGGAAAAGCTTGACTTAAGAGAAAAGCCTGTAGAAAAGTGCCCGATGGAAAAAGACAAAGTGCAGCAGAAGCTGCCACGTGTCCATTATAAATTAGAGTGGAAGTTGCCATGTGTCATCTTCTATAAGACCCGCAAAGGTTTCTAAAGCTTCTATAAGTTTAAAAAAAAATGTCACGTGTCCTGTTATGACTCAACAGAATCTGACAAGTTTTTGCATATGTGTTCCCCTTTTGGAGTTGCTCAAGCAAAATGTGTTGTGGAACCCATTTTCTATAAGTTTCTAATGAGTTTCATAATAGCGGAAATTGCCACTTGTCAAAGACATAGAAAGGACCCCCCAAAGACTTAGGCAAGAAGGGCTATAAAGATCAAAGAAGCGCTTAAGCAGTGAAGAGAGGAGCGAGACCAAAGGATCAAAAATATCTTTGAAAGAGTTATTTCCAGTAGGTGAAATAGTGGATTGAGTAGAATTTTGAGCACACCAAACCAAGGATGTGGCCTATTTTCTTCCATGAAGTAAAGACAAATATGCAAAGGACCAGACGGTCCATATTAATGAGGAGACATGTCAGATGAAGGGACACACCATAGTTATGATAGCCCATTATTCTCAGCCTGGTCTCTCTAGACCAAACTAGAGATGCATTGAAGACATTAACTGTAGCATGGGCCATCCCATGGAAAATGGTGCCAATACTTGCGTAGTGGCTATAAGTTTGTCAATTCTCTCATTTTTAAAGGAGACTTTTCACTTTACAAGAGTGAAAGTCTGCCCATTTTGAAAGAGAAAGACTGAGACTTTGAGCTCAGGTTGTAATTTCATTTCCATTGTTATCTAAATGAGAAAGCAGGTTTTTCATAGACTTTGTGTTGTTTTGAATTGTGTCATCTGAAGGTGTCCTTATTCATTTAATTTGGTATGCAGAATTAGTGAAGGTAATAGGGAAGTATCCTAAAACCAACTATGGGAAGACTTTGTGCTTTCACAATTGATTTCAATCTGTGTTTTCTTTCCTTTTTGTGTTGAGGATTTTGGGGCTAATTTGTGCCCCCATTATCCTTTGTGATATACTATTTGAGTAGTTGAGGTGGAGACTTTGTGCTTTGTTTCATCATGTTGTTACTATGCCCTTTTGATCACTAGTTATTTCACTATCTGAAAGAAATGCCTGTTGTTTCTTGTAAGGACACTTCTGAAAGAAGAGAAGTGCCTTCAGTGTTTATAGCCAGGATTTTCTCCTTTGTCTATGTGCATCATCTCTGAAATAAGAGAGATGGATGGTTTGTCCCACCCCCATGTGTTATTTTTTGCCTATTTATATTGTATATAGCTCTGCATATTTAATAGGGAACCTCCCCTTGATGAGAGGAGAGATTTGTCTCCTTGTGATGCAGTAAACCTGCACATTTGGATGACCAATCTCCCTATGTTGGCAATAGGAACTATTTTGGTCACCAGTTAGCTGGCCAACAAAATATTCACCCAATAAGAATAAAGGAAAAAATAAACAAAAATGCAATATTCTTATTTTAGAAGCAATAAATTGAATGCTTCTCTCTCTATCATTCTTTTTGATTCACAAAATAAACTCAATATATTTTACAAGTTAAAAAGAATTATTTTCTTCTACATGCACAAATAGGATAGTGAAAATCATCCTCTTTAGCTATTCCTCTTTATTTTCATCTAAATTAACACAATTTCAATTTGGGTTTAAAACATACTGCATTTCATTCTTTGTTTGTTGCATAATTAACACATCTAGTTAATTAAATCATTATGAATGAATCATAGGTCACAAATGCTACACATCCAAACCACAAACACAAAGTAAGCACTTTAACATACCTGAGACAAGGCCCATTAGGATTTCATCACCTAGTAGATCACCTTACCCTACCTAGTTATTCTACATGGATGTCACTACCAAGGGAAGAGCCCACTCTCTTCTTTGGTAGAGTATAAACTCTAGGCAAATAGTATATTTTGGCTAAGTGACCTAGCTCGACTTCAGGCTCGTGAAGTGGGGAGAGCAAGCTCTTAGCATAGGCTACGTACCTAGTCTAACATAGATACTTTTTGAAAACAAAAATTTACCTAAAACCATTCTTAGACTACTTTTTAGCACCTACAACATCTAATTCTTCTTCTCATTCTCTGCTTAAGGCATAAGCCAACATGAGTAAAATTAATCTCTAGTAGTTAATATTAGTGGCTACATGCTATTTTCCATTTTCTATATTTTTGAGTCTGTGAGGATGTTTCTTTTTTGATTCATGAGATCAAACCAAATTTGACAAATAAAAAAGTTGAATAATCTCTAAAAATTAGACTCCCTGAGTGTTTACCACTCTCATATAGATTCTCTAAGACCTTTCAAACACCTAGATTTCACTCTCTCAATCCTAAAAACTCATTTTTTTGCACTTTCCAGACTTCCAAAGTGACCGACATCAACTATATATAACCAAAATCAGTAGCTACCCCAACTGACATCAGTCATAAGTGACCAACATCAGATACTATGTAATTTTTTAAATTTATAGTATGCTTTAAACAACAACTTCACATAGCCTTTTAAACCTTCTCTGAACCTCATTTACCTTCAAACCAACCTTAACATAGTGTATTCAGCCTATTAGTGTATTCTTTTGCATGATTTTAACATGAGTCCAAGCAAAGACACTTGTTGATTATGTAAGCCATCAACCACTTCCACCTTCCCCTTCTATTTTTGAATCCACAATGGAATAAGATATGGAAAGAATGCCTAGTCCTAATCAAATTCCTATTATAGTTATAGGTGATCAATATTTTGCTTGATTTTTTTATCGTAATGTAACCACCCTCCAACATTACCTTGTTGCAAACCAGACTTAAATCTCTTCAAGTGACACACTCCTTGGAATGCCAACATCATTGATGGTATCAAATCTAGTTTTGGTTTGGCCTTCCATAGTTACCCAAATAATCACATCAACCAATAACCCAATTATGTATGATGTTCCAAGTGTCGCATCATGCATTCAATCTAACCTCCACCCTATCATAACTTGCTTACCTTCATAAGCATAAGGGGTGCAATCTATTTCAACCCCATTTTAGAACTTCATGGTATCCATCCCATCAACTCTTGCACCTATTAACACTTGAATCACAACCACCCCTCACCAAGCATAAATATGCCTTCCACTTAACCCATAACAAAAAATCAAACCATTGCCCTTCCTTAAGTTGGGCAAGCCCCATTTTTTTCTATGCCTCAAACTATGACTCATTATCCTTATGTTGTGTCAACAAAGCCACAAAAGGTAGTGTCATATATGCCTTCTACTTCTTATTATCTTCCTTACAGTGTAAGAGGTGTTTCTCAAACAAATCCTCCTCCTGACCTCATCAAAATGATCATGGATAAAATGAGCAACCTTGAGACATCTATATCTAGATCAAAGAATATTCTATCTTATGATCATATCTAAAATGAACCCATTCACCCCTCTGTACCAATTCATCCATCCCCAAACCAATGGGAACTCCCAAAATTTTCCCTTTTCCAGAGCAAAGAGGACCCATAGCAACACTTGTGAGCATTTAGGCATAATTTCTATTTAATAGGACATGATGATATGTTATTACTTCACACATTCCCCATGTCTCTTTTAGGAGATACTTTGGATTGGTATAGTTCCATCATGCACCATTCATTATTTTCCTTCACTCAACTTGAACAACTTTTCCTTGATCACTTCTCCATTAATATCTCCAAACAAGTTTCCATAACAGACCTTTATTCTATTTAGAAATTTGATGATGAAGCTATTTCTGATTTCATTTCTTGTTAGAGAGGTCTCATAATCCAACTCTCCTTCTCCCTACCTCAACTTGAGCTCATTGATATCTTCTCTAGAGCATGTGCAAAACATATTTCATCCACACTCTAGGTGCAAATCTTTCGCACATTCGATGAAGCTTTCACAATGGCACAAAAGCTTGAAATCCTAGCCATAGATGAGTATAATATCAAATTACGTAGTAAAAATTCTAATTCTAAAGCAAATGATCAAGCATGACTCAACCCACAACACAATCAAACCTAGTCAACCCAACAAAGCTCTTTCAACAATGGTACGAGCAATGATAGTATACTCCTATTAGGGAGTCATACACCTCCATTTTAGAAAAGATACTCAACCAAGGAGTTATCAACCTTCCTACCATCAAACCTCTAATCTAATTTGATCCTTCTTGACCCATTCCAACATGGTTCCAATAGGATGAGTTTTGCAACTATCATCATGCCAAAGGCCACAATGTTAATGATTGAAAAACACTTTAAAATATTGTCTAAAATATGTTGGATAGGAGCAATATTATTTTAGATAATCCAAACACTCCCCCAAACTAGAATATGGACATATTCAAACAACCCTTCCCTAATCACATGCCTAATCAAAACATAGTCAACACTACTCCTCAAATTTATTCAGATCATAAGATTCATATAGTCAATGTGATCTTTCCCTTAACCCAACCATTGCCAAAATAGGAGGTGCATGTTTTACCTACTCTTACCCCAAAAATGGTAGAATTTGGTTTGAATCCATGTCCTCTTTTAGTAGAAGAACCTATTTCTCCTCTTTCACTTCCACATAAGGAAGAACAACCTTTACCACTCCCATTACCCCATGAGGAGTCACCAATTACCTTTGCACTTACTTCACCTACACTTTCACAAAATGGAGATCATGCTTCTCCTACCCCTCAAACAAATAGTGAGAGAAATCCTTTGTTACTTCCTCTTCAACCCATAGAAGAAAGTGACTCATTCACTCCTCTTTCACAAATAGACGAGTTAGATTTCTCCACTTTAACATTTGACGAGGCAACCATTAAACCACCCATAAACTAACCCATATTTCCATTTATCTTACCCATGGAGGATCTCACCTTACCTATTCCTGATCCACATGTTGAAGGAAAAATAATATAATTTCTTTATCTCATTGAAGAGCTCTCATCTCCTCACTCTATGCCTACTATAGAAGAACATACTTATTCATCTATTAATGAAAAAGATGACCCTATTTTGACTCTTTCCCATCTTGGGATGGAAATATTAGAGAAAATAAATCTCCTCTCTTTCAATCATCTAAAGACAAACTAGTTGAACCCACACCAATGGCATTTAAACCATTTTCACATTTAGTGAAAAATCTCAAATTCCTTGATTCTAAGAAATTAGATCAAGTGGAATTTTGGGATTGCCTTAAAATTCCTTATCCAACACAAAGAGTATCTCCCTTCACTGATAACCCTCTCACAACCATTTATCCTAAGGTTTTTGATAAGTTTCATGTTGCTTCACCTAAGATTTCAGAAGCCTCCTCTTCTACTTCATAGCCCTCCACCTCACATGTGTCTACCACATTGAAATAGATAAGATCTTTAGGCAAACAACCAATTTCTAATCTAGTTCATTTGCATATGAATTTAGATTTAACCCCTCAAAAATAAGGGGGTGTCTCTCTCCCTAAAGCAAAGAAGAAAGGTGAAATCTCAAAACCTCACTGATCTACCCTTCTTCCAACTTCAACCTTACCATCCATTTTGGGTCTACATCCCTCTACCTTCAACATCTAGTACCCTCTTACCTTGGTGGGCGTGTCATCAACCCATGTAAAACATAAAGTGACATTACCTCTATTATTACCATTACCACCTCAAAAACCTTAAACATCTAGTACCCTCTTACCCAAACTTAAAAAGGTGGAAGTGAAACCTATGGGTTCACCACAACCTAAAAGGGTGTCACACAAAACTACACCCATCACCACCAAACTCAAAAAGGTGTCCACTCCACCTATGACAATGAGTGTTAACTCATTTCAATGCTCCCAAATATTCTATCTATGCCATTTATTGTAAGCATAAGCAATAACTCTTCCCCCCATCAAACCTTTCAATCCTCTTGGACCAAAACCATTATGGTTCAATGATTCACAAGTTTTTTTATATCATCATTATCTAGGACATGATACTGAGAGTTTCAAAGCTCTCACAACAATCATTCATCACCATTTAGATCTTGATGCTCTCTTGGGTGTAAAATAAGTTTAAAATCATAACATTCAACTCTCAACATCCATAATTCCTCATAAAAACCCCTTTCACATTAAACCTGATGATGTTATTGTACCTTCTCTATCACCTCCCTCACCTATATTTTAGATTAACATAATCAATGTGACTACATGATCACAAAATCATAAAGACAAAGGAAATAAAAAGGTCTCTACTCCTTGGGTTTGCCCATTTATAAAGGACATCCCCTCCTCAAATCCAAGATTTCCATCTTGGGTGTCCCACAACAGTCATCATTAGGAGTTATCCAAAAATCCATGTTGAAGTAACTTCACCAATCCCCAGTGAAGATGTCTCTGTATTAGTTAATTCAAAACTCATCCCAAGATTGATAGATTTTCATTAGTGCCTTACAATCATTTGAATTTCAACCTAAATATCCTTAACCCCTTGCAACCTTCATCAATTCTCCCAACACCATTTTTATGATCTCCTTTAGTGATTCAAAGATCCCCTCTCAACATCCTAAATATCAAGATTTTTCCCTCTTTATCACTATCTACATTTATTAAACTCATGTCAAGAGAGTTATGATTGATGGGGGAGCCAACATAAACATCATTTCAACCCATGCTAACAATAATTATCACTCCCTGACAATTATTTGTCACAAACAAATGTAGTGTTACATTCTTTTAATGACTCTACTACTACAACTATTGGCACCATGGTCTTGTAAATCCATGTGGGTATTCATACCATTCTCAAGTTATTTTATGTTGTAGAGGGTAAATTTTAATATAACATACTTCCAGGTGACCATGGATACATGTTATGGCATGTGTACCTTCTACATTGCACCATTTTAAGTTTGAATACAATGGTCAAGTTCATGCCATTCTTATCGACCCACCTCCATTCAAGACATGTAACATGACCTATAGCCCAAATGATGTTCTTATTCATTTCAACACATCATCACCTCCACAACCCACTTATAAAGCCTCTATAAGTTCTGATACCCTAGACACACCTATACCAACTACATAGATTCTTGATAAGGATCCCATGGATGAAACCTTCAAGCGATTATCACTTGGTGAATATAATTTATTAACTCTCAGCATGTTCCATACCCATCAAGAGTATGGAAAACCTCATATGAGTGCTAACTATAATCTTCATATTGGTATGATCATCCTATATATTCCACCCCATCTCAAAACCAACCTCACATATGGGGGAATTGATGAATCTTTTATCATGGGTAATTTGTCCTCTTCACCCTAAAAGTTTAATTGCAACTTTTCTTTCTTAATCAAGCCTAGATTTGTGCATAATTATATCTATAGGTGTGCTTGTAAAGGTTTTGGCCTAGGATTTTATGAGCAAGGTGCTCAAACATCCATTCAATACCTACCCATCAAACCATTGATAATGCCAAACAAAGACATGGCACCTATGTTGACCTAACTCAATCCATTAATACTTCTTCTATTCCCATCACTAAATAACCTATATCTCCTTCCAAATCATCTTATCCACCATCACCCATTGAATTGGAGGTATTTATACCTCATAATGTTTTTTTCAATAAATGTCATTCACTTGGGCCCCCTTACCCATCCCCAGGTTAGGGAAACGTGATATTTTCTTCCCATACATCCTCACATGATCGATGAGGATTTTCCCACAATTAATACCATTTTTTGTGAAACTGATGATGACATTCTTACCTATATGGGTGCCAATTATTCCTACATCAAATGACCACTCCCTTCTGAGACACAAGTTATGTTAAATGAATCAATAATCAACATTAAGTTGCCTTCTCATGATGACCCTCATATTTTTAAAGTAAGCCAATCTCTAGATTCTTTCAAACAAACTAACTACACCACATTTCTCTATCACCAAAGTAAGGCTTTTGCTTGGTCCTACAAAAACATGCCTGGTATTGACCCCTCAATCATAACCCATAACATTGTCACTAATCACAATTCTAAGCCAATTAAGTAAAAGCTTCACAAAATACATCTTCGTATTGCTCTCCTTGTCAAGGATGAGCTCCAATGCCTCCTCTTTATTAACTTAATCCAACCTATTGACTACCTACAATGGGTTTCTAACATTGTACCGATTATGAAAGCAACATGGGGAATCAAAATTTATATTGACTACCACAACCTCAACCTTTCTTGTCCAAAGGATGAGTTTCCTTTGCCAGGTATTGATCAGCTTGTTGATTTAAAAACTAGCCATGAGATGTTATCACTTATGGATGGATTTTTAGGATACAATAAAATCCTAGTTTCCCCTAAGGATCAATGTAAAACAACCTTTATCACCCCATGGGGAATGTAAAAAATGTTGGTGCTACCTATTAGTGTGTCATGACTTATATCTTCCATGACCTCTTACACACAATTATGGAGGATTTTTTTGATGACCTACTTGTGAAATATAAACTTTATTAGGATCACTTGGGGGTCCTTAAAATCATTTCACTCACCTTCTTCATTATAACATTTGACTCAATCCAAAGAAGTTCATCTTTGGTGTTCTTTCCAAAAATCTCTTGGGATTTATCATCTCTCTTCAAGGTGATGAAGTCGACCTTGCTAATGTTTGGGCAATCCTCAAAATGCCTCCACCAACCACACTCAAAAAACTCTACAGGCTCTAAGATAAACTCCAATCGATTCATTGCTTTATATCTCAGCTATCAAATCATTGTTAACCTTTTCACCATCTTCTCAAAAAGGAAATTCCTTTCCATTGGGATAAAAATTGCAAGGAAGCCTTTGATGTACTCAAATGGTATCTCATTTCTTGACCCATCCTTATTCTACCTAAAGAAGACCAACCCTTCTATCTTTATAGCTCTTTGACCGACCATTCTTTAGGAGCTATGATAGCACATAAGGATGATCACCACTGGGAATAAGCAATCTATTACATAAGTTAAACGCTTATTGACTATGAAACTTGCTACACTCATATATCGAGAAGCAGTGCCTTACTTTTATATTTTTAGCTTATAAATTATTACATTACCTCCTTAACCACAAAACTTATGTCATCACCCACACTGACCCTCTCAAATACGTGAACTCTAGACCTTACCACAACCAATGCATCACTCAGTGGCTTATGATTCTGGATTAATTTTATTTGGAATTCATCCAATAAAAGTCTATCAAAGGGGAAAACATCACGAACCAAATAGTTGTCACTCCTCTCCTTGATAGCCAACCCTCAAATCTCAAATTCCCTAATGAGTCTATTGGCATGCTTTCTATCAATGATATCACCTATCAAATGATGATGTTCTTTGATGGGTCTAAATGTCAGAATAGTGGGAGAGTGGGGGTTATCCTCATCCCTCTTGATGGTGAACTGATGCCTTTACTATTTAAACTAGACTTTGATTGCAAACAACATGGCCGAATATGAAGCCTTCGTTATAGGGCTTCAAATGATTATCTTCTTAGGAATAAAATCCATAACCATTTTTAGTGACTCACAATTAGTCATCAACCAGGTCAATGGTTCTTATCTATGTAAGAATGAGACTCTACAATGGTACAAACATTATGTATATACCTTATTAGAATCATTTTACCATTAATTTTTGCACACCATTCCTTGCTCAACCAATAAGTTTGTAGACACAATGACTTCTTTAGCCTCCCACATACCCTCTTCCTCCTCTTCCTCCAAAATCTACATTAATATACATCACCTGACTTTGCCTTCTTACATTTTCCCAAACATCTTCTTTATGGGGAATATCACTAAAGATCTGCATGACTTGTGGTATACTCACCTCACAAATTACCTATCTTACTCTATTACTCCTCCTGACCTCTCCCATTATGTACGGCATGTGTTCATAAAACATGATGCATGTTACACTATGCTAAGGGGACTTCTCTAAAAATGAGGTTTTGATGTTCTCCTCCTTTGATGTCTCACTAATAAAGAGATTCCCTTTTCTATTAAGGAGGTTCATGATGGGATTTGTGATGGTCATTTTAACAGTCACACTATTCCCAAACATCTCCTTCACCTTGGCTATTATTGGCCAACACTCTCTTGTGATTATACTAAATATGTTAGATGTTATCTCAAATGTCAACAACACACCAACCCATTTCATGTTCCTAGTCATGCCTTACAAGTTGCTAAAGACTTTTGGCCCCTTCCCTTAATGGGGTTTAGACTTAATTGGTGAGATTAACCCCCATTCCTCTCGTTGTCACTGATCAATCATAACAACAACATAATACTTCACTAAGTGGGCTGAGGCCATTCCTCTCATATCCACTAAGGCTGATAAAATAATTTAATTTATCAACCATCATATCATATGATATTTTGGTGTACCTTAAAAAATTATAATTGATAATGGTAAGTCTTTCCAAAACAAGACTGTCCAGCAACTTTGTGATGCCTTTGGTATAAAATTCAGCGTCTCTTCACCCTATTTCCCACAAGCCAATGGGCAAGTTGAATATTCTAACAAAACTTTGACCAAATTCCTTATGAAAGTGGTTAATGCTGCTAGTAAAGATTGGTACATTCACATCCCTTATGCTTTATGGGCCTACCATACTAGCATTCACACTTCTACAGGAGCTACACCTTTCTCCCTAGTCTATGGGATGGAAGTTATTTTGCCCCTTGAAGTCCAAATTCCTTCTCTTATAATTTCATTACAAGACATTCTAACTAATGATGAATTTCACCAAGAATGTTTGGCTCAACTTGAGCTACTGGATGAATGTCATCTCACAGCCCTTAACCATCTCCACATCTACCAAGAACATATCAAATGCACCTATGAAAAAAAACTTAAAGAGCATGATTTCAATATTGGAGATATCATCTTAAAGGAAAATTAACATGTGACTAACTTAAAAAAGAGAAAATGGGGAAAATTTTATCTCAATTGGCTAGGACCCTATATTATAGCTCATAAATATGGATTTAGAGCTTATTGCTTGTCTTCTCTCAAAGGAAGATCAGAACCTGAACTTATAAATGCATTGCATTTACACCATTATTTTGTTAATTAAATGACACTTTACCTTGTGTTTAACTTAAGCTCATCCCTTTATCAAACCCACTATATTCATAGTCTTTTCACCTACCCTTATTCCACCACACTTAGATAACCTACGAAGTATTTTGGTTTTGTCATAAATTGTGAACAACCTATAAGCCTCTATAGACTTGTCCATGAGTAAAGTAACAAAAAGACTCAAAAAAGAAAAAGTGAAAAAAAATAATATGAGATACATCAACTACTCCAAATCATTCTTATCTCTTAAAAAATTAGACTACTCCATCAAAGGATAACTACATTCAAATAGACTGCTCCCTTGAAGGAAAGATATTAAAAACTAGTAAAATAAAAAAGACTAGACCATACCCTTGAAGGATGGCTAAGTAAAAAAAACCACTATCAAAGGCAAATATGATTCATAAACTTCCCTATTGATCAACTTCATCCCATTGTGAGCTTCCCACATCGATAAGCTTACACACAAAAAAGCAAAAACAAAGAAAAAAGAAAAAAGCAACACAATAACTTTATGTCATGGACTTGTCTATAATCACTCTCAAGCAACCCATAAATGGGGCATACCATTATTACTCCAAAGGTTATGATACCTCACTAATCTTATTCCATTTTACACCCTCTTTCCCTCAAAAACACATTTTTAAGGGACTTTGAGCTTACTTAACACAAGGCACTAACCATGCTTTTCTAAATAGAAAATGATCAACTAATGCAATGCATAAAAAAGGTTCAAACTTTAGAGCCTATTTACGTTGTTATTTTGGTTTGTTTCAATAATGAGTACCTTGTCTCTCTCTTTTACCTTTCACTTCACATGTTGACATTTATTCTATAGATACATTTTACAATAGAAAAAATAACCATCAAAACTCATAAACATAACAACTCTAAATCCTACACCTATTCCAAAACCAATACTCAAAATCATCACTTATGCATACACCATCACATATGGAAAATTTAGAAACAAAAAAAACATGACCAACACATTCATTTCTAGTATATGCCATCACATATATGGGATAATGCTAAAAATGCAACATGACCACCATTTTCCTAACTAATAATAAATAGGAATAATGTCACAATGCCCAAAACCATCACTTATGCATAAACCATCATATGAAAAATGCATCAACCAAATAGACCAAGACCAAACCACTCATTTTTAGTATGAAACCAATTACATATGTGGTAAATAATAAGAATTCACTTAAACCATAATTTCCTAAATACCAATACATATGAAATAAACCATGACCAAAACATCTATTTTTAGTATAAACCATCACATCTAGAGCATGCTAAAAATATAAATTAACCATGCATATACCATTTCACATATGGAAAGTTATTAAAATTTATCTCATAAACATAACCACTTCATTTTATGCATATACCATCACATATGGGAAATCTAAACATGAAAATATCATCTACTATGCATATGCCATCACATACATGGAAGTGCTAGTAAACCAACATCATCATTACATCCATATCATAAAAATTCATCCAAAACCATAAACATATAAATGAAACTAACATTTCCATCATCATCACATAAAATAAAATATCTCATCATGTGTGTGTGCGAGCGCGCGCGCGCGCGCGCGCGCGCGTGTGTGTGTGTGTGTGTGTGTGTGTGTGTGTGTGTGTGTGCTGAATCAATATACATCATATAAAAATATCAACATCTCTCATCTCTCTCTCATATACATTTCACATCAAAAGCTTCTAGGCTAGTATATATACAAAAAATGAATAAATACAAAAATATCTATCAAAATTAGGACCAACATGGCCTCCTCAAAATTTTGGCAAATGTGATGAGTTTGTGTCACCACTTCCCTCTCCCTATCTTTGTCTTCATGCACTAAAACCTAAGGACTGTGTCTTTGACCACTCCTACTCCCTGAACTCTAAAAATCTAGGATGTTAAGCATGGAATATACTGAGAGCGGGGGTGAATCAATAAACTATATATCTTATAAATCTTTCTTTTAACCAAATTCCACTTAATTAAACATTCAAGATATGTAATAAAACTCAAACAATAAACATCCACACAAGATAGAGAGAGACACCAGATATAACATGGAAACCCAATGTGGGAAAAACCATGGAGAATCAATCTCAAATATATTCATGAGAACAACCCCATAGGAGCACCATACCCCTTTACCAAGTACAAACCTCAGCTACAATTTGTGAGCACCACCCCATAGGAGCTTCAAACCCCATTGTTGAGCACCAACCCAGCTGCTATTCGTGAGCACCAACCCCTTTTCCAAGAACCAACCCATCAACAATTCATGAGCACCAACCCACAGGAGCACCAACCCCTTTGTGTATACCACACACCTATCTCTCAATGTTGCTATCTCAACAAATCATAGATCAATACAACATATCCTTCCTCTCTCTCACTTTTGCTCTTCTAAGCTAGATATAACAAATACAAATCATCTCTCAAAATTACTCTTCTAAGGTAGATATTACAATATCAAATCAACCTCTTACATCCACATTTACAAATGGCTACTCAAGCCTTTATTTATAGCTTTCCAAATGACCTTTGGCCTTCCCTCTTTGTGACCTTTCATTCTTCATGGAAAATGGCACCAATCTTGGGTGACCCTTCATATCCAAGCATTTGAAAAGTCATATGGTGACCATGACCAAAAATGTCTTTCCCACTTTTGTCCTTATCTTTGGTGACTTTTCATATTCCTTTAATTGTCCCTTCATGAGAAATTTGCCCTTTACTCTTTTGTCTTCACTTGGTGACTCTTGGTATTCCCCAAGATGACTCTTCATGGGAAAATGCGTCCCATCCTTCTTTTGTTTTTATCCCTTGACTCTTCATCTTCTTCATGGGCCCTTATTTTGTCTCATATGCACCCAAAAATATATTCGTTAATATTAAATAAATATTAACTCATATTAGCCAAGATAAACAATATTAAATGCAATGGGGCCTTTATCACCAATAATACTAAACCTTTGACATCAATGACAATATTTCCAATAATCTCCCCCTTTGTCATTGATGGCAACCTCAATCCTAAAACTGCCACATCCTGTCACCTGCACATACCGTCATCTAAAAACATACAGTAACTCCCCCTTACTTTAGTAACCTGTACCTATTCCCTGTACCTATTTTCTACACCTGTACCTATACCTATTATTTTATCCCTTTGACATCAATGGAAAAGGGCCTACCTAGAGCTAACACTTAGCTCCCCCTCACTTGATGCTGAACAACAATGGCAGGAAGTAATAGAAATTACTCCCAACTCCTCTCACTGATCTTTGAGTGTATCCTTTGATCGTGCCTTTGAGAAGATATCTGATAAAACATATACATTGTTCCTTATTCTTTGAGCATCTACAATCAACTCATTTGAATCTTTTCTTCTAATCTCACAACCTTCAGAATGAAACCTTAATGTGTATCCTTGATCACAAATTTAACTAACACTCAACAGGTTATGCTTAAGACCTTTTACATACAAAACATTTTTAGTCTTAGTTCTACCATAATCCAAACTCAAAGTACCTTTTCTGGCTATCCTGGTAGTGGTTTTATATCCAAACCTCACTGTACCACCATTAATCTTCTTTAGATAAATGAACTTACTTTTATTTCCTGTCATATGCCTCGAACATCTGCTATCAATTAACCATGGCTGATCTTTTCCTCTGACATGCAGAGCTGTCTGCACCATCGTAGAATCTTCATGTTTTTTCTTCTGCCATGTACATGTCTGAACCTTTTTCCTAATGAATTGATCTTTGACACTCTGATTCTTATTCTTAATGAATGGAGCTTTGAACCTCTGATCCTTCTTGACTAAATTGAACATGCTTCTGCAATACTGAGTTATGTGTCCATAGTTGATGCACTTGTAACATACTATGGTCTCTTCATCAAAGCTTGATAGAGGAGCAAAAGAGTTGTGGCTTCTGCTTGACTCTACTTGACTTTCCTTCTCCTTATTTCTAAAATTTAGTAGCTCTTTTTTCTACATTCTACTTTCTTGTGACCATATCCATTAAAATAAAAACAATAGCCATAAAAATAAGATCTGTCTGTATATCTCTGACCTGATTACCTTTTATAGCTTTGTTTTTTTCAGCCTTCTCTATTTGGAATGTCCTTTGTATTCTTCACTTCTCCCCTTTCTATTTCCTCTTGTGTCAAAACTTCAGCATAGCTCTTTTTATTTTCAAATCTGATACTTGTTTTTATCTAAATATGCTTTTTGAATTTCCAATATATTATTCAACATGTTAGTTCTATCTTCAAATTTTGAATCACTGACTGCTTTATCACTGACTGCTTTCTTAATATCTTCTTTTAAAGAGGCAATTTCAATAACATACCTTTCACAATCTTTTCTTGCTATTTCCAACTGTGCTGTGAGATCTTCTTCATTCTTCTTGGCTTCTTCAAAGTGTGCTTGTAGATCTTCAATCATTTCCTTTGACTCATGTTCACTTTTCTCAATCTAGTGCTTTAACCTTCGATTCTTCTTCTGAACAGCTTCTAACTCTTCTAGGGCACAATTATCTTCCCATATCTACTTCAGCTTCCTCCTCTTCTTCTTGATCATCATCATGTATGGCCATGAATAAAATCTCTTCTTCTTCTAAATCACTGACTCCACTATCTTCGCTTGAGCTAGGGTCTTTAGAATATAGGCTCTTCTTCTCGAATTCCTTCTTAGATTTGCCTTTGAAATTCTTCTTGTATGTAGGCTTTTCTTCTTCATCATCTTTAACCTTATCTGGGCATCTTGCTGAAAAATATCCAATCTTCCCACAATTAAAACATTTAAAAGGTAATTTTCCTTGATATTTACCTGTTCCTCTTTTTAGCCTTTGAATGAAAAGTGCTTCATTGTCATCTTCATCATCATTGGAACTATCACTTGATTCTTGAATCTTAGCTTTATCCTTCTTTGATGTCTTGAAAGCTGGTTCTCTCTTTGAGGGTTTATCTTGTTCTATCCTCATCTCATATGCCGTGAGAATACCATGAAGCTCATCCATCTTTAGCTTGGCTAAATTCTTCATCTCCTCTATTGCTGAAACCTTTGCATCATATCTCATTGGTAGAGATCTCAAAACCTTTTGCACCACTGTTGACTCTTCCAATTTTTCTCCAAGACCTTGAATCTGATTTACTATCTGATCAACTCACAAGAGATAACTTGTTATATCTTCTTCTTCTTCCATCTTCAAACTTTCAAACTGCCTTCTGAAAGTCTGCAACTTAGCTTGCTAAACCTTTCCATCACCTTTGTAAATATTCTCAAGTTTTACCCAAGTTTCATGAGCAGATTTACTTTGCATAACTTTAACAAATTTAGATTCACATAAACCACATAAAATAGAATTTAAAGCTTTAGCATTACATTCACTTGCCTTCTTTTCTGCTAGAGTAATTGTATATGTTTGTGGCTCTTCATATTCCTCCACCACTGATTTCCATATGTTGAATCCAAGGGCCATCAAATAAACCTTCATTCTGATGCTCCAAAAAGCATAATTCATCCCATCAAACAAAGGTGCCTTATTTGTAGAAAATCCTTCCTGTGACCTAGTCATCGTGCTTTCCCGATCTACCTTCCATCTATAAAACTTTTTAAAAAGGAACCTGCTCTGATACCAATTGTTAAGCATGGACTATACTAAGAGGGGGGGGTGAATCAATATATTATATATCTTATAAATATTTCTTTTAACCAAATTCCACTTAATTAAACATTCAAGATATGTAATAAAACTCAAACAATAAACATCCACACAAGATAGAGAGAGACACTAGATATAACATGGAAACCCAATGTGGGAAAAACCATGGAGAATCAATCTTAAATATATTTGTGAGAACAACCCCACAGGAGCACCATACCCCTTTGCCAAGTACAAGCCTCAGCTACAATTTGTGAGCACCACCCCATAGGAGCTTCAAACCCCTTTGCTGAGCACCAATCCAGCTGCTATTTGTGAGCACCAACCCACATGAGCACCAACCCATAGGAGCACCAACCCCTTTATGTATACCACACACCTATCTCTCAATGTTGCTATCTCAACAAATGATAGATCAATACATCTCCATCCTCTCTCTCACTTTTGCTCTTCTAAGCTAGATATAACAAATACAAATCATCTCTCAAAATTACTCTTCTAAGGTAGATATTACAATATCAAATCAACCTCTTACATCCACATTTACAAATGGCCACTCAAGCCAAAATTTATAGTTTTCCAAATGACCTTTGGCCTTCCCCCTTTGTGACCTTTCATTGCTCATGGAAAATGGCACCAATCTTGGATGACCCTTCATATCCAAGCATTTGAAAAGTCATGTGGTGACCCTTCATGACCACAAACGTCTTTCCCACTTTTTCCTTATCTTTGGTGACTTTTCATATTACTTTAATTGTCCCTTCATGAGAAATTTGCCCTTTACTCTTTTGTCTTCACTTGGTGACTCTTGGTATTCCCCAAGATGACTCTTCATGGGAAAATTCGTCCCATCCTTCTTTTGTCTTTATCCCGTGACTCTTCATCTTCTTCATGGGCCCTTATTTTGTCTCATATGCAACCAAAAATATATTCATTAATATTAAATAAATATTAACTCATATTAGCCAAGATAAACAATATTAAATGTAATGGGGCCTTTATCACCAATAATACTAAACCTTTGACATCAATGACAATATTTCCAACATAGGAATCTATAGAAATTCATGGATTGCCATTTCATAGTATGTGATCTTATCTATTGCCTTGTTGTATCTCGTAAGAGATAAAGTATATGGAGGACCCATGGCACATGCCTATCCTGCTACCTATACTACTACCTATGGAGGAGAAGGAAGAGGAACCACTACCAATTCCCATACAGCTGACCTCAATTGATCTCTCTCTACTATTAATGAGGTCGCTCATCTCTATAGACTAGCCACCTAACTCTGAAGATAACCCACATGACCATATAACTCTAGGACCTCTACCTGTGAGTAATCCTATGAAAGGAATGTAGCATCTATCTCCTATATGGCCATGTCCCTGGCATATAATGTTATATCCCTCTATAGAACTATAGCATATCTAGTCTGTATAGCTACATCTCTCACTTGAATAGTAACATCTCTGACTTGTAGTGCTGCATCTCTATCCTAAATCATAACATCCAGGACCTGCATGGTTATATCCCTCTTGTATGGCCACATCTCTATCCTATAAAGTAGCTTCTCTCTCATATGCCAAACCTTGTATCTATGGATCCATCCTCCTAACTAGTATAGTTAGGTGTAGTCCTACCCAACATGCCTAGTATGCCCTAGTGTATCCATCATCAACCATATCTGAACATGTTAGTAACTCCTCAAAATTAGGTCCATCTATCTCTAATGGAAAATGAAGTGGTACCTTAATGTCATCATGCCTATATCTAGGGAAAGTAGGTCAAACATCCTACATAAGGCTGAGCTATCTACTAACTCGTGCCATGGTTATCATCTTGAACTCCCCTGCTCTCCTAGCTCTAACCTAGAGTGTGATTTGTAGCCCAATGATCTCCTCCCCTTGACCTTTAAAAATTGGATAAATCAACTAGGGGCACCAAATAATATCTCTTGGACTCAAGCCATCTAGTACCCCTCTATAGTGCATGATATCCCACACAAAGCCATCAATATGTGTCTATACCATGGCCTCTCACCATTGTCTGAACTTGACTCTAAATCCCATTACAATCATGCATGGTAGTCCTAGTGGACATGTAACTATGATGTGCTCATATGCACAAAAATGTAGCAGGTGGCTAATATATAAACTATAGTATCTTTGTAGATGCAAACCCCACAACTCTCTATATAATTGAGCTAAGAATATAATCCCCCATGCAAAAATTGTCCTCTACTCTATCATTTAAACTAGGACCCCTATCAAAGTGATCAAAAAATTACCACCATCTACATATGGCAATGCATACACTATGATGTTGATCATCATCAGGATGCTAAGATGATGATCCTCTTCATCCACCAAAAATATAGGCTCATAAGAAAATGATGTTTAGTGATATGTAACCTCTTACATTCTCACTAAATAATGACACCATATTGATGTTGTGTTCTACTTTATGCATGCAAAAAGTTTCTCACCCTATAGTGATAATTTAAAGATCCTATATACATCCTCTTATGTAACTGTCATCTCACCAGTCAGTAGGTGAAAGGTGTTGGTGGTATGATCCCACCTCTTAATCAACATGATCATCAAGATGACATCTTGAGCGACTTGACAATACTGTCAAACTCCACCAAGACCAACTATAGCCATGTGGTCCCACTCATCTACTAACACATCTCTCTTGATATTAGTTAGGAGTGTCGAAAGATAGTCTCTTAGGGTCAACTCATGTCTCACCTACAACCATAAACACACAAAATTAATCAACAGACCTTTATAAACACTACCTTAACCATTTTCCATATCCCATGGGAGAACTACATTGGCTTGAGGCCCTTTTGGGCTATGTAGGCAACACTCAATAGAAATAGGGTTTTCTAGGGCTAGCTCATCTGTCTACCCACTTAACTATCCAAACTATCCCTTTTTACCCAAGGCGTTATGACCTATCTCTCTTAAACTAGGCCTTTCAGCCAATCTCTCACTATTTAATTGAGCTAAATCTACTCTATACCACATGATTTGCCTATTCCCTAAGGCCTCATGGTTTTTCAACTCTTTTTCTCTCCATTTTTACCCTTATTACTTTAACAAGGCCATCGATGTTAGTCATTTATCAACTGACATTAGTGCCTAGACTACCAACATTGATGCACAACACACCAACATCAGTACCTTTGCCATCGATATCGATAGGAAGACCTTAACTAATGTCAATGGAATACTACCAATGTCAGTGATTGGTTCATCTCTAGGGCTGACCCCTGCCCATTACCCATTTCCAATTTTAACCCTAAACTACCCTAAAACCCACCCAAATAAGCCTAAACATGCTTCTAACCTCCCCACTACCCACCCACTACTCACTAACAACCTATTACACCCCCCACTCAACTCAAATAAAAAATTACCAAAAAAACACAAACCAAAGGTTTAAAGGACCCTACCTCATTTCTCTACCTCTGTTGGGCTGGGATGACTAGTACCTATGTTACCATGCCTCCAGCTGGGTCTCCACTTCAACCCGCCATTTGCTCAAATTTTTAGATTTTTTTCTCTTTGACCAATCAACATCCAAATGAAATTGGTTAGCCACTTAGCCCCTTTTTGTCAAGCTTGGTTAGCTACCAACATCAACTATTTATGCCCTAGGCCACTGACATCAACGGCTTTACCACCGATGTTGATACCATACAATAACATTTTAATGCTTTCACATCACTTTCTACAGTCCCTTCTTCATTTTAGGGCAACCTTGCACACACCCTAACTTTAAAAACTTGACCATGGGGATCATTTCCATCTCCACTCACACCAACTATTACCCAAACACACATTTCATTCTACACCCACTCATTATATCTAAGTTTGGTGTCTTGATTGTTCATGATATCTAGTACATGTTGACATATCTTCCATATATGACTATCAATTAATTTAGATCACCACTAACTAATCCTATCACTTGTGACTTGTGTTTTTAGGGGCACTTCCTACCTCAGATACTTGAAACACATTTGACTATTGGAGCTACAGTTTTGGTTGATCCTACCTTATTAGCTATCACTAATAAACCATGCCTTGGTAACTTTAACCAAAATCCTCCATGACCACACCTATTTTCAACTTGTCAACACCACTTTTTATTACTTTATGACCATTCTTTCATCTTTGCACTACTAACCCATAACCAACCAATCTCATTTAGTCCTTGTCAAATTGGTCACCAATTTTGGGTTTTTCCTAATCAATTCTTATTTTGAGGGGTAGGATATCACACCCCATGCCTAGACCACTCAACTTTCATTTTTGTCTTGCAACTTGCTGACACAACTTACCAAGACAAAAAGGGGCAAATGTAGACACCAAAATTATATTACAAAAGTGTATAATGTGTTATGTCAAAACCCCCCTTAGACCCCCTTTGTAGCCAATTCACCAATTTAAATCTCACAAATAACTAATTCTTACCCTATACACCAATTTATAGCCAATTACTTTATATCCAACCTTACATATTGACCATTTCTTAACAGGTATCACACTTGGCATGGAGAAATGGAAGAACAGAGCCAAAAATATCCCTTTTGACCTATTCTTATGCTACTGACATTGATCAACCCTTGACTAACATTAGTCAACCTGAGACTAAAATCAATGGGATCATCGACGTTGGTTACTTAAGAAACATTCTAAACCCATATTGGGCCCCCATAAACATTCTCTCTGAAGTATAAACTCACTCAAGAGATTCAAAGCACTCTTAATAATATTTTGGTGATTATCCACTATAACCAAGCTCACAAATTTTCCTTACTAGTCAAATCTTGAACCAAAATTGATCCATTATGTAAAGAGATCAAACTGCGGTGAATAGGTAAAACACACCCATCTCTATTCAATCAATCATCTTAACAAAGCTTTATCAAGAGTATTTCTACAGGTACTTATATCATTTAAGCATCCCTATATTTTATGAATTCTAATTATTTATGATTAGCATTTACATAAGTATCATCCATCCCTAATGAGGAGTTGTAAAACTCATTTGTCTCCATACCTCTACCTTAACCAAACCAAACTCCTCACCTGGACTTCTTACCATCTCTCTAACCCTTCATATGAGTCTTTTCTAACCCCATTAACCTATCAAATATCCTTCCCTACACTCAGGAAAGCCTTCTATGAATTTTTGACTCCATTTCCTCTACATACATTGGTTATCCCACTGACGTTTGTTGCATTGCCACTACCGACATCAGTGACTACCCTTTTACCCAAATCAACTTGAACCAGCTTGAATAACCCTCTAACAAACCAAAATTATATTTTTCTCGCTCTGTGATACTGACAGCTACACACAGGTTATAGAAAGGGTACATGTAACTCTCTCTCTCTTTACTTTACTTTGTCATTTCATTTTTAAATCTTTGTATTAAACAGTGGGCTGTCATCCCCTAGGATGTTTGTCACTTCCTAGAATAAGCAAGTTGCTTGGCAGCCCACTCACCAACCTACTAAAAAATATTTTGTGGTAGTGTGTTCTTACTTATAGGTGGTCCTCCCTATCTAAAGAGGAGTTCCTAACTTCATTTGGATATGGTTTGTACCAATCTGGGTACATATAATCACTAATCCCCAACCTTTATTTCTTTGTTTCTCACTTCTTAAACTTAATAAAAAATAATTGAAACAACATGATAACACACAATGTTGATGCTAAGTATGGTGTAGAAATAAGCAAATCAGATAATTAAAGGACTAAATTGAAAAACACACACCTTTAACTTACCTTAGTACCATAGATAAAGAAGTAGACTACAAAAAAAAGGTGTCTAATGTAGAGTACACTAGACAAACCTAAAGAAGTTAGTGCAAAAAATAAAGAGCTAAAAACTAAATTGTGTGAAAAATAAGCATATGATAGTGGAAAATAATCTTGACACCATCATGATTCTAATGTATTTTATGTTTTATAAAATGGATGAGTAGAAACAAAGATAGAGGCAAAACAAGGAATCTGCCTAAAAATAAATGAAAGAATTGAATTGCTAGAAAGTGTTTTTAAATAGGGAAAAAGAGAATTCATTTGGAATTTTGAATTGTGAAAAAGAGAAAGGAGATATTTGAGACCAAACAAGGCTAGGATGGAAAGGGAATGACATGCTAGATGAGGAGGACACCCAGAGGTGGCAACAGGTGCACTACAGGTATGCAACTATGGATCTCAAACCAATTTTTAAAATTTGTATTGAATTAAGTGAATTTTTTGATAAAAAATTATTTTAAGTATTTATATATGTCAAAATTAAACAAACTTAGATTCTAAGGGTAGAAAATAGGAAGATGGTTAATGGGTTTGAAGGTTTTAGGAAGAAAGTGAGTAAAATACACATTTGGGGGAAAATGTACTAGGTCAACACACATAATATACTAGTTCAACCAGGTCAACCTAGTAGGTTGAAATAGGAAAGAATCCATATGGTCGACCCAATAGGTATGGGTCGACCTAGTGTAATCTGTAGGCTAAAAAACTAGAATGGAGTGACAAACTAGTCTTTAAGGGCCAGAATGAAAACTCAGTACCAAAGAGGGGAAGGTAAGAGGGTAGACTTGGAGTTTAAAGTCAACTATGACAAAAATAGGGAAATTTTGGTCAAACTAAGTTGACTAGGGAACTAAAATAAGAATGGAAAAGTGTGTAAAAAGTTGAAAGAAGGCTAGAATGGCTTGAAATGACCAAAGGAGGGCAAGAGGGACCAAGAAAGCTAGAAATAGGATAAAATGAATAAGTTAATAATAATTAGGCTTGTTTTTAATTAAAATTGTAATAATAAAGTGTAAAGAATGTATTGTGATTATGCATGACATGGAAGAACTAATATATCCTTTGTTGTTTCTTGGTTGTAGATATGATCAAGATTCTAGAGGTTGGTGGATGTGTCTTGGTTATTAGATTTGTTAGATAGATTGACAGATGGAGATCAAGCTAGGCTAGTAGTCATAGGTCTAAGAGGTATATCTAAGATGTGTAGGATCGCCCTTAGTGTTGACCTATTAGTCATGTTCCTAGGATGCTAGGAATGATTGACTAACACCTTCATATGGGATGTGATAGAGGTGGGTATTACACTAGAGGATGTCCATACCATCCTTGGGCTACCCATAATAGGAGCACTAGTGATCATAAGGATATCAGATAGGCTACAAGAGAGGAGAGCCTTAGCCATGTGGGCTATAGGCTTACAGATGATATTGAGAGGATGGAGAGTCAGTATAGATAATGTGTATATATCATATATTTTAGACCTTTGGAAGGTAGTGATATGACTTGTGACATAGTGAGTGTTCTATCACAAGTTGGATAACAAGGTACCACTGTTCATAGTAGCCTTGAGCAAGATGATGTTGGAGAGGGGAGTATTATATGATATAGGTTTTATCATCTAGTTACAACTTTTTCATGATCTATTTGAGATGTTGGGCAAAGGGAAGAAGACTATGGGAATGGTCATGCTATTGATAGCATGGAAATATGAGAGATTTCCCATGTATCAACTAGTTGGGTTATCCCATGTGGTTGATGATGGGTTACCTCAAGTATCAAGATAGAAGGAGGACCAAGTAGTGTGGGTTACATCCCATGTGATAGTTTTATAATGAATAAGACATGTAGACATCATGTGGCAACTATATGGGCATATAATAGCTACATGGGTGAGCTAGCACATAGTCACACTCGCACTAGAGAGGAGAGAGATGATTGGACACTATACATGGTGGAGAGAGACACATTTGGTAACATGAGTTTCAAGATAGATGGGCTTACCTCATATTATAACATTGATACTGATGCCCAACTAGTTGGCTTAGAGTGTGAGGGAACCACAAGGGAAGAGGGGACTCAGACCACTAATAGTGAGGGCAACATTGAAGCCATATTAGGAGTGACCATGGACTAGTCAGGCATGATGAGTGCTAGATGAGGAGGTAGAAAAGGTAGAGATACTAGATATACCATGATCATCCTTATAACAAGATAAGTAGTGGCCACTAAGGACATGATAGTGATAGAGATAGCAGAGATTGGAGACTATAGACATCTAATATGATCCCATAGATGATCCATAGGAGATGATAGAGAGACCACTCAGATGGAGGTTGAGATGTACATGAGCCATGATAGCCAGGTTTGAGCTGAGGAGGTGACCTACCAAGGAGGCACTATAAGGCTACACATATGGGGAGACTATGCTAGGTGATCCCATGGATGATAATATAATGGGATCTGAGACATAGATAGGTATAAATATAGTTTAATTATTTATTAATTTTTTATTTAGTAATAGAGATATATAGATAGATATTATGAGATGTGATAATGATCCAATATCCATCTGGTGTGATTTTATAGGTGTACCTAAGGATGAGGAGGAGAGATGGGGGTCCTTGGTGAGGGGAACACTTCATGAAATCCTAGATGAGACTCTACATCCATACAATCCTATGACACTAGAGGATCTGAGTGTACCATCTACCCTAGCTTAGGCAAGCTAGTTTAGATTAGTTGGTGAGGTAGCAAGGTAGATATAGATGTAAAGAGAGAGGATGTAGCCACTAGTAAATATGGGTGTAGGCAAGAGATAAGCCTAGCAGGCCTTAGTAGATGAGATATTGGCACATCTGGAGATAGTGACATAGATGATGTAGGCATATATAGTGATGCAAACTTAGTTAACATAGGCACATACAATGACCTAGACTGAGTTGGTGTAGGCATAGGAGTAGATAACATGCTTACATGGACAACTAGAGGGATTAAGATCTTGGACTTCCTCATTATAGCATACCATTTAGAAGAGTCAAATGAGGCCTTAGTAGGCAGCATGGCTAGGCCACGAGATAGATAGGATGGAACCCAACCTTAGTGCTAAGGCTTTGTATATGGTTTTATATGTTGTATCAAACTCATGGTATAAATGTATGTTGTATCATTTTTGGATTTATTGGTTTTGGTTATGTATGTTGTCTTTATGATGGTTGTGTTTGTGGATGATTTTGGATATATTTATATCTAGCACATGCATTTAGCTTTGTTTTATATGTTATAGGAAATATATGTGGCATGGTTTCTTTCTAGCATTATGGAGTAGACATGCCTGGTTAAAAAGAAACAGGTGAAAATGACTTGGAAAATTATAATAAATCAAATAAATGTACTATGCACTAGTTCAAGTTAGGAAATGTGTAATAATAAAAAAAATTACTAAGTATAAAAATCCAATAAAAATGGCAAACAAGATGGTAAAAGGGGATTTGTTTTTAAACCATTGTAAAATATTTTTTCACCAAATCAAAACAAGTAAAATCATTCTAAATATCATGTTAGGAAGTATGACAAACAATGTAATAAAATGGAATGTATGTAAAAGGGTACAAATGGTAATAAAAACAAATTAACATGAAGTCAATCAATTATACTATTTTCCTGATGGAAAGTATAAAAAAAATTATAAAAATTTGGTCTTAAATTTATCATACTAATTCAACCTGGGAAGTATGAGAAATTCAAGAAATGGTTGTAATCTTAGATGTACTCAAAAAAAAAGAAAATAAAAGGCAAAAGAAAAATGAAGCATAAAACATACTAAATATCAAGTTGGGAATCATGTCATTAACATGTAACCTCTTAATCTATCAAATCTTATCTCCTATTTGACACGTTTAATTTTAGATGGTGACTTGATTATTGGAAAAAAATTTGAGGGTCAGGTCCTATCCATGGTCTTACACTGAAACTCATAAAAGAAAAACCCAAGGGGTAGCAAATCAAGATTGGTAAGCAGAAGGATAAGGTAATGGTAAACCAAGGATGTGGGTAATAGGATGGAAAATATTGTAATTTGTGAGGGAGGTCAGGTCCTATCCATCATCTTACAAATTAACTCACAAATGAAATCCCATGGGGAGTGATCAACAATCAAAATAATATCTCCCAAGAGTAAATATGAAGGAAAATGAATGAAAAAGGGAGTATAATAAGCAAGACTTAGGCATCTTATGAGAAGACCTTAGGAGGTAAGAGGCATACTAAGGACATAAAAAGACACTAAGTAGCTAGTGGTCATCTATGTACAAAGGAAACCCATTTTATATAGATATAAAGTTTTGTAAGCAAATAGGTGTGCTACTAAGATCAACTCATGATGGTAGATTAAGTAAAATGGGCCAACCTTCCCAAAATGTGTTCCCCACTCCTCAGGACCCCTTACAAAGTCATCGGTCCACTACAAAGATTGGGTACTTGCATGAGAAAGTAGGTAGCACTAAAATATTTTTTTATTCTCCTCTTCTAATCTACTAGCTTAGTGCACACCAAAGGACCTTGGCTATACTGTGAGGCCAACTGTGGAGTTTGAGCTTATACTATAAGAAGGAGATGTGCTTTGAATCACGTCTTTTAGTGTGATTAGACTTTTATGAATATTCAATAATTTTTGCCTTTTTATAACATTTACTTTTGTTTAAATGATTTGGATTTTAACTTTCTTTTAATGGATTTTTAATATTCATCCTCCATATAGATCTAGAATGACCAATCATAAGAGAGATAGTAATACACATGAATGAGTTGTAGGCTAAGGCTAAAGGAAGCTAAGTAACCTAAGATAAAAGACTACTTAGAGCACTTAGTTTTGATAATGAACTTAGCATGTGATCTCAAGTCTCAATCCTGTATACGCTTAGTTTGCAAAAAAAGGAAGAAGGGAAAAAGAAGATCCAAAGGAGGACCAGTTAAAGGAAATAGTAATGAGAAATACTATTTGCTAACTGATCACATGGTAATAGGAGATAATAACCAAAAGGAAGAGGGTAAATATAACCAAGTCACCATGACAACTATCTATGACAAATAAAGATAACAAAGCAAAAAATCATGAAGATACAAGGGAAGAGTTTTGAGAAAAACTCTAAATAAAAAGAAAGATGTGATAAAGGAAAAATATCAATGATAAGAAAAAGACAAGTATATGTGAAATGTAAAATGATAACATAAGATAACTATAGTACAATAAGAAGGATAAACATGATATAAGATAAGAAATTTTTTGGCATAGTGTCAAATGATATAATCAAATAGAAATAAGATTTGAGAACATGTCCAATCCAAATATAAATGAGAAATCACCATACATGTGCTCATAAATACTTGTAAATCTATCCACACACATTATCCAATACATCAAAAGAAGTTATAATTAAACTATTGTTAAGATCTCATCAATCTTCAGTGAATACTAGGCAAATACTTCTTTTCTGATCTCCTTAATTGAAAAAAGATGAATGCTCAAAGCATCATGTTGAAGAGGGAAGTTAGGCAGAAACTAGTTAGGAGAATGCATGGAAATAGGATCAATAGGATAATAAGGAATCATGGGTGGATAAGGCTCCACGGGTGAAGGACTCATGGGTGGAGAAGGATCCATAGATGAGGGAAGGTCCATAGGTGAAGGGATCACAGGTGGAGGCATAGAAGGAGAAGGGACCATAAGAGGTGATGGAACCACCGGAGGTGGAGCCATGGGAGAAGAAAGAGGAGTGTTCTTAAGAGAATGACTTATGGAAAGAATGGTAAAATGTCCAAGGATGGATAAAATATGATCTTTAAGATGTTTTTGAAGAATGTGGGAATGATTGGTGTGATGCATACCACATAGGTGCCATAGAAAATATACCTCACCATACCTAGGTAGATATTCAAGAAGTACCTTTAGGGCAGGTATGGTTTTGTTTGATGATGGGGAAGAAGGATGAAAGGTATCAATGTATTATCACAACTTACAATAATGGGTGGAAGAGTGATTATCTATCTCATGAAAGAAACAAATATGCTTGTGAATGGTTTTAAGAGCACTCACAAAAGGAAGTGAAATAAGAGCAAAAGAAACTAAAGAGGACTCATCAGCCCATTTGGTGGGAAAAGGAGCCATCTTAGGTAGCAAAAGTAAAGAATCATCAAGGGAAGATGATGATGAGGAATAAATGGAACTAGGCTCAATATGAGGAGCATAAGAATGAGAAGCAGGAAGAGGCTCAGTAATAGTAGGAGAGGAAACATGTTCAATTAGAGTGGAAAAAGGAATAGGCTTAACTATAGTTGGCCTTACTGAAGGAGGGGAAGGATTTTTAGAATGTCTAAGGAGGAATACACTAGGTGTGTCAAAGAAATAAGGTATATTCATATCATTATCCTAAGTGGTTCCTCAAAAATTGGAGGTATTGGCACCATCTCTACCCTATGATAAAGAGGTAAAATACAAGAATCAAGAACTATAAATGAAAGAGAATGATGAGATGCACAAAAATACTCAAGTAAAGATGAGTGATAACAAATAATCTCATCATCATGGTCTTGGACAAGGCCACCTAAAAGAGGATAACCTAAATAATAGCCAGCATCATAATCTGGAGTATGAATATCGATGACATAGGTTAGGATGACCTTATCATCAAAGGAAGCTTGGTTAATAAAGTACCTAGTCTTGGTTAAGACTACGAGAATGCCATCAAAAGGATGCTTGCAATAATGAGGATATAAAGAAGCAAGGAGTTATTAAATGAGATGAGGTGATAGATCAAAAGTTTTTATCTTTAAGTTAATCTCATCAGGCTATTCATCATCAGAGTTTAAAAGGTTGGGAGGAATGTTACCAATGAGCTCAAGATGCCCATTGTAACCTCCGGTTGAGTTAACAACAAATTTGAGATGCTATGACTCATAGAATGGAACATTAGGCAAAGTCTCAATAATAGGAATCTTGAAGACACCATGATCTTAGGAATATTTAAAATTACAAGGTTTAGTGTCTCCTTAAATCCTATAAATGGCTCCATTTTGAGGAAATTTAATGCATTGGCAAGCAAAATATGCGATAACATACATATAATGAGTCCATAACCTACCAATAAATATGTTATACAAAATTGGAAGTTGAAGATCATCACCTTCACATGAATGGTGATGGGTGGAATAGTAATGGGAAGTCACACACAACCTAAGGGAGACATTTGCCTTTTATTGTATCCTTGGCATGTGTTTTGTGTAGACTTGAGATTACATTCAAAATACCAAAGAATCTTGATGGAATCAAGGGAAGTGACACAGGTACCATAACCTCATCAATCAAGGTTTTCTTAACTTAGATATCATTGATTTAGATGCTAATAAATAATGGAGGACCATCTACAAAAAGAAAAATCTCATCTAGAATCATAGATGCGATAGAAAATCATAAAGAAAGATAAGTGTCTATAGCTTCATTAACATTAATGGACATATATTCACATTTCTATAAGATATTATCCTTAGATCTAGATAAAGTAGCCTCCCATCCTTCTAGAGGAGGGTGAGGGATATTCATCTTGAACAAGAGTTGCATGAGGCAATTTTTATGATGTGGAGATGTTCTCATGAGTTCAAGGAAAGGTATTTGAGATGGAAGATTAGTAAGTTCCACAATGGGATCCCACTCATCATAACCCATAAGGAGATTGTTAGGTATATGTGCTTAATGATTAAGAAGATCTTTGAAAGGTGGATCTGAAGAGCATTTAAACTTATGTTGATAAGAATGAGAAGGCTGAGAAGAAGGTTTTAAATTGTTTGGTTATGAAGAAGTAGTTAGTTTAGATTGATCTTGAAGTTTGGAAGAAGAAT
Source organism: Torreya grandis (assembly GCA_037957365.1). Classification (NCBI taxonomy): domain Eukaryota; kingdom Viridiplantae; phylum Streptophyta; class Pinopsida; order Cupressales; family Taxaceae; genus Torreya; species Torreya grandis. The sequence continues at coordinate 8,184,954 of JARHVA010000047.1, read as the reverse complement.
TATTAGTAGAAATTGGATTGTTATTAGTATTATAAAATGATGGGAGAGAAGTAGAAATAGTATGAGATGTGTCATCTAAGGGAGAATCATAAATTAGATCATTAATATAAACAAGATCTTCTTTCACCAACTCATTTAAATGAGTTGGAGAAGAATCCTAGATAACACGATATGTCTTATGGGAAGGAGGAGTGTATATATGTTGTGAATCAATGAAATCCACCACTCTGTATATTGGTTATGCTAACCACATTCTATTCATAATTTGGTTTAACAAGACTTTCTACGTTATTAGTGGAAGAGGTTGGCCTATCTTGACCTTCTTGGATTAGTTGATGATTAGGTAAGGGGTCTTTATAGTTAGCTAAATGAGCATTTGTTTGATTTAAGGCTTGAGTTTTATAATGTGATTTATAGTATTTAAAAGCAATCTCATAGGATTGTTGATGCTTATAGATAATATAATCATGATCAAAATTTAGGCCAAGAAGAAAGTCCATGGCTAAATTACAGAGCTGTCTACAAGTCTCATGAGAGTGACCCCAACTATCATGAAACCAATAAAACTTATTAGGATCATACCATGATTTCATAGGTCGAGTAGGGTCAAGTTCTCATGGGAGAGGCCTGGGTAAACATTTAAGAAATTTAGCCAAGGATAAAGGTTTATGGGCATTAATTTTGTTTATTAAGAAATGAGAATTAGTGAATTTTTTAGAAGGAGTTGGTTCTTAAATTACGGAGCTATCTACAAGTCTCATGAGAGTGACCCCAACTAGCATGAAACCAATAAAACTTATTAGGATCATACCATGATTTCATAGGTCGAGTAGGGTCAAGTTCTCATGGGAGAGGCCTGGGTAAACATTTAAGAAATTTAGCCAAGGATAAAGGTTTATGGGCATTAATTTTGTTTATTAAGAAATGAGAATTAGTGAATTTTTGAGAAGGAGTTGGTTCTAAAGAAAGGGTAAGAATGATAACTTGAACATTGTGAATGGTGTCATATGAATTGATAACACCATCATCGGTAATATTACAATTCTTGTTCTTTACTAATAGATGAGGTCCAATAGAATGTTGGGGTGGCTCAAATTGATGCATAAGGAAATATTGTCTTTTGGCTTGATCGATAGCTTCCTCTAAGGTACATGGAGAAAGGGTACAGACTTGATATTATAATTTAGGCAATAAAGAATTTATAAAGAGATGAAAGAGATTATCATCTACCATGTTATGTTCACATTAATTTGACAAAGTCTTTCATATTTTGATAAAGGCTTGGGCATTTTCATTATATTTTTATTTTCAATTGATGAATGGGCCAAAGTGTTTTTTGGAAGATCATTAGTTTGAAATTATTAAACTAAAGAATTTACTTAGTCCTTCAAACTATTGATAGAGTGTGTTATAAGTTGATTATACCAATCCAAGGCATCACCTGTGAGGGTTTTGGCTAAGAGTTTGTTAGAGGCAAAGGTATTTAACTTACCCTAATACTTTTAAATATTTCCAAATGTCTTGAGGCGAATGGTAGGATTGGTTGATCCATTGTAATAAATTGTAGGTGTTATACCTCTAATGTCAATGTTATAAATTTAGGTGATAAGAGGTTCATTTTGTAAATTTTTAATGACTTTATTGACTGATGTAGGTTGAGGAATGAGATTACCATGAGAATATTGAATAGGATTAGGAGGAACACTTTGGTTATGTGTGCCCCAAGTCATTGGTTGAGGATTGGATTGAATATTAAGAAGGTGGTTTTGCATTATCGTCATTTGATTCATATTATGAGATTGGAATTTGTTCATTTAATTGAGAGTTTACAACAATAGTTGATGAGTTTGATTATTTTTATTATAATAAGTAGTATTGGTGTTTGTGTTGGTGTTAGTGGCTTGGGTACCACTATTAGTGTTGATATGATCTTGAGAAGAGCTATGAGAATTTGAGGTACTAGTGGAAAAATTTGCTTGTGAATCAAAAGATGGGGTAGTAAATGGTTGAGAGGAAGAAGCACTAGAAGCATGAGTGCCTTGGGTATAAAATGATGAATTCGTGGAAGGATAAAGGATAGTGGATCTTATGAGAGGCCCACTAGATGTAAAACCTGCCATGTTAGTTGAGATACTAGGCATGGAAGAGGAAGAAGTTAAAGAAGATGTCATGGCATAATAAGGAATCAATATTGAAGGAATAGATTGAGTGTCAGGGGATCTGTAGCTCTACCAATTAGATCACAATTGATTACTTTCTTATATGCAATTAAACACGGAATTATACCAGAATGATAAAGTAGCTAGAAACTTGAGACAACAAGAATTTGAGAGACAATACACACTCTTTGTATTAGATATTACTAGAAGAAAATACAATAAGGAAGATGCCACTTCTTCCTCCACCTCAAAGGCTTGCCACACCTCAAGACCTTCTTCCCTCTCTCTCTTGCTCAACACAACAACTCTAAAGCTTGAGTTGCTATCCCTCCTTGAATGAGTTGCTATCCCTCCTTGAATGCTTTAGCTGATCTCCTTGACCTTACACCTGTAGATCTCCTTGACCTTGCTAGCTTCAATGCCTTTACTTGCCTTAGAATTAATTTACAATACATGCCTTATGGGTCTATAAATAAGATCCCATGCTTACAAAAATAGAAGTCTAACTACTAAAATTAGACACACAGCTTGTGACTTAAATTAGCCCCTTAGCATGCAAACACTCGGTTCAACTAACTGACTGTTCGTCAACAGCAGTTCTAAAAATACACAGGCGACCGATGCCGGTCCCTTTTGGTCTGGTGCTTCCGACGTCAGTCGACTTCCTACCGTCGCCGGTCTCCTTCTCCACTGCACTTGACCGACGTCATTCATACTGCCAATGCCGGTGGCTCTGGTTCTTCAGCATCCTTCCTTCTAGTGTCTGCAAATAGTTGAAGCTTTTAGCTCCACACCACAACAATCTCCCACTTAGAGATAAATAGCTGCAACCTATACTTGTACCTGTACACCATCTATTTTGTTCCTTAGGCTCTGTATCCCTCTTCAACATCACTCTTGAAGACCAACCACCACACAAACCTGTGATGTAATACCTGTCTCTTATGCCACAAGAATTTTGCTGCTCCCAAATTCTCCATGACATACTTCTGAACCAACTCTACCCTTAGCTCAGAAAACTCCCTGTATATGAAACCCTGCAACAAGTAACACAATACAGTAACAGGATAATGTAGCTAATATTATCCAACCTGGCAAAGATAAAATACAATGGTCAAACCTCCATTGTTCTGCAGCATAATCAAGACCATATACCATAGCCTTCTGTCTCATGTATCTATCCACTCTCTTATCTAAAACGGGAATCCATCCCTCTATCCAGTGCTTTCTTCCAGTTGACAACACTACCAACAAATACCTATTTGGTTCTCCAAGGACTCACACTCCTCATCCATGCCAAGCTCCCACTATTTCTAGATTATACCTGCATTGCTTCTTCCATCTTCCTAGTTCATGACTATCAGTAAGCAATATAAAGAAGGTGAACAATGAATATGAGGTTCACATACCTTTTCTGACCTCTACATGGGTGTTTGAGACTTAGTAATTCACCCAACATCCGTTCCAGTGACCAATCTAGGCCATCTCCCAGTCTGCTTCCGACCGATGTTGGTTCCCTGCACTGACCCTAATTGCTGACATCATTTCCCTGGCCGACGCCGGCGTCCCCCCTGCCGACGTCGATCCTTATGACCGATGTCGGACTTCTCCTGTCTGACCTACCGACCCTGCTGGTCTGCACATGACCGATGTCGGTATCTGGATGACTGACGTCGGTGCCAAGCTACCGACATCGGTGTCTGTGTGTTCCTGTAAGTGATGAAATTTTCATCCACGAGCTCTTCTTGGATCAAACCTCTATCCATGCTACCCTGCTCAGACTTATTCAGCCCCTGTGACTGATCTCTGTCCTTCATCTCCTCCATAAACACCAAGGCTTCTTTGTTCCTATCAAAGGCATCAAATTTCCTCTTTCTGCAATGAACAATATTTGTGCACATACCTTTTGAATCAAGAACTTCCATTCCCTTTTTGTTCTTGTGACCAAGCCTATTAGGCCACATCTTTGAATCTACACCAGAAGTGGAATCAGTAATACAAGTAGACAGATAAAGAGTATCTACTTTCTTACCTCTTGCTAGAACAAGTGCTCCCTTGGTAACCTTCCAAGAATCTGCTGTGAGGGTTATTATGCATCCCTCATCTCCCAACCTTCCTATAGAAATCAGACTCTACTTCAGAATTGGAACATGCATGACCTCTTTCAACACCCACGTGTTGTCAATCTGCAATCTCAGCTGCACTTTCCCTTTGTCAACTATCTGACAAGGCGTACCATCCCCTAAATAAAGAACTCCAAAGTCTCCTTGTTCATACTCGTAGAACAAATCTCTATTTGGGGATGCATGAAAAGATGAACCAGAATCTAAAATCCATGATCCTACCTGACTATCTGAAGAAAGTATGAGAGCATCCTGCATCACAATATTTGCATCCTTTGCTTCTCCCATACCTGCATGTTGATTCTCTTTATCTCTCAACCAACACTCCTTTGTATGTCCTTTCTTTCCACAAAACCAGCAGGTGATACCTTTGGACTCGGATCTCCTTCTCGACCTTGATTTCCCTTGCTCAACCTTCTCCCTTTGCCTTTCCCTACTTTTTGCACTTAGAGCATTCCCTGATGATTCACCTGTGCTTCTCTTGCATATTTCTTCATTCAAGATCACACTCACAACATCATCAACTTTTAAGATTTTAGAAGCAGATGCAGAATTACTTACTGCCATAACCATACCGTCCCAACTTTCAGGCAAAGAACATAAATCAAGAGAGCCTTTACCTCATCATTAAAAACAATATTGACTGAAGCTAATTGGTTTACCAAACCATGGAAATCACTGAGATGAGTATGTACCAATCCACCTTCCTGCATTTGCAAAGTAAATAGCTGCTTCATAAGATATACCTTGTTAGAAGCCGAGGGCTTTTCATATAAATTCACCAAGGACTTTATCAACTCTTCCGTTGTCTTACACTGTGATAAGCTGGAAATCACAGATGATGCAAGGCTCAATCTTATGGAACCTAGAGCCTTCTAATCGAGAATGTTCCATTCTTCATCCTTCATATCTGTGGGTTTGCATGCAACCCCACCCAATGGTAAGTACAGATCCTTCTGATACAGATAGTCCTCAATCTGCATCCTCCAGTGTTGATAATTCTTTCCGTTAAACTTCTCCATTCGTAGCTTACTTTCTCTTGCCATTGCTGACCTCCCACGCAATCAGAAAACCCTGTGAATGACCTGTAATCAAAAACAATACCCTACTTCCTGCAAACCGTAGCTCTGATACCACTTGTCAGGGGATCTGTAGCTCTACCAATTAGATCACAATTGATTACTTTCTTATATGCAATTAAACACGGAATTATACCAGAATGATAAAGTAGCTAGAAACTTGAGACAACAAGAATTTGAGAGACAATACACACTCTTTGTATTAGATATTACTAGAAGAAAATACAATAAGGAATATGCCACTTCTTCCTCCACCTCAAAGGCTTGCCACACCTCAAGACCTTCTTCCCTCTCTCTCTTGCTCAACACAACAACTCTAAAGCCTGAGTTGTTATCCCTCCTTGAATGAGTTGCTATCCCTCCTTGAATGCTTTAGCTGATCTCTTTGACCTTACACCTGTAGATCTCCTTGACCTTGCTAGCTTCAATGCCTTTACTTGCCTTAGAATTAATTTACAATACATGCCTTATGGGTCTATAAATAAGATCCCATGCTTACAAAAATAGAAGTCTAACTACTTAAATTAGCCCCTTAGCATGTAAACACTCGATTCAACTAACTGAATGTTCGTCAACAACAGTTCTGAAAATACACAGGCGACCGACGCTGGTCCCTTCTGGTCTGGTGCTGCCGACGTCGGCCAACTTCCTGCCGTCGCTGGTCTCCTTTTCCACTGCACTTGACCAACGTCGGTCATACTGCCAACACTGGTGGCTCTGGTTCTTCAGCATCCTTCCTTCTAGTGTCTGCAAATAGTTGAAGCTTTTAGCTCCACACCACAACATTGAGAAGAAAATAAATAAATTCCCCTAAATCTAGTTGAGAAAGTGGGAGTAGGAGAATGAGGTTCTTCAACTTGATGGCTCATCATGAGGTTATAGATGGTGGAAGGGTCCTTCCCTCTATGTTGAAGGAATTCCATGATAAATAAAATCATTTCTATAGTATACTCTAACTCAAACTAATCCTATAAGAGAAGAGGATGGTTTTGTTGCAAAGGGGTATGAGGAGGGGTCCCATAGTTCATCATGCAGGTTGTAATATGAACATTACTAACATTCATGAAAGGATCCCTACTTTGTCTATTGGAAACCCTATTAAGATTGGTAAATTCCATCATGTTTGTTGACTAAACTTGAGTTTTATCACCAAATATAAATTACATTATGAAATAAAGAGAAGCAAGATGAGAAAGCAAAGAATCATAAAGTGACTAAAATATTACTAGGTTGACTTGGTTGACCTAGTGCAAAATAGGGATTGTAAAACTATACAGGGTTACAAGGTCATCCTAATTTAGTGAAGAGTGATTGGACAAAAGAGGTAAAGATGTTGTAAATAGTATTAGGTTGACCTAGCATAGTGTTTAGGGGTTGAAAAAGATACTAGGTCGATAAGGTCGACCTAGTACAACAGACAGGGAAGAAAAGAAATCTAGTAACAAGCTATCAACTAAAGCAAGATAATTGCAAGTAAGTTAAGAAAGTAGTAACTACTGAAAGGGAAATAAATATTCAATTGAATTGATATTGGATAATCCAATTGATGTACATAAATAAAAATATTGCACTAAAATTGGCTAATGCAAGCTTTTGCACACATAATTTATCAAAGAGTAAGCAAATAACTTGAAACTAAAGCTGGCTACTTGGTCAACCTAGAATGTTGATTAGATTATTAAGAGTGATTTTAAGTGTAAAGGGAGATTGAATATAATCAAGATACTAGATAACAATCTAAGGATAGTCTTAGGATGAAAGGCACTATAGTGGCAATGGTACAGGCTTGGTATTGGGGCCTACCCTCTCACTTCATAGACTACAACAATAAGGGTAACAGGTGTTTAGGCAAAATATACCATTAACCACACTTTATACTTGATGAGATAATCAATTCAGTTTCCCCCTTGGTGATGAAATCCAAGTAGATTGGTCTAGATATTCAAATGTTTAAATTCTTTTTAATGTTTATGTGATTTGGTTATGTGTACAAAAGAATAGAAATAGTGAAACTAAGAGATTGATTGAAAATTCCTTAATTAGACTATGTGAACTATTTTAAGCATGTAAAAAACTAAAAAGAAAGATGTTATTAACATATATGGTTAATTCCAACTTTGAAACAAGGTATAGTTGAGAAACTATATGTATAATCATATAGAACAATATCAATAGGGTCGAATCTAAAGTATGAAAGCAAACTTTTACAATGAACCAAGTTGGTCAGGTTGACCTAGTTATTTTAGAAAACATAAAACATAGAACTAAGTCTACATGGCCAACCTAGTTGATCGTGTAGGGGAAATATTAAAGACTACAAATTGTGAAAGGAAAGTATAGAAAAATAAAGATATAGAGGAATAGAAACTAACCTGAATGGTTTATAGATGAAAGGAGAAGATTGTTGATCTAAGACCTTAGATAAAACTAGAAAAAACCTACAAACTAGGTTAAGCTAGTTGACTAATCAATATAGGAACTTGTTGAAAAAGTGCTAAAAATGCACTAGGTCGATCTGGTCAACCTAGTAGGCTGAACAAGAAGTTTGAAAACCTAGAAAACTTACACTGGGTCAAGCTGGTCGATCTAGTTGTCTAAATAGAATTTTTCAAGTTCTAGAAATTTTTACTAGGTTGAGATGGTCAAGCCAGTTGCTTATTCCTACAAACTTTTACATAAAGATAAATAACTAGGTTGATAAGGTCAATCTAGCACAATAAATATATGATAAATATAATGATGAATAGAAATGAAATAAATGAAAGAAATATTTCAAGGGTTTGATTCACGTTGGGTTTAGTAGAATGTATGCAATTGAAAATGCATCATGTCCATAAATAAATCCTAGATCAGATGGGATAGAGCACACATATACTTCTGATTGGGGAGAATAAAATTGTTAAGCGAGAGCATGACTAATGTGAGGATCTGCTAGACTTGATCATGGGATCACTTGTCATAACACACTGTGTGAGATAGGGTTCCAAATCCTATAGTCTAACACAATCACATAAAAACCCTAAAAGAGTCCTATGATTTAATATTTCACTAATCTAATAACAAGAAAAGTAAATCTAATCTAGTACACACCAAAGCTTGTGGCACAAAGTGGGGGTTAGAAACAAAGCAATTAAAAAATTAAACTAAACATGTATAAAAGACATATACTCACATCAATGTATACATGGAAGAGAAGAATACAAATGTTCTATCTATCTACTCTTACAAAGGAGGAATAAAGTTAGGAATACTTACCTTTGAAGATGAAACTACAAAGCTTTAATCTCCCCATTGACCAAGGTGCTTTTCAAGAGATTATCATGGTATGTAATGGAAACTAAGATAAATCATCTCTAGGCTACACAACCTATCCAAGCATCCAAAAGACTTATCCACAAGATGATATTAGAGCTCCAAAGAAATTATTGAACCCTAAAGATTTATTCCCCAAGTAGAATGGTCAATAGTTAGATGTTCATTCACACTTATTCACTTAATTAGTCACTCTTATCAAATGGTGGTAAATGACCTTATATATAGTAGTATCTTACCCTAAAATATTTTAGGAATGTTTGATGTGCTAGGTTGACCCAATCGAACTAGCATATTTTTGGGTCTAATTCTCTAGGTTTGTGCTAAGTCGATTGAGAGGCTAACAAACCAAAAGAGTGAAAAATTCACTAAACTATGCTAGGTTGACCTGGTTAACCTAGCACAATCGACAGGTTAAAAGGATGTTAAGGCAAGAAATGAAGGATAAAACATAACAAATTATAGAAATAAGTAGAACTAAGAAGAATAAGCCTAGGTGTAATGGTTTCAGGAGGATAGTGTGTGGATGGTAAGTGGAAAAAGGAACAACAATCTTATGAAGCACTAATGGTCTGCTGACCCCTTTCTTGGTACACCCATTAAGGCTTGCACTCAGAGAGATTAAGACTCAATAGGTTACTACAAAATACAAAGTGTCAGTAGTCAATACAAGTTAAAAGTATTATGTGTATATAGGTTCCAATTATAGTTACTCCAAAGAGGCCATACATTTCTCAATAATGGGTTCCATGTACCCCTACTCATTTTATTTTTCCTTCATGACCACATAGAACTATTCCTCATATGTAGGATACCACATATTCTACAAATCTAGATATGACACCTACACATGTTCCTTGGTGGTATAACCAGTTTCACATACCACATGATGAGCTTGGATCCACCTATGATAATCCCTTGAATGGGATCATAGAATATCCATTTTCCTATAAAATATTCCAAAAAAAACAAATAATCAATAAAAATACAAAAACTTTCAAATAATTCAAAAGTAAAAAAATATTTAGCATTCCCAAATGTTATTATCTCCTTAGCATCTATTTTAGTAGATAACATAACATTTTATTTCTATATACACATATGTTTCACGCATCTTTGACTATGATAAAATCATACCCATGAAGATTATCTATACATTTTAATATGTTGTACCTTTCTTTTACTCACGTCATATAGTACATTGGGGTAATATAATTCTTTGATCAAGATTGATACATGTTACATATCCATTATGATCATTTATACATTATCATGTTTGAGCTTATATCATAATGCTTACACATGTCTATATCCATGTTCATATCTTTCATAATGTACTTGATATGCTATACTACATAACATTTTTAGCTAACACATTTATCCAGGGACTAGTATAAATTCATATGATGGTTTTCTATACTTCATTTATTCACATTGTCACTCCTTTAGTGTACTACATTATTTGCCTTTTATAAGTTTAGTAGGAAAAAATGGTTTTGAACCCTATACAAAACAAGCCCCAGGGTAAAAAGGCTTCAAATGAGCCATAAGCAGTACATTATCAACACTTGAATAATAGACAAAAATGAAAAACACTAAAGCAAGAAAGATAACAAGACCATTAAGGACTATCAATAGTACCATAATTGGCCAAAAACTTGACCATATCCTTGTAATCATTGAGGCTTTCCACCCCAACATCCCTAACCTTGTCATCAAAGTATTTGATAGTAGCAAACACTAAAGCTGCATGGTGAAGAGCCTTGGCAGCAAATTCTACCATCGCCTACCATTTCTTCTACATCTTATCCATCTTAGCTTTGAACTCCATAATTTTAATAGTAGTCTTAACACATAGCATGTAGTTTCCCTTCTTCTTTCCATGGGCTTCAATAACAACCTCCTCCATCTCCTCTGAGCTATATTTGTTTAATTCAAAAAAATAGTTTGGTCCTTCCTTCTCAAGAATAGATTTAGTAGGTGTTTCATCTTTTCACTCCCCTGTGAAATCCTCAAAAGACTCAGAGTCATCAAAAATTTCAATTCCCTTGGGATGAATGGATGGGATTCCAGCAATACGGCTAGATCTGTGAACTCTTATTCTACCAAGCTTCTAAGCACCACCCCCATGATCACTCCCCTCCTGTTTGGGGCTAGGGTCCAAATATTTGATTGGCTCCCCAACCTAGCTATATTCATCCTTATTGGTTCTATCCTTCTTAGACACTTTGCCCTCATCCTCCCCATTCTTTTTCTCCCTTTTAATGGGCACCACCGTATCCACCTCAGTCTCCTGAATAGGGGTCACAAATTTTCCACTATATTTATTTAGAGATTTTAGTTTAGAATCAAAGGTTGGGGTCCCAATAGGAGTATTACATTCCTCAATCCTAAGGCCCCCCTTCAGGATTTTAGAGGATCTTTTAGGAGTTCCAATGTATTTCTTATCTTTACCTTTGACAATAGGGATAGATTCGATGGGTTATCCTCCATCAAATATACTTTAATAGGATTCAATGGGCATAAGGCCAAATGGAAGTGGTACAACCTCACAATGAGGACTTGGTAAATGAGAATGAGAGGGGATTTTTTAGCACAGGGTTCCTTGGCATGATTAATAGAGTTTTCTAAAGAGGACAATAGGAAGAAGGGAAAATCAATCTCTATTTTATTCCTAAAATGATTGAGCAAGGTAAATTGTCTTTCTTGTGGAACATTTGAATATGTTTCTTTTTTGTTGGACCTTGTGCCATTTTATGTTGTTTGGAATTTGAATATGACCTTCTATGTTTATTGGACATTTAAATATGTCATCCTTTTTTATTATTTGGCATTTGAACACACCCCTTGTATTAGGTCTTCTAGGAACATTCCTTTGCATTACATTGAGTGTCCTTATGTGTGTGTTTGATTTCTTGATGAGCTTGTATTGTTACCCTATATACATTGTCATGATATCTATCATGCATCTGTGGACTTCATGTGATCATATATTCTAAGCCTAATTGATATATCTACTTTGACACATTATTCCTATATGCTACATGATCCATACATAGATTATAAAAATACATTATCCTTTTGAGGTAATGTGCCTACTAGTTTATATCTCCCTCACCTCAAAAAGGGAGAATATTAGTGGTGACATGGCATAAAATCATGACCTCCACATTTTCATAGTTTCCATATTTTATTGGGGGGATGTGATAAAAACATGACCCCCACACTTGTACAACTTCTTAGTTTCCAAATTTTAGTGGAGGCATGTCATAAAAACATGACCTCCACACTAATAAAATTAATAGATATCTCAATATTTGAGTGGGGACATGTCATAATAACATGACATCCACACTTTCACAATCTCCAATTTAGTTTAATGATTCAGATATACACTTGGATTATAATACTATAAATTGCACTTATTTTGCATAGGTTTGAAATAGATTTTGTTAGATTTATGAAAAATATAATCTAGCCTAGGTATATTAGAGGTTCATATGAAATTTTATTTCACTAAACAAATTTCAAATTTACCAATTATATTATTCACCAAGACACATTGATTACACTAGGATTTAATGTTATTGGGCCTTTCATGTTGCAATAGTTGGTTCATTTTATAGTTTGAATTGATTAAATAATTTAATGTCACCAGATTTATAGATTAGAGTGATTAAATCATATAATATCACCATATTTATGGGATGAGTTTATCAAATCACTCACCCTCACCAGATTATATATTCATAATTGAGTTGTGTGATTGAGATATAATGATCTCAATGGTCATGTCATAACTCATCCTTACACTATATCTGGGGAATAATACCTTCCAATATCCCTCTTCATATCTCCAAGGTTCAAGTTTGAACCTTCTCCAAATCCAGTGCTTCATAAGGAAGCATATACACCAAGTCAAATCATTAAGAGGCATCATGATTTCATCAACACATAGGCATAGTCCTTATTTGATCTATTTATTTTCAAGCATTTCAATTATTTAAAATTTTAGATTATACTCTTTGATTTACACTATAAAATCACTCAATGTGCACTCAAGCAAAGTCAAGGTGTGTTATATACACCCAAGTATGCAATTATTTCATTTAAACTAGTAATTTCATCCTTATACATTACTAGATTAAAGGAGTGGTGCTAATGTAGATACTAAATCTGAATATTTATAATATCTCGGTCTTGTACATTTGATAAATATAAGGTAGGTCTCTACCATTTAGTTTTAGACCTCCTTACTACCAAAAAACTTGCATTTGTCATCTCACTAATCCTAAATTTTTATCTCTTAGTAAAACCCATATCATTTTGATTACCTAGGTCTCCTATAATGCACAAAACAATTAATACATGATAAACATCATTCATTATCAGTTTCAAATCTAAATCTATTTTCTATCCCTTTTGAGACTACCATCCATAGAGGGACATTATTGTTGATGTTCATGTCTAGATCCTTATTTAGTATCATGTAACCACATGCCATCCAAAATTATTAAATGATCAAAACCCATGGGTTGTCCTAATTATCTTATCAAACCCTATTTTCAAAAGGTGTGGTACAAATACAATTTTAAGCCTTCTAATTTCTCATCTAGAAAATACTCTACTATATTCTTCCTTATTCTAATATAAATCATAGGATAAGTCATATCAAATATCTAAAGTATTCAAAGAGCACGTATGAGTGATATTTGTTAAATTACAAGATATATCACTACATGTATCGTTATATAGTATATTTCACCCTTGTTCACACACGTTCCCAAACATAGGGGATAATTACAAAATTATGAGGTCCTCCTTAGAGTATTGGCTATGTAGGCATCACCCATTAATAAAAGGGTCTTTGGGACAACTCAACACCATGAGCCCACTAACACATTTTTTAGCAAACTCATTCCAAGGGTGAAGAAGGGTGAAGAGCTAGGGTTTGATCAATAAACAAAGGGTGAAAAACTATATCTAAGATCTAAATACATCATAACAAAGATGAATAAAAGCCTAAAATAATGAATTTAGTCAAACCTAGATCCAATCATTATTCTATACTGGACACCTATGTCACAGTCAGACATTAGTGTCATTTGTAGTGTTTAGATTCAAAAGTAGTGTCTGCATCCACATAAATAAAATTAAAAAAATATAGTGACAAGTTATAAACATTTATCCTACATACTTTACACTTATTTCCAATCCAAATTTATATATGCATATAAACCAACTAAGTGTTTTTTTTCCTATTTATTGTAATACCTTTTAATAGCTATAGTTTACTATTTTTAGTAATATCAGTCGTAGAAATTTAGAATATTATTTATCTAAGTTTTATTTAAATTGGATTGCTATAGTTTAATTTATCACCCTTATGTTATAACTATTTTTATATTTATTAACCTTAGATACCACACATCTAAATTTAGGGTTAAGCATCTAAATTATGTGCACATGGATGCAATATAATATATGAAGATGCATGTAGTGATCTAGCTTGTAATTTGAGACATATCATTCATGGGCTACCCTTTGAATGCTTTAAACCTATGATATGACTACTCTTGTGATTGATATGAAAATAAGGATAAATAGGGTAAAGTAGAGTGGTTGTGTAGTAGGTTGATTTATATTTATTAGGTGCTTTTTTGTTATTTATTAGATGAGGAATGAGAAGGCTTAGACTTGTATTTATACCACAATTTTTGAAAATATATTATAGCAGGGTTCGATAAGATAACTAGGCTGACCCATGGGTTTCTATCATTTTGGAATTTGGATGAATTTCGGCTACTAGACATTAGATAAGGATCTAGACATTATCATTGATGGTAGTGTCCTTCTATGGCTAGTAGTATCTAGAGGGATAGAAAAAAATACAAATATGAAACTAATAATGAATTATGTTTATCATGTTTTGATATTTATTTTCATCATAAGTGACCTAGGTCATCAGAATGATATGAATTAGACTAAGAGATAAGCATTTAGGCATAGTGAGATGGTGAATGTGAACCTTTTAGCAATAGAGAGGTTTAGAAGTGAAGGGTAGAGCCATGATTGATATTTATCAAAGGTACAAAATAAAGATGTTATAAATATTTGGTTTTAGTATCTACATTTTTTGTGTGCTCCCCCTTACCTCTCCCTTTAATATAGTAATGCACATGGATGAAATTACTAGGTTAAAGGATATAAATGTACACATTTACTTTGTTTGAGCACATTTTATGTGCTTTGATAGTGTATGAATTGTAACCAAGAGAACATTACAATGTAAATAAAATCATATAATCTGAATTTTGAAATAATTGAAATGCTTGAACATAAAGAGGGCAAAGAAGGAATACACCTATGTGTTGATGTAACCATATTACCTCTTAATGCTTTGACTTGGTAAAGATGTTTCCTTATGAAGAATTGGAGATGGATAAGGTTCAGATCTAAACCTTGGATATTTTAAGAGGGATATTTGAAAGTATTATACCCCTAATTTGGTGTAAGGATGATTTGTGGCATGACCATTGAGATCATTCTATCTCAATTGTAAAACTCAAGTGTGAATATATATAATCTGGTGAGGGCGAGTGATTTAATCAACTCATCTTATAAAACTAATGATATTGTATTATTTAATCATTATGATATATTAATTTGGTGAGGTTTAATAATTCCAATATATATATATATATATATATATATATATATATATATATATATATATATATATATATATTGAACCCATTGTTGTACCAAAATAGGATTGATAATAGTACATTTTGGTGTATTTGTTGTGTCCTTGTGAGTAGTATAATTGATAAATTTTATAATTTTTGGTGCAATAGAATGTCATATGCACCTATAATATGTTTTAATTGGATTATATGTGTCATAGATTTGAAAAAAATGTTTTAAATATATGTAAAATTGATGCATAGTATAGGATTTTGACCCAAACATATATCTAAATCATGGAATTGAATTAGATTTTTGAAAATGGTGGAGATCATGTCCTTATTACATGGCCCCACTAAAATCTAGATATATCAAGTGTATTAGTGTGGAGGTCATGTTATTATGACATGACCCCATTACAATCTGAAAAATGTGAAGGTGCGTAAGTGTGGAGGTCATGCTTTTATGACATGCCCCCACTAAAATTTGGAAACATTGAAAATATGGAATCACACTTCTATACATTGCCCCACTAATAATTCCCCCATTATGTGGTGAGGGGGATAGAAACTGGTAGGTACCTTACCTCAAAATTATAAGGTAGTTTTATAGTCTATATATGAATCATGTAACATATAGGGATAACATGTCAAATTATATATATATCAATTAGCCTCATAGTATGTGATCACATCAAATTCTAAGATGCATGATATAGATCAGGGAAATGTCTATAAAGTAACAATATAATCTCATCAAGCAATCAAGAACACACACAAGAGCACTTAATGAAATGTAAAGGAATGGTCCAAGGAAACCTCATACAAGGGGCATGTTTAAATGTCAAAAAATCCAAAGGAATGACATATTTAAATTTCCAATCAATAGATAATGACATATTCAAATTTCTAATCAACCTAGAATGGCACAAGGGAAAATAGGTAAGTAACATATTCAGATGTTTCATAAGTAATACAATATCAAAAAATTGAATACACTCAAGGAAGTGAAAAAATATACTAGTCCTTGCATATATGTGTTAGAAAAAAATGTTATCAAAAAATGATATTAGGCATATTATACTAGTCTTTGCATATATGTGTTAGCAAAATGTTATTAAGTATAACATATTAAGTACATTATGAAAGATAAGAGCATGGATATAGACATGTGTTAGAAATATAAGTTCAAAAATGATAAAGGATATATAACATGTATCAATCATGATCAAAGAATTAGATGCCCCCAATAGACTATTTCATGCAAGTAGTGTTGTTGTTTGCACATCACACCCTAATTCTTTCAAGAATCAGGGAACCTCTTTTTGCTTTTTTAGCCACTCCTACTTGCATTAATGACTCATTGATCTTGGAACTCTTAAATTCCATTGGTGGTTCATCATTATTTTCATGAAAAACTAGGTCCTAAAACCATCACTATCTTAAAATACCCTATCTGTGTGAGAAAAATTCATATAAAATACTTAGCATGAAAGTGGAGTCTTGGCCTCCCAATTTACATTTGAATCCTAGTTTACTTATGTATATTAACATAATCTATGAGGTCATCTCAATTTTATGCCATTTTGGGCCTTGGAACCTATCCCATTGTGATGACCAATTCTAAATGGTAAAGTTTCTTATAAATCACTTATCCTTGAAATGGATTCTAACTACACTTACACTTACTTCATTGTCTTGTCTTTTAGTTCCTCCACTCCCTATACTTTCTTGAGAGGGTGATTTTGGTTTTTTTGATTTTTGGGCCTCTGTGACCTATCCTATCCTATCCACCTAGTACATGTAGATAAGTTTCATGTTTTACTCTTTGAGTGAAAATGCATTTTTTAGACACTTATCTAACTTTTTGGGTTTCTAGCACAGGCATTCTCTAGATTTCTTAGGTTTCTTAATTTCCCCCAGGGTCCATGTCACTTAGGATTCTAAAACCTACTCCATCTTATCCTATAGGCCCATTCGAGCAAGTTTTATATTTTTTACTTCTCCCCAAAATGACGTTTGGGTCTCCATTTTGTACTTGAATAATCTTGTTGGTCCCTGATGAAGAACTTACTTTTTATTATGATTAGGTATAGTTGAGCTTCATAAAAAATTCCAATTCCCTAGATATAATTAGGATTTAAACACTTGATTAGGTCTTTGGGTTCATTTTATACCTATCCCTATTCTAATCAGAGATTTTTGGGCTATTTGGTCTATGTTGTAAGTCTTAAGATCCCACATACCTAATTAGGATTCAAAATCTGATTAGGTATAGGGATGTTTTTATTGGTGTTTTTAGTGTTTATAGATATTTTTTCACTAATTAAGTCTATGTATTATGGTTGGGTTGAAGTCTATGTATTTTGGGCATTTTTTCCTAACTAGGTAAAGGAATTGCTTTGTTCTACCATTTTAGTGCTAATCAGGCTCCATATCACCGATTAGGTCTTTAGGGATCCTGAGGCCCTTACTCTTTATTATTAAAGGATTTTACCTTAATTAGGTCATACCATAAGAGTTATGGGTGGTCATTTGGTAGTTAGGATTTTAATCCTGACTAGGTCTAGGATGGTTGAAGGTAGGTGCATAATGGTAGTCAGGTTTGGAACCCCGAATAGGACTTGGCTAGGTCTTAAGCTTGAAGTCAATATAAATATGGGAAAATTCCCTAATTATGTTAGGAAATGTTAGGGATGATATTATTTCTATTCAGGGGTTAGACTATCAATTAGTTCTACAAGTAGGTTAACATTAATAAGGCAGTGATACGAGGGATTCAAATCATGATTATAACGCAACTCCATCAAGATTTTGGCCCTACAAACCCTGTAATTCTACATATGATTTTATGCCCCCAAAATGTTGATTAGAATATGAGTCAATGATATCAAAATATTGATACACATATTCAAGGCTCCAAGGCCTAATTATGTCTTGGACCCCCTCAACTTTGAAATTTGGTCATTTTCCTCTCTTTTCTAGAATTCAAATTTGAACTTTTCTTAACTATTCCTCAGTGCAAGCTTGAGAAGTGGATCTCAAAATGCATGCAAAGGGTATTTAAAATTAGGATTTTTATAAATTTCTAATTAATTCAAAAAATTTAAGTCAATGCAAAATTATAATCTTGGGGCCTATTTTTCTCTATCAAGTCACCTAGACTGCTTACCTCTTTGGGGGCCATAATTTTCACCCTATTAACCCACTTTGGAAACTGTTTGTACCACCAAAATTATCTTTCCAATGTGAACTCTTTGGTCCCATAATTTTCACCTAATTTGAATCACCTAACTATTTTTTTCAATTTCTTGACCCAAATAGGTTCATTGAGTGGACCTTTTGATGGTGTTTTGGCTGTAACTTGATCCCCACTAACTCATTTTCAGAATCTTCAATCCTTGTAAAGCTAAATCAACAATTCATGAGCACCAACCCACATGAGCACCAACCCCTTTGTGTATACCACACACCTATCTCTCAATGTTGCTATCTCAACAAATGATAGATCAATACAACATCTCCTTCCTCTCTCTCACTTTTTCTCTTCTAAGCTAGATATAACAAATACAAATCATCTCTCAAAATTACTCTTCTAAGCTAGATATTACAATATCAAATCAACCTCTCACTTCCACATTTACAAATGGCTACTCAAGCCTTTATTTATAGCTTTCCAAATGACCTTTGGCCTTCCCTCTTTGTGACCTTTCATTCCTCATGGAAAATGGCACCAATCTTGGATGACCCTTCATATCCAAGCATTTGAAAAGTCATGTGGTGACCCTTCATGACCAAAAACGTCTTTCCCACTTTTGTCCTTATCTTTGGTGATTTTTCATATTCCTTTAAGTGTCCCTTCATGAGTAATTTGCCCTTTACTCTTTTGTCTTCACTTCGTGACTCTTGGTATTCCCCAAGATGACTCTTCATGGGAAAATGTGTCCCATCCTTCTTTTTTCTTTATCCCGTGACTCTTCATCTTCTTCATGGGCCCTTATTTTGTCTCATATGCAACCAAAAATATATTTGTTAATATTAAATAAATATTAACTCATATTAGCCAAGATAAACAATATTAAATGCAATGGGGCCTTTATCACCAATAATACTAAACCTTTGACATCAATGACAATATTTCCAACAATCTCCCTTTGTCATTGATGGCAACATCAATCCTAAAATTGCCACATCCTGTCACCTGCATATACCATCATCTAAAAACATACAGTAACTCCCCCTTACTGTAACAATCTATACATGTTCCCTATACCTTTTTTTGCACCTGTACCTGTACCTATTATTCTCCCCCTTTGACATCAATGGCAAAGGGCCTACCTGGAGCTAACACTTAGCTCCCTCTCACTTGATGCTGAACATCAATGGCAGGAAGTAATAGAAATTACTCCTAACTCCTCTCATCAATCTTTGAATGTATCCTTTGATCATGCCTTTGAGAAGATATCTGACAAAACATATACATTGTTCCCTATCCTTTGAGCATCTACAATCAACTCATTTGAATCTTTTCTTCTAATCTCACAACCTTCAGTATGAAACCTTAATGTGTATCCTTGATCAAAAATTTGACTAACACTCAACAGATTATGCTTAAGACCTTTTACATACAAAACATTTTTAGTCTTAGTTCTACCATAATCCAAACTCAAAGTACCTTTTTTGGCTATCCTGATAGTGGTTTTATCTCTTAACCTCACTTTACCACCATTAATCTTCTTTAGAGAAATGAACTTACTTTTATCTCATGTCATATGCCTCAAACATCCGCTATCAACTAACCATGGCTGATCTTTACCTCCCACATGCAGAGCTGTCTGCACCATCATAGAATCTTCATGTTGTTTCTTCTGCCATGTACATGTCTAAACCTTCTTCCTGATGAATGGATCTTTGACACTCTGATTCTTCTTCTTGATGAATGGATCTTTAAACCTCTAATCCTTCTTGACTGACTCAAACACGCTTCTACAATACCGAGCTATGTGTTCGTAGTTGTTACACTTGTAGCATACTATGGTCTCTTCATCAAAGCTTGATAGAGGAGCAAAAGAGTTGTGGCTTCTGCTTGACTCTACTTGACTTTCCTTCTCCTTATTTCTAAAATTGTTAGCTCTTTTTCTACATTCTACTTTCTTGTGACCATATCCATTATAATAAAAAAATAGCCATAAAAATAAGACTTGTCTGTATATCTCTGACCTAATTACCTTTTGTAGCTTTGTTCTTTCCAGCCTTCTCTATTTGGAATGTCCTCTGTATTCTTCACTTCTCCCCTTTCTATTTCCTCTTGTGTCAGAACTTTAGCATAGCTCTTTTTCTTTTCAAATCCAATACATGTTTTATCTGAATATGTTTTTTGACTTTCCAATACCTTATTCAACATGTTAGTGTTATCTTCAAATTTTGAATCACTGACTACTTTCTTAATATCTTCTTTTAAAGAGGCAATTTCAATAACATACCTTTCACAATCTTTTCTTGCTATTTCCAACTGAGTTGTGAGATATTCTTCATTCTTCTTGGTTTCTTCAAAGTGTGCTTGTAGATCTTCAATCATTTCCTTTGACTCTTGTTCACTTTTCTCAATCTGGCACTTTAACCTTTGATTCTTCTTCTGAACAACTTCTAACTCTTCTAGGGCAAAATTGAGTTCTCCTTCCATATCTACTTCAGCTTCCTCCTCTTCTTCTTCTTGATTATCATGTATGGCCATGAATAGAATCTCTTCTTCTGAATCACTGACTCCACTATCTTCGCCTGAGCTAGGATCTTTAGAATACAGGCTCTTCTTCTTGAATCCCTTCTTAGATTTGCCTTTGAAATTCTTCTTGTATGTAGGCTTTTCTTCTTCATCATCTTTAACCTTATCTGGGCATCTAGCTAAAAAATGTTCAATCTTCCCATAATTAAAACATTTAAAAGGTAATTTTCCTTGATATTTACTTGTTCCTCTTTTTGGCCTGTGAATGAAAAGTGCTTCATTGTCATCTTCATCATCAATGGAACTATCACTTGATTCTTGAATCTTAGCTTTCTCCTTCTTTTATGTCTTGAAAGCCACTTCTCTCTTTGAGGGTTTATCTTGTTCTGTCTACATCTCATATACCGTGAGAATGCCATGAAGCTCATCCATCTTCAGCTTGGCTAAATTCTTCATCTCCTCGATTACTAAAACCTTTGCATCATATCTCATTGGTAGAGATCTCAAAACCTTTTTCACCACCGTTGACTCTTCCAATGTTTCTCCAAGACCTTGAATCTGATTTACTATTTGATCAACTCGCACGAGATAACTTGCTATATCTTCTTCTTCTTCCATCTTCAAACTTTCAAACTACCTTCTAAAATTCTACAACTTAGCTTGTTTAACCTTTCCATCACCTTTGTAAATATTCTCAAGTTTTACCCAAGTTTCATGAGCATATTTACATTACATAACTTTAACAAATTTATATACACATAAACCACATAAAATAGCATTTAAAACTTTAGCATTACATTCACTTGCCTTCTTTTTTTGGACTAATATTTCATGATCTTTCTCAACCTTAATTATAAATTTCTCATGATTATCTTTTAAAGAATCTAACTCAACCTTCAACTGATTACACTCTTCTTCTTTTGATGTTAAAATTGAAGTTGCAACCTCTAACTAATTTTTAAGATCTTGAATAAATATCTTATTTTGTTTTACTTCTATAGCCAACTTAGAATCCAAGATACACACCTTTTCCTTAAGAGCCTCAACCATAGATTTCAACTCTTGATTCTCCTTCTTTAGCTACTTAGCCATCTGTGCTTTTCCTTTGATCTACCTTCAAGCTGTTAAACCCTTTCTGAAGGAACATGCTCTAATACCAATTGTTAAGCACAGAATATACTGAGAGGGGGGTGAATCAGTATATTATATATCTTATAAATCTTTCCTTTAACCAATATTCCACTTAATCAAACATTCAAGATATGCAATAAAACTCAAACAATAAACATAGCATAAGATAGAGAGACACTAGATATAATGTGGAAACCCAATGTGGGAAAAACCATGGATAATCAATCTCAAATATATTCGTGAGAACAACCCCACAGGAGCACCATACCCCTTTGCCAAGTACAAACCTTAGCTATAATTCATGAGCACCACCCCACAAGAGCTTCAAACCCCTTTACCGAGCACCAACCCAGCTGTTATTCGTGAGCACCAACCCATAGGAGCACCAACCCCTTTGCCAAGCACCAACCCAGTAATAATTCGTGAGCACCAACCCACAGGAGCACCAACCCCTTTATGTATACCACACACCTATCTCTCAATGTTGCTATCTCAACAAATGATAGATCAATACAACATCTCCTTCCTCTCTCTCACTTTTGCTCTTTTAAGCTAGATATAACAAATACAAATCATCTCTCAAAATTACTCTTCTAAGCTAGATATTACAATATCAAATCAACCTCTCACTTCCACATTTACAAATGGCTACTCAAGCCTTTGTTTATATCTTTCCAAATGACCTTTGGCCTTCCCCCTTTGTGACCTTTCATTCCTCATGGAAAATGGCACCAATCTTGAATGACCCTTCATATCCAAGCATTTGAAAAGTCATGTGGTGACCCTTCATGACCAAAAACGTCTTTCCCACTTTTGTCCTTATCTTTGGTGACTTTTCGTATTCCTTTAAGTGTCCCTTCATGAGAAATTTGCCCTTTACTCTTTTTTATTCACTTGGTGACTCTTGGTACTCCCCAAGATGACTCTTCATGGGAAAATGTGTCCCATCCTTCTTTTGTCTTTATCCCATGACTCTTCATCTTCTTCATGGGCCCTTATTTTGTCTCATATGTAACCAAAAATATATTCGTTAATATTAAATAAATATTAACTCATATTAGCCAAGATAAACAATATTAAATGCAATGGGGCCTTTATCACCAATAATACTAAACCTTTGACATCAATGACAATATTTACAACACAAATGGGGTACATACACATATAAGAATATGCCATTTGGACTATCAAACATTGGATCCACTTTCTAGCATGCAATGGATATGGATTTCCAAGTGATGATCAATGACATTGTGTTAGTTTATCTGGATGATGTAACTATTTTTTCCAAAGATGCAAATGACCACTTGAAACACCTAAGAAATATCATTAATAGGTGTAGAGAGTTTTTGATCTCTCTAAACCCAAATAAGTGTGTATTTTCCATTCATGAGGGTAAGCTCTTGCACCATGTTGTTTTAAAGAAGGGTCTATCTATTGATCAAGAAAGGGTAAGTGTTATTTTAGCATTGTCTTTGCCAAAACATAAAAATGGTCTACAAATTTTCTTTGGAAAGATTAATTTCATTAGAAGGTTTATCCCTAATTTTGCTAATATGGTTAATCCCTTAACCTCCATATTGGAAAAGAATGAAACATTCACATGGATAGGAAAGAGGAGAGAATTTTTTTAGGAGATTAAACAAGCCATTGCTCAAGCTCCTACTCTTGCAAGTCCTAAATTTTCCAAGGACTTCAATCTATACACTTTTGGAAATGAAGAAGTAATTTATTCCATACTAATCCAAGAAAATGATGAATATTTGGAAAAACCCATTGCCTTCTTTAGTCAAGGTTTGGAATAATATGAGTTAAAGTACACATACATTATAAAAAAAGTACTTGTTGTAATTATAAGTTTGAATAAATTCAAGAATATGCTATCTCATAACAAAATTCACATTTATGTGCCTCATCTAGGTGTGAAATATTTCCTGTTGAGTAAAGACTTGAATGAGAAAAGAGCAGGTTGGATCACCAAGGTGATGGAATACAACATGGAAATCAAAACAACTAAGTTAGTGAAGGGGAAAGGGTTGTGCAAGCACCTTGCTTCAGACCTAAGAGAATAAAAGGAAGTCACTTTGACACTCCACAAAAATCCTGCAGTAGTTGTGCCTTTAATCATAAGAATTTAGACACAATACATGATCCACATCCTTTAAATTAGTGAATGACCACAAGGCCTTAATAGGGCCAAAAGAAGGTATTATAGACTACAATCTATTCCCTACGTACTTATGGATGGAGTACTTTTTAGGAAATATTTTTTAGGTGTAATTTTGAGATGTATTGAGCTAGATTAGATTGACAAATTATTGCACGAGTTTCATGATGGCCCAGCTGGTGGTCAATTTACTCCCAGAACCACTATTGCTAAGATCATGAGAGCTGGCTACTTTTGGCCCAACCTCTTCAAAGGCACCAAGGATTTTGTAAGGAAATGCCAAAAGTGTGATATTGTTGATGGTAAACAAAAGTTAGTTTATTTTCCTCTACATCCTTCAAGTTGAACAACCTTTTATGCAATGGGGAATAGATTTCATAGGTATGATCAATCCTCTTTCTAGTGCTGACCACAAGTGGGTGTTGGTAGCCACTGATTGTTTCACTAGATGGGTTGAATATGTGGATGTTAAAGAGGCTAATAAAACTTTAGTCGTATATTTCTATGAGGACATAGTAATAAGATATAGAGATCCTATAATAATCATCTCAAATAATGCCTTGGATTTCCTAGGCATAAGAATAAGTGAGTGTGCCTTAAAGTATGGCATCTATTTCAACACCTCTTCTAACTACTACCCCAAAGGAAATCAAATAGTTGATTCCACAAACAAAAATTTAATTAGGATCATAAAAAGGACAATGGAGGATAATCAATGAGCATGGCACACCAAGTTGAAAATAGGCCTTTGGGCTAATAGAATTACTCCAAAGAGGGCAATTAGAAACTCCCCATATACACTTTTGTATGGAAGGGAAGATAGACTTCTTATTTCACTTGAGATGCCAGCTTTAGATCGTACTTATTAGCTACCACTAATGGAGAATAACAATAGGAAATCAGACTAGTTGAGTTGATGGAGCTTGAAAAGGTAAGGGAGCAAGCTATGTACTCCATGACCAATCAAAAACAATAAACAAAGAGATATTTTGATAATAAGTTCATGCCCAAGAGCTTTAAAGAAGGAGACATTGTCCTAAAATGGGATAAAGATAGAGCCAAGCATGGAAGACACACAAAGTTTGATGCCTTATGGAGTAGCCCATACATGATCACACAATGTAAACAACACAATGCTTTCCAACTTTTAAAGTTAGATGGAGAGGAGCTACATATCCAAATCAATGGGATATATTTGAAGCATTTATATTGAGGTTATTTTTTTTTGTTTTACATAGTTCCTATTTGTCCCTTGTTTTCCCTAAGTGCTTATGCACATGTGTGTGTTTGTTTGTCTTGTTCTTTTCTATTGGGTCTGGTTGTTTTTGTCTGTGTTTTCCCCTGTGTTTATGTTGTAAAAATCCTTGATAGTCATCTTCAAGAATCCATTGACTCCATTTTCCCTAGGATGGATAAAGTTATTGGTCTGGTCAAGTATGGCATACATACTTCCCCTATAAGTCACCATTTTGTTGACCAAATTTGACCCTCTAGATAAAATTTGGGCACCCCTATATAAAAAATTGGTCATTCAAAACCTTTGTCTTATGAAGTCATTTACAAGGATCTAAAATTTTAAGGTAGAGAATAAAAAGCTAGGTTTTTGTCTTGTCCTAGTGTTAGTCAAGTTTTAGAAGTGTCTTTACTTGTTCTATACCTAATCAGGTTCTCCAAATGTCTTTACTTATCCTAGTGTTAATCAGATTTTAAAAGAATCTTTGCTTATAAAGTTTCATGAAGTAGAATTAATTTGGGTTCACAAACCCAAATTAATCCTCCTAGACCAAATCAAGTTTTGTAAGTGATTTTAGTTTCCCTAGACCTAATCAGGTTCTCCAAATGACTCTGCTTATAAGTTTCACCAGTTGAAGTAGTTCAGGTTCATGAACCTGAGTTACTCTTGCTAGTGCATTTCAAGTTTTGGAAATGACTTTTCTTATAAATTTTTATCAGTAAAAGTAAATCAGGTCCACAAACCTAACTTACTCATGAAGTTAGACCAATTCATGTTTGTCGTAACCACTTACTTACCTTAGGGTTTTGTCATTCAATTGTTGGCTTTAATAAACCCAAAATCTTCCATTTGAGAAATCTGAAGTCTTTCACTCCAAAAGTTTTGAAGTCTTTTCTACTAAAAAATTGTAGGATAATTACCCTTCGATAAAATCATCTCCAAGAAGGCTGAGAAGGACTAAATCCTTTAGACATTCTATCTTAAGGAAATAGACCAAAAGAAAGTTGAGGGACATAAGGACCACCTCAATTTTATTGAAAGGTCACTCGCCCTTCGACAAATTCTAGAACAAAAGACTTGAAGGGAACTTTCCTTTTGGGAAAGTCATTTTCAATCATTTCAAAGGGTTATTTTATAAGGAAAGAAAATATGCTTGAGAAAATGCCAAGGAGTGACATCCCACAAGACATCAAATTTCAGCCATAAGGAATAATCATTGAAGTTTGAAAGAAAGCTCGATTGGAACCAAAAAGTGAGAATGAAAGAAATGAATGACAAAGATCTTGAATAGATTCAATTAGATGAATATAGACAAGTCAACATGATGAATATTACACCATTTCATAGTCTAGTAAGCTAATAATGAATATTTGTCACTCTAAACGGATCTCCAACTGATGAAACTTTAATGACAAGATGTAGTTCAAAACATCTTGACCTTGTTGGTGAAACTAGAAAGAAAACATCTTACAGATGGCACTTCAACTATTTTAGCTTTGAAGTGACACACATCCAAGTGACCTTTGGACTTCCTTGGCTTGCCCCTTTGAAAAAGCTATAAATATGTGTTCCTTTGGTTCATTTTAGTAGCCTTTGCTGGTTATGAGTAAATTTTGGCCAAAATTGTATTGATAGTTCTTGAATAAATATACAAGTGATGTCATCATTTTCATGTTGGATTATTGAGTGAAGTCTGATTCTTATTGATAATGGCTAGCAAAGTCATTTTATAGCATGTCAATCCATGATCACTTACCAATGTGCAGAAAAGATAATGTTGTAGGTCTCTATCAATATTCTTTGTTAAGTGTATTAACATATTAGAAGTGGTATATTTTTATTCTCTTTGTAGGATCATTCATCACCCTCATAAACTTTAGAAGCTTCTATGAATCTAACTTATGAAACACTGATGCTGCATTGTCTTTGTTGTGATTCTATTAAGATACATTTGTTCTCTTTAAGTAATGTTTACAGTCAATAGAGAGGCAACTTATATTTGGTGCATCATAATTTTATTTCCTTAGATGCTTTTTTTCTCCCTTTTCATACACAATTTATAGGTTATAAGAGCTTCATAAGTGTATCAAGGGGAGCTAGCCCCTAAACTAGAGATTCATATCAATACAATTGTTACCCACATCAAAAGAGATGACTCCATTGTATTGTTTGGATAAGGAAAACTAATATTTTCCTTACTAGGTGAAATCCAAGCATTAATAGCTAGTATATACTATTAACAATGTATTTAAACTTGGACAAAAAACCAAGTCAGCTCCCCCTTGGTAATGAAATCCAAGTAGATAAGCCTTGGGAAGACAAATATCAAATGCATTTTGAATAATGTGTGATTTGGTAGTGTGTGCAAAAAGATCAAAATAGTGTAACTAAGTGGTAATTTAGAAAACCACCTATTTATATTATTAAGCATGAAAATAACTAAAAATGAAAGTGTCAATCAATTACTAGAAAATAATTGTTAACTACCAAATTTAGAATACTACAGAGTTAGTTTAGATAATATTATATACTAATAGTACAAAATAGATTTGATTGGGTTCTTACTATTATATGGAAGCAAAAGTCTTTAAGAATAGAGTCAAATAAGTCAACTCAGTCTTTTAAATAGAAGATAGGCTATAGAATTAAGTCATCCAGGTCAACTTAGATTTTTTTTAGGGGTACAGTTTTGAAGACTACTAACTTGCACAAAATAAAAATAAAAATGAAGCATTGAAATGATTGAGAGAGAAAGAGAGTAACCTTGGTGGGTTGGAAGATGATTAGGATTAAAATTTTACACTGAAGTGCCTTGAATGTTGCTTTCAAATTCTACAAACTAAATTTACTATTTCAATCTAGCTCTTCAAAACTCTATGTGATGAAGAAGTATAAGATGACTAGGTTGACTTGTTCAACCTAGTTTATTGATTTAGATGGTGACTAAAAGACTAAGTTGACTTGTTTGACCTAGTTTGTTGATCTAGATGCTAGCAAAGAGACTAATAAGATAGAGTTAACTTGCTCAACCCTATATTCTTATCTAGGATTGAATAAGAGTAATATTTTGACTTATTCCATCCAGTAACCTATATTTTATGAAGACCTATGTAGAAATAATAGAGTCATTTTGACATGATTATGTGTTAAACTTGTGTACAAAAATTTAGAACTATATCAACTAGTTCAATACAATATTGTAAATATAAAAAATAATAAGATGATATAAATGAAATTATGAAAGAAAACATAAAAGGGTAGATTAATTTTGAGTTCGCCATAATGTATGTAATGGGAAATGTATCAGATCTATAAATCAATCCTAACTCGAAGAAGATAAATCATACTTACATTTCTGTTTGGGGATACATTAGATAATTGATGTCATGACCAATATTGATCTACTAGACCTAATCAAAGGATCTCTTACCATAATAATATCACTAGGTAGGTTTCCAAAGCCTCCATTCAAGCAAAGCTATGTAATAACCCTAATGAGGTCCTATGTTTTCATATTCACTAAACTGATAACAAGTAAAGCAAATTCTAATCTAGTACTCACGCAACCTTGTGGCACAAAGTGGGGATAATAAAAAAAAATTAATCATGCATAAGATAATCCTAATTAATCTATGTATAGGTAAAACCCTAATACATGGATAGAGCAATACTATTAAAATTCATTACTTATGTTATTTCTATCTACTAAAGAGAGGAACAAGGTTAGAGATACTTAACTTGAAGATGAACCTGTCAAGACGCTATCTCTCCATTGGCCAAAGGTACTTCACAAGAGGTTGTTGTGTTTTGTAAGGATCATTAATAAAATTCCAAATCATACAACACCTTCCCACAAGACAAGATTTTTATCTAAGTAGAAACCCTAAACTAAGACTCCTCAAGTAGAATGGAGGAAGACTAGATTGTAAAGAAGCATAAATGAATAATTAACTCTTATTATCTCTTCTCTTAGAAATGGTGAAATTAATGTGTTTATATAGTTGCATCTAACCCTAGACCCTTCTAAAATTTTAGGTCAACAAGGTAGACTCAGTTGACCTAGTATTGTAATTGACAAAATCAAACTAGGTTATGGACTAGGTCAAATAGGGGTTGACCTAGACCTTAATAAGTTTTGTCAATAAGAGTACAACATCAATGTGGTTGACTATGTAATGTAAACTATCAAGAAGGGGTTTTAGGTTAGGTAAGGGCTAATGAAGGTATTAAAAGACTAGAGGAGGGGGGAAAAGAGGAGGTCAAGCTTAGGGGAATGGTTTTAAGAGATAAATGTGTATATAACAAGTGGAAAAAAGGGACAACAATCTTATGAAGAACAAATGTTCTACCCACCCCTTTATTTGTGCACTCCTTAAAGGCATGCACTTAGAGAGATTGAGACTTGATGGGTTCCTGCAAGATATAAAGCATCAGTAATTGATAAAATTTGAAAATATTATGTGTATACAGATAGAAGCTTCCCTGCTTAATGTAATACAACTAGAGGAAAAACATGATGTAATCCTAGTATATTTTAACAAACACCAAAACTTCATCAAACATTAGTTTTACATGAGATCGAGGGTGAAATCCTTCATAATCTCTTACCTATTCATTCTTTAAGACAAGTCTTATGATAAAAGGAGACATCATGGCAAGTTTGATTCCCTATGGTTGGGTTCCTATCAAATATCTTAAATCCTAGATGAGAATGCATTCTACCTAAGGTGTCTAATTGGTGAGGATGTCCTATTTCTTGTCAATGGGTAGTTATTTAAACACTACTTCTAGGCATAAATTAGCCTATAAAATTCTTGTAACTAATTTACCTTATCCTTTCCTACTTGGTTTCCTGTTTTATTTCTTGCTTTGTTGTTATTTTAGTTTATTTTTACTAATTTTCCTACTTTTACCACTTTTCATTATAAGTCTAACCTCATTACTTGTCTATTTTTGGTACGATATACCTATTTATCCATGCAGGTTCCCCTTTTGGTCAAAATAATTAAATAACTAAAGGCATGTACATAGGAAACCTAGATGACATTTAGGTGAGTAAGTACTCTGCGTAGTTTGTAGCTTTATATTTTGATGTCCATTCAGTTTCAAAGGTCTATGTATCATGTATGTTCTAAATTTATTTGAGTTGGGTTAATTTGAGTAAAAATATCTAATTACTGAAGACATTTTTTTTAAACCAAGCACATAATCCACATTTTAATCATTGTTAGGGTTGCTCAGATGAACCTACTATGGCAAAGATCTAGGGTGAAAAATCTATAGTTATACCTTTCACTTGTTGTGATGATCCCCAACCTAGAATTGAGATGATAAACAAGAAATAGAAAAGATAAATCAAGACAAGAAAAGAAAATAAAAGTCAATATCTGAATATCTCACTTCTGGGTAATTCAAGAAAATCTACCACATGATTTATGGCCTAGTTGGTAGTAGATAAAGGCCTTGAGTGGGATTAGAAGAAACTTTGGTAGGGTTATGTATGCTTATCTAGTAGTGGAATAATGTCCAATCATATGTTCTCAAGGTAGGATTCACTAGCCTGATGATTGGACTCATAGTATCTAAACCTTACAAGTTCTAAGAAATGGAAAATTAGCTCACTTGCACACACATGATTAATGAGAATGTCTAATTTGGTATTTTAGTCACTTTCATATTTTCTCTCTCAAATCCATTCACATTCCATACATAGTCTTGACCAAATATTATAAGTTTTTAAATATGTTATTCCAAAATACTTATGAGTATTTCCTAGCATAATAACCATTTTTTTGATTACACAACATGCCCTAATTCTTTTGAGAATCAAGGAACCTATTTTTAATTTTATATCCACTCCCACTTGTATTCACAACTCATAGGTCTCAACACTCTTAATTTTAATTAATGGTCCATCTCAATTTTCCTAATAAATTGGGTCCTAAAACCATCATTTTTGGAAAGACTATGTATGTGTAAAAAAACTTCATGTATAACACTTAACATGAAAGTGAAGTCTTGACCTCCCAATTTGCATATAAAGCCTTACTCTCTTAGCTCTCTTACCTTATTTTAGGAGATCATATTGGATTATGTGCCATTATAGGCCTTGAAACCTATCCCATTATGATGACAATGTCTAAATGGTAAATGTTTATATTAAACACTTGGCCTCGAAATGGAGTCTAGTTGCACTTATGGTCACTTGGTCATCTTGCCTTTTAGCTCTCTCAGCTCCCTATAGCTACTTGAGAGGGTCATTTTTGTTTTTATGATTATTTGGCCTTGGATACCTAGCCCATATTATCCACCTAGTTCATTTAGATAAGTCTCATGTTTTACTCTCTGAATATAAATGCATTTTTGGGACACTTATACCACTTATCAAGTCTCTAGCACAGGTGTTCTCTGGCTTTCTCAAGATTTTATGTTTTCCTTAGGGTGTCACATTGGTTTCCATGACATTTTATATTATATAAAATACTCCATATTATCCACTAGGTACATTCAAGTAAGTTTCATGTTTGGCACTTCTCCCCAAAATGACTTCTAGGCCTTCGTTGTGTACTTGTAGAATCGTATTCATCCCCAATGAAGAACTTGAATTTTATTTTGATTAGGTCTAGCTAAGCTTCATAAAAAAATTCTTAATTTCCTAGACCTAATCAGGTATTTAAATCTTGATTATGTATTTCGGGTCATTTTTTACCTATCACTTTTCTAATCAGAGCTTTTAGGCAATTTGGTCTATGTTTTAAGTCTTAAGATACCATAAACTTAATCGGGATTCAAAAATCTGATTAGGTCTAGGGAGTTTTTCATTAGAATTTGTACTATTAATCATTATTTTTTCATTGATTAGGTATTGTGTTTTGGCTAGGTCAAATTATGTGTATTTTGGGAGTTTTTTCCTAACTAGGTCAGGTGTTGCTTTGTTTTATCATTTAGTACTAATTGGGCCCCCATCCTCGATTAAGTCTTTAGGATCCCATGGCCCTGATCTTTATTAGTCAATAATTATTGCATAATTAGGTCACATACTAAGATTAAGGTGAGGTCCTTTTATAGTTAGGATTTTAATCCTAACTAGGTACAGGATAGTTGAAGGCAAGCACATAGTGGTAGTTAGGGTTTAGAACCCCAACTAGGTCTTAGCTAAGTCTTAGACTTAAAGTTAATACAAATCAAGGAAAATTCCCCAATTAGTTATGGGAATGTCAGTGTTGATGTTAGTTATAGTTGGGTGTTAGACTTATAATTAAGTATATGAGTAGGCTAACATTGATTGAGTACTGTTATGTGGGATTCAAACTATGATTAGAACACATCTCTATCAGGATTTTGGCCCTCAAAACTCCATAATGCTACTTAGGCTCTTATGCCTCCTAAACTCCAACTAAAATGTGATTCAATGCCCTAATATATATATATATATATATATATATATATATATATATATATATATATATATATATATATATAAATATATATATATATATATATATATATATATATATACCTATTCATGGTTCCAAGGCCTAATTATGTCATGGACCCCCTCAACTTTGAAATTTGGTCATTTCTTGATCTTTTTTGGAATTCAAATTTGAAATTTTCCTACCTATTCCTTAGTACAAACTCAAGAAATTGTTTGAGTGGTTATCATAATACATGCAAAGGGTTTTTCAAACTAGGATTTTTAAAACTTTCTCATTAAGTCAAAAAGTGAAAGTCAATGCAAAATTAGAATCGCGAACCCATTTTTTATCATCAAGTCACCTAGACTACTTAATGCTTTAGGGGCATAATTTTTACCCCATTAGCACATTTTGGAAAATGTTTGTACTGTTAGAAATCTATTTTGGTGTGGAATCTTTGGTCCTAAAAATTTAACCTAATTATACTTGATCAAAATTTACATTTAATTAACTGTTAGACTTTCATGACCCAAATAGGTCCATTGATTACCCTTTTAGAACTCTAATGATTTTTTGATCATAAATTGGTCCCCATTAGCCTATTTTCATAACCATTAGAGTCATTGAAAATTTGACTATGATATGGACATTTAGGTTCCTCCAATTTCTCAAAATTCCTCCCATGTAATGATATTTCAAATTTTTAAATTCATATGTTGTCTAGAGAGCTTTTAATTGGAAAAAGTAATTTTTTTTTCCTTTTTGTAGGCTAAAATGGACTAAAAAGGCAAAGTGGTATGATTATAAAAGTGAATGAGAATTTTGGTGGGAAATGAATGGGTGTAAAGTCTATAAATAGAACCAACCTTGCCCATTATATTAGGATGGCTCTTTGTTTCTCCAAAACACTTATAGTTAGTCGCTTTAGTTTGTATCTTATCCCTCTTTTGTAACTCTATTGTTATGCTGATGAAAATTGGTGGATTGATCATAGTTAATGTATAATGTGATTATCAACAAGAAAATATTGATAAATAGAAGGCTTTGGATTTATTTTTTTCAACTTGTGCATTCAATTGGTGGTTGTGGGCTCTTTTTTCATTATATAATTTCTTTTGGAATATGCATTGACACCATTTATGATTGTGCACATGTTTTTCAAATGAGAGATAGATTTTTTTATTCACATGGTTAATAAATTTGGATTCTTTTTCATTATTTTAGGCTTTATTTCTTCCCCCCCCTTATATTTTACATTTATTTATCAAATATTTTAAACTACGGTTTGTTCAATAGCATTTTGTTTTTACTTTTTTTATCTTGATTTGTTGTTTTATTTCATTCTTATATTGTTGCCACATTGTTTAATGACTAAATACATGGGAATGAACAATTAAAGTTAGATTTTTTTAACTATTTTTATCTAAAACCCTAACTTCTTTTTTGGGTAAATGTATGTGTATAATTTTTTGTTTTCAATTTCTTCTTCAAATCTAATTGACTAAAACACGTAGTTGTAGTTGTCATCTAGTTTATTTAAGGATTAGAACATTGTCAAAATTAAATTTTAAGTTTAACACCAATATGCCCCTTGATTGGAACCATCATAATTCAAAACTAAGTAAATATTATTTCATCATGACCTAGTAGATATATAACTTGGGGATACCTACCTACATGGGACTCCTTTCAGGAAGAGTTTTAATGGTCTTCATCACCCCTAAAGCCCAACATTGGAATTTTTATGCTAAATGACACATCAACAAGTAGAGGAAAGGTATATTATATAAAAATGCACAAATCATGTGTCTAGGTATGTTTCTATCATTCTCAAAGATTCCTGAAACATATGTGTATATAGGAATGAAATTGTATGATATATACTAACATAAGTCAAACAACATATATTCCAAGGAGCTATTAAAATATGGGAATGTTGAATATTTTTATATTTTTGAATTTATTTGAATGTTTTTTAATAATTGGAATATTTGAAAGGAAAAATTATATCCTATTATCCCATCGAATGAATTCTTATATGTATCTTCCATCTTAAAATAAGGCATGTGAAATCGGTGGTACTATCAAGGATCATGCATATGTGTCATACATGGATCTATAAAATATACATAATCTTATGTATATGCAAT
This sequence comes from Torreya grandis, assembly GCA_037957365.1. Lineage (NCBI taxonomy): Eukaryota > Viridiplantae > Streptophyta > Pinopsida > Cupressales > Taxaceae > Torreya > Torreya grandis. Next base: position 8,149,773 of record JARHVA010000047.1, on the reverse strand, counting down.
AAGACTCTATGATAGTGAAGAAAACATAAAAGGAGAAAGGGTTTTTGGGCCCCATATTTTAGTGATTTGTGTTTTCTTTGAAGTAGCTACAATTTGAACATGTTTTTTTCCTCTAGGTAACTAAGTATGTTGTGTAGGTGTAGATGAAGGTTCCATGAATCCCCTATGTTTTTATGGTGTAAATTCCTCTCATGTATGGTCCACCTAATAAATGGGATTTCCTATTGATTACCCTTTCATAGAAGATAAACCTTAGAAGGATTTATAATTAGCTAACTTGGAATAAACTTCTCTTATTCAAGTGGATGTTTATATGTAATTTTGAAAATTTTGACCACCCTATTTGTGTGAATGTATTTAATACATAGATACATTATGGAAGGCACTAAAAGGATTTTTATATCCAAGTTCATCCTAATAGCATATCTAAGACTCATGTATATGGTATAACTGAGAAAGTGGTAACTACATGTGTTGGACCAACCTATAAAGGTAAATCAATCTCACCAATAACATGTTGTGATCTACCATTGAATGCTCTGACCATTTTTGTTGAAGGATGTAAATTATCATGTGTATATCCCAAATGCCTAAGTAGCATCATAGTAAATATGTTCTCACTAGTACCATTATATATCATGACATTATGTATATGTTGATGATCAAGGTATGCTCAAATAAATAATGAATGAAGATATGATTAATCATCCACTATTTCACTCTCATAAAATGTAATAGAAGGTATTTAAACCATAAGAGGTGATGTGCATATATAATTTAAAATAATCTAATATCATGAGTTTCCATAATGTGATGGAGGAGGATGTGCATTGTATGCCATTTTCTCTTCTATATCTTTCTTAGAATGATCTTGTAAAAGATTTTTAAATATTTTTTGATTCTGGTGATCACCAGGTTGTGAACTTGAATCCTTTGGAGGATAATTTAAGGTAATCTATTTTTCATCATTAAGGTCTTGAATTTTACGTCTCAAGGTATAAAATAAGTTCTTAAAATTCTTATGGCATTGGTGATAGTCACAATATTCATTAACATCATATCCTTTGGCTAGAGATCGACTCATATGAACCTCTATGGGAGGAGAGAGAGATATGAGATGACACTCCATAATATTATTAATTAATGAATTTGGATACTTTGTTAATCATGTAAATTGTATCATAGGTTCATTGGCTAAGATGAGTCGATTAGGTTTTTGTGACACTATGTTAACCATTATGGTTCTTTCTTTATTAGGTTTTATAGGTTTCACCTTGTAGCTTGGTTTGATATGAAACTTGGTGTTACATTTAATAGGTATGTTTGTTACATAATATTATTCAAGGAAATAAGTTTCATTTCATGATCTCAAAAATTATGGAATAAGTCATAAAAATATTTTAACTTTTCTAAAATAATGGACTCATGTAATGGTGCATGCAAGCTTTTCTTGAATATGTATTGTAGTTATTTATCTTTCATTAGGTTTGTCATTTTTTCCAAAAATGTTTTGTATATCAAAACATATTAATTAATAGGCATTGGTTCCTTGTTTTATCTTTGTTATTTGAGTAAATGACATATTTTAAGTAATTTTGATAGAAAAAAATGTGCTAAGAAATAATTGGATAGAGGTTTGAATGCTTTCACTGAAAGGAGTGGTAAATCACAAAACCATTGTAAACATATTCCTTGAGGCTACATCAAAATAGTTTTGTCCAAATGTTATCATTGGAGACATAATCAAGAAAAGCCACACATAAATATTGAATATGTTTTTTATGATCACCCTTTCCATCATAAAATATGAAATTGGGTGCAACAAAACCAATTGGAAAAGAGTGCAAGGATATATCAAGTACAATAAGATTATGTGACACCTCTTGTGAATAAATAACATAAGGTAACATCATAGATTTTTTCTCAATATTATTAATGTTAGATTTTAACAAAAAATATAGCTTTAACAAGATCTTGTATATTTTATTCACTAAGCTTTGAAGTTTGAGAAGTAACCAAACTAAGTGTATGCATAGTTTGAGTTGATATAGGCATTGAAACTAGTAATCGGGTTGAAGTGCTAATGGTTCCCATGGAGGATGTAACAATAAAAGGATTTAGTTTAGGAAATAATGGTGTAAATACATAACTTGTTCCCCCATTGGATGTAGGAAGTGATGATGTGTTCAAGGGGAGGGAAACAAGAATATGGGGATGTCCTATAGCTCTAATACCATGATCAATAGATGTTCCTAGTTATTCATCTATGTTTTTTTATTTTTTATTTTCCAGTATGGTTTTGAGGATCTCATGAAGATATTCAGGGTTTTGATGCATATTCACTCAAAACATATTAATATCTTGTACATTTTATTGATTTATTTCTTCATTTTCATTATTTTCATGATCAGAATCATCTTTTGTGATAACCTCTTTAGTATTTTGTTTAGTTTTAATATTGGAATTTTCATTAGGCATAAGATTTAATACTTCATTGGTTTGATCCATCTTAGTTATAAAAAGAGTAATCTCCAAGTGTTCAATAGAAACACCACCTGATTTAGGGCTCCACCTAGGTTACATATAAATAGTATAATATTTTTTAAAAAAAATAGGAAGAAAAACCTTAGGAGGTTAAATACAATATGGAAAGGTAGGGTTTTCATAAGGAGACATAGAGATTAGGTTCACCAAATTTTTAACCCTAGATTTTAGACACTAGGATTAAACATTTTTTAAACCTGATGTGAAAGGTTAAGCAACAGGCAATTCCCTTTCCTAGGTATCCCATAAGGTGGTCACAGTTCCTAGAATTCCATATGGACATCCTCTTAAATAATATAAATTTATTCTAAAATAACTAGTTATTAAACCTATTGAGTTTAATATTCTATAAAAGGGCAAGGAACATGTTTTCCCCATTCCTAGGTAACACATACTTGAGAGGCCTTCGCACCAAAGATACACAGTGGATTCCAAAAAATATTCTTCTATTCATATACAACATATTTAGTTATCTAGAGAAATAAAACATGTTTTGATTATAGATATTCCAAAGAAAACACATAACACTAAAATATGGGTCCCATGAACCCCTAATCCTTCTATTTTTTATTTACTAACATAAAGTCCTATTACATTTACACATAATACTACAAATTCTAGAGATCCAGATATGACACTTATGCATGCTCCTTGGTAGTACCACTAGTTTCATATACCATATTCTGAGCTTGAAGCTACCTATGAGAATCCATTATATTGGATCATAGGATATACTTTTTCCTATCAAATATTTCAAAAATAAAAAATCATTCAAATAATTCAAAACTATAAAAATATTCATCATTCTCATATTTTACTAGATCGTTGGCATCCATGTTATTTGATTTATGTTAGTAAATAGCTTAACATTTTATTTATTTATATACATATGTTTCACACATATTTTAGTGTGATACATACATATCTAAACACAATATCTATGCATTTTTAGATATTGGACCTTTCCTGTACTCACATCATATAGTATGATGGGGGTATATACTTCTTTGATCACAGCTAATACAAGATACAAATCCTTTTTGATAACTTCTACATTATCATATCTGAAATTATATTGCTAATACATGTCTAAATCTATGCTCATACCTTTCACAGTTTACTTGATATGTTATGCTAAATAACTTTTTTGTCTAATACATATATGTAGGTACTAGTATAATATGCTTGTGCTAGTTATTTATTCTTCATTTATTCATATTTTCACTTCTTTGAGTGTATTAGATATTTTTTATTATCTTGTTTGTGGAACATTTTAATATGTTCCTTACCCATTTTCCCCTACATTATTATGTATTTATTATACATTTAATATGTCATTCATTTTGATTATTTGAAATTTGAACATTCCTCATGTATGAGGTCTCCTTAGACCATTCTTTTGCATTACATTGAGTGATCTTGTGTGTGTGTTTGATTACTTTCTAAGATCATACTATTACCATCTAAACATTTCCATGATTTATATCATGCATCTTAGGACTTGATGTGATCACATAATGCAAGATTAATTGATATATCTACTTCAATAATGTTATCCATATATCTTACATGATTCATATATAGATTATATAGCTACCTTATCCTTTTAAGGTTTTGTAGCTATCATATTATATTTCCCTCACCTCAAAAGTGGGGCATATCAATGAGGGCATATTATATAAGCATGACCTCTAAATTTTCATAGTTTTTAGATTAAAATGGGAGAAATTCATAATAGAATGAGTTATGCACTTACACATTTACTCATTATCTCCATATTTTAATGGGGGCATGCCATAAATACATTACCTCCACACTTTCACAATCTCTAGTTCAGTTTCATGGTTCAAATATACACTTCGGTCATAATCTTATACATTACACTAATTTTTCATATATATGACTCACATACTCTAGCTTAGACATATCTGAGGTGCATATGCCATGCTATTGCACCAAAAATTAGAAAATTTTACAAATTATACTACTCAATAGAATGCACTAATTACATTAGGATGTAATGTTATCAATGTTTTTCTATAGCAGTAGTGGGTTAATTTTATTATTTGAAGTGATTAAATGATTCAACCTCACCAAATTTATAGATTAGAGTGATTAAATCATCCAATCTAACTAGATTTATAGGATTAGTTGATTAAATCACTCTCCCTCAATATATATAACTATATGTGTGTGTGTGCCTATATGTCTATTTATGTATGTCTATGTATATGTGCACACACACACACACACACACACACACACACACACACACACACACACACACACACACACACACACACACACACACACACACACACACACACACACACACACACACACACACACACACACACACACACACACACACATGTATATATACATATATATACACATATATATGTCTATGTGTGAGTATATATGTGTGTGTGTGTGTGTGTGTGTGTGTGTGTGTGTGTGTGTGTGTGTGTGTGTGTGTGTGTGTGTGTGTGTGTGTGTGTGTGTGTGTGTGTGTGTGTGTGTGTGTGTGTGTGTGTGTGTGTTTGGGTTAGACTCCACACTAGTTCAAAAGTGGGTTTATCATATTTTGAATAATATATAACTATATGTATGTATGTATATGTATATGAACACACACACACACACACACACACACACACACACACACACACACACACACACACACACACACACACACACACACACACACACACACACACACACACACACACACACACACACACACACACACACACACACACACACACACACACACATAGACATATATATGTGTATATATACATGTGTGTGTGTGTGTGTGTGTGTGTGTGTGTGTGTGTGTGTGTGTGTGTGTGTGTGTGTGTGTGTGTGTGTGTGTGTGTGTGTGTGTGTGTGTGTGTGTGTTCATATACATATACATACATACATATAGTTATATATTATTCAAAATATGATAAACCCACTTTTGAACTGGTGTGGAATCTAACCCAAACACATTAGGAGGTTTGGATCTCCCCCTATATTACAAAATTTAAATAAGGTGTAGCTCACTAGAAAAATAAAAAGGACCCAACCAAAAGAATAAATGATAGTGAAAAAGAGTAACAACTACTTTTTACTAGTGTAGGAACCAACCAATTTTAGCTAGACCAAAAACTAGACTCGAATAATGGACAAAGAGGATGAGGTATCAAAAAGAACCATCAAGGTCCCCAGGGGACCCAATCTAGACAAATAAACATGCTAACACAATCCAAGAAATAAACAAGGTAAAAACAAAGAAATAAAGATCACCGATGGACCCAAAACCAATAAATCAATAGTAAATGCTAGAAGGGTCTCAAAAGGGACCCAAACCCTACAAATCTTATTAAAAGAAAGGGCATTACATTTGATCTTGTATCTAAAGATTTTGGTCAGACCCCCAAACTAGAACAAACCAATGATTGACTAGAATTGGGACCAACCTTGACACAAAAGGAGGCCTAGGTCTCTAAAATAAAGAAACATATGGAGGTTTCATAGAACCCCACTTCCATATGAATATTTGAGTGAGAATATTCATCCCAAGGGTAAGGCTAGAATCCCAAATGGGAACATAAATAAATTAGAACATATAGGTTTTGAATTGGTTCCCATCAACCAAGAAAGACCATTTTTAAATGTGAGCAGGATCCACCCTGGGCTTACAAAGAGGGAGGCCCAGGTCCCCATAATATGATTTTGATATAATCAAGAAGTAGGGAAGGATTGTAGGGGTGAATCCACTAAACATATCAAATTTATAAAAGTATTCCTTGGTGAATCCATATAGTTATATATAGTTATGTATAGTAAGGGTGAATGATTTAATCAACTCATCCTATAAATCTAGTGAGATTAGATGATTTAATCACTCTAATTTATAGATATGGTGAGATTGAATCATCTAATGATTTATAGATTAAAGTGATTAAATCATTGAATCTCACTAGATTTATAGGATGAGTTGATTAAATCACTCACCCTCAATATATATATATATATATATATATATATATATATATATATATATATATATATATATATATATATATATATATATACATACCATGTGTGTGTATTCATACTTGAGTTGTGTGATTGAGATATAATGATCTCAATGGTCTTGTCACAACTCATACTTACACTAGATTGGGAGCATAATACCTTAAAATATTCCTCTCTATATCTCCAAGGTTCAAGTCTCAACTTTCTCCAGCTGCTATTTTTCATAAAGTAATCATCTTTACCAAGTTAAAGAATCAAGAGGCAACATAGTTTCATTGACACATAAGTGTACTCCTTCCTTGTTTTTTTTATTTTCAAGCATTTTAATAATTTCAAACTTTAGATTATGTGCACTCATTTAATAGAATAAAACCCATGTTTGCAAATAATCTCAAAAAATATAAAGAGGTTTGGAGATCCTCAAAATTGGTGGGTTGACTAATTTCATCAAAAACATTAGTGGATATGACAAACACTTGTCAAAGAAATTTGTCGATCAGTGGGAAGATTATGTGGTCATAATTAGTCATGTTTCTATTCATATCACTGAAAGTCTCATTGCCCAAGTCATAGACCTAAAAATAGAAGAAGTCAAGTTCACCAAATTTATTAGATATTACAAGGAAGAGAGGGACAAATTATTGAAATAAAATGAGCATATGCTTGAATGCATTGGGGGATTCTTGATAAAGAACGTCTTAAAACCCTTTGACAAAGTTGCATAATGAATAATGAGGTCTGTGACCTTAGATGGAAGGTATATATTTCTGTATAATTTCCATTTGCCTATTATGAATTTTTTTTGGCATCTTATTCCCCCTAATTCTACCTTTGTATATCTTGTATTATCTTTAATCCTTGATATATGAAGTGAAGATGGGCAAAGAAAATGATCCTCTCCATCAAGCTATGATTTTCCTAATTCACAAGTTCATTTATGCCTCCAATCCCATCTTCCATGTCATTCTCAAAATGGATAAGCCTAACAATAATATACAATTCCCTCCCAAAATTCTTAGAAGTTTTTATAAACCCTCAGTCTCCTCTAATAACTTGAAAGAACCCATCTTAATTGATAGCGATCAAAATGAGCAAGAACTTTCCCCCATGTCAAGAATAAAAAATATATGAAAAAATTTTTTGATCCCTCTCCTTCTCTCTCTATTCCCACCCCTCCCCTGCTCCTACCTCCCCTATTCCCACTCCTCAATCCACCTCCCACGATCCTGATGAAAGTAGCAAACTAGAAAAAAAAATCCAAAAGCCTAAAAATGCTAAAATAAAATATCCCTACCTCTACTATTAATCAAGAACCAATTTATGAGATGGTTAGTCTCATCCCCAACCCAAAACAAAAAAATCCCCACTAGGAACTCATGGAGGAGCATAAATACCAAACTAGACTTAGTAAAATCAAAGATGAGGTCGATATACACAAATCTATCATGCCTTGGTTCTTAAAAGACCAAAAAAGGTTCAAAGAAGAAATTAACAAACTCAATCTTCATGATGGTATCTATTGTACAAAATATGACCCACTAGAAATTAGCTCAGAATTTCAAAATATCAAGAAAAGATTGTTCACTCTATAAAAATCAAATGAAAATCTCCAATAAAGGAATCTCTTTCTGACCTTGCTCAAAATAATTTGGATTTAAATAAGGAAGAAATGGATAAAAATAAGTTTTCTAATAGAATATATTCAACATGCACTTCTCCTAGCTTTAAATTGGATTATACTAGAGAGGACAAGGACACTCTTTCAGATAGATCTAAGAAGCAGGTAGATACAGGTTCACATAATAAAAAAAGATATATTCTTCAGCTAAAACAAGAAAAAAGTAAAATTGAAAATGATATAGCCAATGGTTATCAAACTAATATTAAGCTCAAACCAAGTAGAGAATCCATTAGGTAGAAAAATAAATATGATCAATAAAATTTATATCCTATAATATTAGGGATCTGATTCATTCTAGCAAACATAAAATATTGAAAGATATAAGGAAGGCAAATTTTCTAGATATTCTTGTTATTCAGGAAAAAAAAATGACTATTAGTATTTTATAGATGACAAATAATTAGATTTGAAAAGAAGCTATGTTGGCTAGCATAGGATTAAAGGGTGCTTTAAGAGGTATTGTTACTTTCTATGATGTTAAAAGAGTTAAAGGTGAAATACTAGTTTAAAATAGAAACCATCTGGCAGTTTTATTTACTAATCACTCATAAGATTTCTCTTAGATTATTTCAAATATATATGCCCCTAATAAACTTATGGGTATAACAAGATTATGGTTAGAACTAGGGTATTTTATAAATACTTGTAAAAAATTTGAATGGATGCTAGTTGGGGATTTCAATATGACTATTTGTGTTAGGAAAAAAAATGAGGTGTCCAATATCTATTTGAGAGTATGGAGGAATTGGTTAAGTTCATTATTGTGAATGGATTTTTTGATATTTAATTAAGGGTTTCTCTACATACTTGGTCTAAAAAAAGAATAGGTGATAATCTTATTTAGATAAGATTGGATGGGGCTCTGGTTTCCTCTGAGTGGTTTAGCATTCAAGATTTTTGTTTATCTTCTTTGCCAAGGATTGGGTCTAATCATAATCCTTTGGTGCTTAATATTATTTATAGATTCAAAACTCAAAATTATCCATTCATATTTGTACATATGTGGTTCACTCACCCGTAACTACTAGCAAGGATATCAGAATGGTAGAATGTGCAAGTTTCAGGTACAACTATGTTTAAATTTGCTCACAAATTAAAAAATGTCAAAAGGAAAATTCAGGTTTAGGATCAAGAGGTTTATGGTAATATATTCAAATAAAAAAAACTTATTAAATCTGAGATAAATTCTCTTAAAGATTGTATTATTGCACAAGGTCTTAGTGAACAACTTCTTCAACAAGAGCATAAACTAGAATTAGATTATCATTTCATTCTCAATCGGGAGGAAAATTTTTGGACACAAAAATCAAGGGCTACTTGGCTACATGAGGGAGATCAGAATACAAAAAAAAATTATTTGACTAATCTCAAAAATAGAAGTCATAATATAATTAATAAGATTTTTATGAAGATAGATCTATTTATTCAGATCCAGTTGCAATTAAATAGAAAGCAGTAAGCTTCTTCAAAGATTTGTTTGCTTCTAACTCAGAGCCAGATAAAGAGTTGACTTCTAATTTTATTCAATTTTTTCCAACTCTTATTTATGATATAGATAATGTCAATTTATTGAGATATATAATAGAATAATAAATAGAGTCAATTGTGTTTTCAATGAATAAAGATAAAGTGTTGGGTCTAGATGGGTTTCCAATGACTTTCTATCAACAATATTGGGATATTATTAAGAAGGATTTATAGGCTGTAGTTGATGAATTTTTTCCTCTAACAAACTTCTCAGAGAGATAAATAATATTTTTATTGCTCTTATTCCCAAGAAAATAGGATTCTATCATTTCAAGGATTTTAGGGCAATTAGCATGTACAACTCTATATACAAAATTTTTACTAAAATTTTAGCTTTGAGGATTAAACCATTTTTTAATAAGACTATTTATTCCAATCAAGGTAGATATGTTTTAAGAAGATGAATTCAAGATGGAATAATTATTGTTCATGAAACAGTACATTCCATGGTAAATAGTTAAAAAGTTGGGATGGTGTTCAAGATTGATATGGCCAAAGCATATGATAGAGTGGACTGGAGTTTATTGGATTTGGTTCTAAAGAAATTTAGTTTCCACAATCATATCAGAAGGTTAATATATATTTGTATTTCAATGGTAATGTTTTTAATTATAATTAATGGTTTCCCAATAGTTTTTTTGGAAGTGAAAGAGGAATTAGACAGGGGGATCCTTTATCTCCTTTCTTATTCATTATTATGGAAGATTATTTAAGTATAAATCTTTTGAATGTAGTTAAATAGGGTATTTTTAAGGGTTTCAAACCTAATTCAATGTTTCTTACTTCTCTTCACCAATAATTTTTTGATGACATGATTATTTTGGATTAGGCTTTGGTAAGGGAGGCTAAATAAATCAAGATAATTTTAGATAGTTATGTAGTTGTTTCAAAATAATTGATTAATTATTCCAAAATTAATTTATTATTTATCAATACACTCAGCCTTCATCAAATAAAGATTGCACATATTCTGAATTGTCATATCAAAGAACTTCTTTCTATTTATTTAGGCATGTCACTTTTTAAAGAGAAATATGAAAACTGATTTTTGGTACCTGCTAATAAAAAGGTTTCAAATGAAGCTTTTAGGTTGGAAGGGGGATTTTATTTCTTAGACAGGTAAAGTTTTATTCATAAAAAGTTTATTTCAAAGCCTTCTTATTTATATGATGTCCTTATTTAAAATGCCCAAGGGGATACAAGAAAAAATAGAAAAAAATCAAAAAATATTCATTTGGATGGGTGTGGAAGATATTCACAAGTTTCCTTTAGTGACTTGGGATAAAATTTTCCTTCCAAAATCCTATGGAGGATTGGGTATTAGAATACTTTCCTCTATGAAAAAGGCCTTGGTTTCTAAGCTTTTTTGGAAATTTATCAAAGAACCATCTCCTTGGGCAAGTATTTTATGTGCCAAATATCTAGGTAATAATACTCCATTAACCTTCCTTTCTGAACCTTTGATTATCAAAGGTTTTAATAAATGGAATTTATTTTCTAAAGATAGGGATACTTTACTAAAGGGTTATAAATGGAACCTTTGGTATGGTCAGAGTATTATATTTTGGAAGGATACTTAGATTTTAAACCATTCTCTTAAATATATTATTCTTTGGTATAAAATTTCTCCTACAATATCTTCTATATTCGAGGAAATGGTGGTTGATTGTATATAGGATTGAAATGGGGAAATAAGTGGAAACATTTAACCCTTAAAAATGTAGATGATGTTATAGGAATTATTATTTTAGACCTCAATTTCATCCTCCAAGATAATTATATTACAAATCTACAGATGGAGGATGAGTTAATTTGGAGTGATTCATCTAATGGAATATATGAAGTTAATTATGGATATATAAAGCTTAAAAATCTAGTAGATAAGGTAAATCCTTTGGGAAAGATTTGGAATAAAAATTTAATTCTAAAAATCAATATCTTTATTTGGTTGTGTCCAAAATAAAATTCATACATTGGATAATTTAACAAAAGAGGTCTTCATGTGGTTAATAGATTTTTTTGGTGTGAGAATCATTGGGAATCTATTTATCATATCTTCATTGACTGTAGGTTTACTTTCCATGTTTTGGGTTCATTGCTTTAAAAATTCAAAGTTTCTTGGGTCTTTCCTTTAGCTCTAATGCAGACTTGACAAGCTTGGTTTTGTCCATTTGTTAGCCAAGAGCTTAAGGAGCTTTAGAATTTGTCTTTTCCTCATGTGATATGGGGAATTTGGAAGGAAGGAAACAACAAGATCTTCAGGAATAAGAACAGATCATTTTTTAGAGTCTTTAACAAAATATTTTCCCTTTTATATGAAAATTTCAAGAATATAAGGTGGGGAAAAAGATATCATTTTTTTCCATTTGAGGAAATCATAGATATAGATTGGAATCTTAACCTTGACAACATTCCTTTGGTGGATCCCAAGATAGCTTTGAGGAAATCAATAAGATAGATGGCTCCTCAACCAGTATGGGTGTAACTTAATTTTGATGGATCCCCTAAAGGAAATATAGGACTTTTAGAAGGTGGAGGTGTCATTCATGACCATAATGGGGAGTTCATTTGAGCTTATGAAGGTAGCATGGGATTCCAAACAAATCATTTCTCTAAAACTCTATTAGCCTTATCATGGGGCATGCATGTGGCTATTAATTTTGGGTGTAATTTATTGTGTATTGAGGGAGATTCTCTGAATATAATTAACTACCATGGTAAAATAATGTGGTTGCATGGTCTATCTCTCATATTATAGATGAAATTTTTCATATAAGCAGAGGGTTTAAAAAAGTCATTTTCTAGCATACCTATAGGGAGGGTAATATGATTTTAGACTCTTTTGCTAATAGAGGTGTTGATGCAAGGGAGTTAAAAGTATGGATTGCAAAGGATATTTGACCCATTTACATAAATGATATTATCACGAAGGAAAAACAAAAACTTATGTAGGGGTTACTTTTTATTTAAGAAGGGACACAAAGGAATATGCATTGGTTTTTGTATTTTAATAATGCATAGTAATTTTGACTAGCATAATCATTACCTCCAATGATATTTTATTGATAATCATGACACCAATCCCCATGATTATGTAAGAGATATTGTTAAGGGAGTTTGCATTGAGTTTTGATATTGTCCCATTAAGGATTTTAGTAAGGTAGTTTACAGGTTTTTAACAATGGGGGGGGGGGGGGGTAATTTGAATTATATTGAGCCTTTGAATAAAGAATCCATAAAAAAAAACTATAGGTGTGGAGTATTCTGCATATAAGGTGGCTTACTAGTTTCATGGATCGAATATGTGGGTATGATTTGTATCTTTACACAGTTTATGAAAAATTGGGTGGATAGGGTAGTTAAGATCATGAATATCTCTATAAAAATCACAAAGGAATTTATATCTAAGGTTACAGGTCTTCATATCAAATAAAATAAGTATATCAAGCTAACCACAGGTCAAGAGCTTAAAAAGTAAAGATTCTTGGTTGGGAATAAAAAGGTGATTGCATTTAGGGTGGATTCAAGAGAGAATATTTTTTGGCCCCATATGATGATGTGGTAGAATAGATAACTAGGGATGTGACATTGGATTGTAAATATAAGGTTTTTCATTATTATCATTTACCTTTTTTTAAATTACATGCATCATAAAATTCTTGTGAGTATCTCATTCTATATACTGCATTCTCTAGAGCATTATGTTAAGGAAGTGAAAATGGGTAAAAATTTGAACAATTACACCATGTTGTTATCTTCCTAATCTATAATTTATTCCATGCAAAAATCCCATCTCCATATTCATCGATTGTTAGAAGTAAAATTATCAAAGTCAATATCTCTATATTTGTTCCTCCAAAAAGAATGCTAAGGAGTAGCGATAAACCAAAACCAAAAAAGCATGATGGAAATGAAAGGGCTGAAAATAGGAAAGAAGAGTCTCTTAGTGATCATATTCCATAGGATTCAAATTCTATTATTGACATTGAAGAGATATATAATAATGTTGGCATCAAGTAGGATATTCATTCTAAGATGGAGTAGGTTGTAAAATAGGACATTCAACCAGATAATCATATTGTTGATAATAAGGAAGGATTGTTTTCTACTGGAAGTAAAGAGAATAGTAATATTACTAATATTAGGGAAGGCATGAAGTATACATGTAGTAAAGATAAGAATGAATAGGTACAGGGTAAAATAGGGGATCCTCATCAACAAGATCAAGTGAATTTTGATTTGGATTATTTTAAAGACATTGCTTAAAACTAGGATAAATATGAGATTTTAGAGGATGAGGTTAATATTCACAAGGCATTATTGCACTAGTTCATGAATGAAAACTAAAGATTAAAATAAAAGGTAAAAAATTCAATAAAAAATATGGTTTGTATTTTTCTCAAGAGAAGGAAATGAAAATGGCATCCCATATTGAGACTTTGTTTGATAGAGTTAACAGGTTGGAGAATGAGAATAGGTAACTAAAATGAAATTTTAATCTATTTGTGACTTTCATTAAATTTATGGTGCATAATTCCATGTAGAGTATGGATGGTTTATCAAGGTTATTCAGTAATGTTAATACAAGTTTCAATGATCCTACTTCCAAAAAGAGGCTTAAAGATGAGGCTTCTACATTTGGAAATGAAGGATTGGTAAGTGGGTTGGAGATAAAATTTCAAAGTATGATAAAATAATGAACATCAACTTATGAGGAATGGTTTTTTTGTTGTATGTATCTAGTGAACTTGAATATTCTTACTTTGTTTATGGATATTTTAGTCTATGTAAATAGCCACTATGGTGGTATTTTGTATGGTTAGAGTCCCTCAAAAACCTCACTTTTACCTTATATAAAAATAGTCTCATTGTAATGAAAAATCTTCAAAGTATGGAGGCCTGTAACACCCTCACCAAAATAGAAAATAAAAACATTGATAATCTCATAACGGACAAAAATATGAAAGCAATTACAGAGGATAAAGTTTAGCTTTAAACCAGTAAGAAAAAAAATACCCACTTGAAAATCTCACTCATAATTGGACTAAGGTGTATGAAGAATGGATGGTACCTATAACTTAATTTGTTTTTTTTTTTGCTACTTTTCATATGTTTCTGGCTGATTGTTCTATTTTGTCCCTTTTGGCATGCTTAATTTAATATTTGGTCTCAAGACCATAAATGCTTCCTTATTATAAAGGGTAGGGTCCCTCATTAAAAACCTCTTTTACCAATACTAAAAACATGTTCTTTGTTACATGTCATACACTAGTAAAGAACTCAAAGTGGCCTCAAGCAAAGGCAAGGTGTGTTATACACACTTAGGGACACATTTATTTCCTTTAAACTAATAATTTCATCCTTATGAATTAATAGTTTAAATGGGGGGAAATATACATACTAAAATGGAATATTTATATCATCTCAGTCTTGTACATTTAATAAATATCAATCAGGGCTCCACTCTTGATTTCTATACCTTATTCCTATCGAAAGGCTCGTATTTACCATATCACTATGCCGAAATGCTTATCTTGTAGTCTGATCCATATTATTATGATGGCCCATGTCCTAAGTGCTACACACAAAGCTTAAAACCTAATAAACATGTTTCACTATTAGTTTTATATCCATACCTATTTTCTATCCTTTTAGAGACCATAGGGACACTACCATCAATGGTAGTTTCTAGATACTTATGTAGTGTCAACTATCCAAAAGTCATCCAAATTATAAAATTATGGAAACATATGGGTTAGCCTAATTGACTTATTGAACCTTATCATGAAATATTTTAAAAATATGTGGTATAATTATAAGTCTAATTCTTATCATTCCTCATCTAGAAAATACCAAACAAACACCTAATAAAGCTAAATAAATCAATTGTAAAAGCACTCTATTTTACCATATTCATCCCTATTTTCATATCAACATAGGATTAGTCATATCATAGGTCTCAAAAATTAAAATAGCTTCCCATGATTAATGTTTGTAAAACTAAAATTTATATTACTACATTCATCTTCATGTAGTATAGTTCACCCTTATGCACACACCTTCGCACACATAGGGGAGAACTACATAAGTCCCAATTAGATAGTAGCATCGATGATGGTGTACATATTTAATGGTAGTGTTCATGGTCATAAAAGTATAATTTATAGAATCTAAAAACTAATTTAAAACACTAATCCTACATATTTTACACCTATTTCTAGTCTAAATCTATCTATATATAGTAACCCAAATAATTACTATTATTTATTATTTATTATAATATCTTTCAATAGTTTTACTTTACTATTTTTAGCAATATTAGTTTTATAAATTTATAATATTATTTATCTAAGTTTTCTATTAATTGGCCTACTATAGATTAGTTTATCAACCTTATGTTATAAATATTTTTATATTTCTTAACCCTAGATACATGCACATCTAAAATTTAGGGTTAAACATTTGGAGAACCCAACCTATGTTTCTCCTTATGAGAATCTTAGATTGACCTAGGGTATTCAGCCTATTGAGTTTTTTCTTGTCTTTTTCTCCAGTTTTATTCTATTATTTGTATGCAACCTAAGCATAGCCCTAGATTAGGTGGTGTTTCTATTGAACATTTGGAACTTCCTATTTTTCCACCTAAGATGGATAAAACTAATGAAGTTAAAATCCTATGCCTAGTGAAATTGATTATACTTAACTAAAACAATACTAAAGAGGTTACCATATAAGATGATTTTTATCATGAAAATAATGAATCTAATGTAAAAAAAAATTAACATGAACAAATAGATCAAGATCAAGTACAAGCTATTACTCTATTTTGAGAGCGTATCCATAAAAACCCTAAATATATTGATGATATCCTCATAACTATATTGGAAACTAGAAAATAGAAAACATAAATGAACAACTATGTGCATCTATTGATCATGCTATTATATCCAAGGTAAATCCACATATTCATTTAACCTTCCCCTTGAACACATCATTGATTACTACTTCTGATGGGGGCACTATTTATGTATTTATGCCATTATTACTTGAACCAAATCCTACTATTTCTATATCCTCTAGGGGAACTATTATCACTTCAAATAAATTACTGGGTTTAATGCCTATATCAACTCAAACCATGTGAACACCTCCTTTCGTGGCTTCTCAAACTTCCAACCTTAGTGATCAAAATGTGCAAGAACTTGTAGAAACTATAAAACTTTTACAACCCAAGGTTATTAATATTGAGAAAAAAAATATGATTTCACCTTATGTAATTGATTCACAAAAGGTATGACATAATCCTCTTGCACCTAAAATATTTGTGCACCCTTTACCAACTACATTTGTTTCATCGAAGTTCACATTTTATGATGGAAAATGGTGATCCCAAATAAACTCTGATATTTCTATGTAGCATTTCTTGAATATGCCTTCAATGATAAACTTTTGACCAAATTATTTCTAAGGATCCTAATAGACTATGCTTTATGATGGTTTTATGATTTACCGTTACAATTAGTGAAAGCATTCAAACCTCTAGCTGATCAATTCCTAGCACATCTTTCTATCAATTTTATTGAAAAATTATCATATTCTCAAATTTTAAAGATCAAACAAGGAACTAATGAACCTATTAATGAATATGTTTTAAGATAAAAAATAATGTTGACAAAAATTATAAATCCAATGGTATATAAATAACTACAAGACATATTAAAGCAAATCTTGCATGTCCCATTACATAAGTGCATTGTTTTCAAAAAGTTCAAATATTTTGATGACCTATGCCATATTTTTCAAGACCATGGAATGAAACTTATTTCCTTGAACAAGATTAAGTATTTAGTAAACATATTTATTACGTATAATTCCAAGTTTCATATCAAACCAAGCTACAACGTCAAACCTGCAAAACCTAAAAAGGAATCAACCACAACTGTCATTCCCATTTTTTCCTTAAAGATAAGCATGACACATAATTACAATAAAAAAAACATAAAAGAACATGGATAGATACTATAATCTAATCCAATCATAATAATAATCTTAAAACTTCTAAAAGGCTCATATAGGTGTAAGCCATTAATTCATAAGCCCACAATCTTAATCCATTTTGACCAACACTCTATATTTATTCCTAAGATTGCACTAAATGATAATGGAACAAATGGCATTAACATGACCATCAAAATTTACCTTACCCACTGCTTACATATTCAAGCTCCACATGTTAACTTTGGTGAGTTCCCTAGCCACACCAGTTTCCCTTCTGCTCTCAAGACAATCTTTTCACCTATCACTTCTTGGGTGAATTTGATAAAATTTCCACAAGGTGAGGATTTTCTACTCATTACCATGCCACTCTACACACCTAGCATGGCTTCTTTAGGGATATGGAGTAGTAGAATTTATGCTATGTGGAAAAATTATGATAGCCTATTAACCTGTAGGCTTAGCTCTTGATATGGATACCCCAAAATTATGGATCAATGGGATTTTACAACATGAAAACATCATACTCATTGGTTGGCCCACAAGATTTATGCCTAGAGTAGACATGTTTAAAATAGTAGGTCATTGAGATGATACCATATGGCAGGATCTTGTGAGCTTGCATGCCTAGAGGCTTTGTAAATTATATGGTCCTATCTAGGATTATGTATCATTGAGATGATGACACATGGCAACATCTCATTAGTCCACTAGCTTGAAGGCATCACTCCTTATAGGTTCCTCCCCAAAATCATAGGTTATTTGGTTGATGCCATATGGCAACATCAAACTATCCTATGAGCTTGGTACCAACTATATCATATACCAAGTTGACATCACTTTGGGTTTAATAGGAGGATGAAGTATGGATTCCTCTATACCACTCACAAATTTTCATAAAAATAGTTAAGCCAAAATCAAATCAAATGGCCCCAAACTCAAAGTCGTCATAATTTAGGTCATTGACATACTCGAATACATAGAGGCATTAACCCCAATGACTTAGTCCCTTTGAGCTTCTATGCTCCTACATGCTACCACTTAGTATTTATGTATATCTATGGATCATTATAGGTTTTGACATCTAGTTAATCATTTTGGCTATTAGTATGATGCCACATGGAATCATCCAATTAAATTTTAAAGATCCCAAAAATAGACTAAGGCAAAAGGCCTAATTTTGACTAAGTAAAAAGGGCCACAAAAGCTCCTATAAAATGGCTAAGACAAGCATTGTGGAAGAAAGGATACATAGGGAACTCAATGAGTACCTAAGGAAATATTACACAAGGCAACTCACCCAAATGTCTATAGTAAAATCAATGTTTGATAAAGCTAAAATATATGAATAGTTAGAAGTGACCAAGGCCAATACATGCTAAAAGAACTAAAAACCTACATAGAACATTTCGATAAGGATAAAATAAACTAATTTAAGAAAAGTGCATAAAACATCTAAGGCCAACTATGAATTTGATAAACCAACAAGTTAAGTCTAAGTAAAAAATGAAGAAACAAATAGATGTCAAGGCTTAAAAATTCTATCAACACTAAACCAATATTCTCATTGGTTTAATCGAATATCCTCAAAACATTAAGAAATATAAACCTAAAATCTGACTCATCTATTAAATATAACATCTATGCTTAATAAAATTTTATTAGTTTTATTAAATGACCTAAATATTTAAAAGGAAATAAAATAGGGAACCAACTCAACTATAAAATCCTAGGGGATTCTTTCACAGACATTATTCCAATCCATAACAACACCAAAATGTTTGTGAACTATTTCTATTATTGTTCCAATAACAATCTCTATACACATAATATTTTCAAACTTTATCAATTATTAATTATTTCTCTCTTGTAGGAACCCATGGAGTCTCAATCTTTGTGAGTGTACGCTTTAAAGGGTGCACTGGGAAAGGGGTGGGCAGACTAATGGTGTTTTGTAATATTGTTGTTCCCTATACCACCACTTGTAACTAGCACAAACCTCTCCTATACATTTACCTAATATTTTAAACCTTATTTACACACTCTTCCAAGAAATTCACCTCCTTAAATAGTCCCTATATAAGCCAAAAATACCTTTTAACATTTACCAAATAATGTCATCCTAATCCAACACTATACTTAAATTATATTAGCATGTTATGAGACTCTATCAGCCTTGACCGATCCAAACTAAGACCAAAATTAATTTTATTAATTAATGATATAGGGTCTATTGGATGACTCTATTGGCTAAACTTTCAAAAAGGTTTAGGGTTTGATTCAGCGATATATACACAAAAATTTTACCATTTCTTAGAGAGAGATATATTTAATCATTCATTTACACTTCTTTATAATTTGCTCTTCCACCATTCAACTTGAGGAGTCATTTTTGAGGGTTTACACTTGGAGAATAATCTTATGTAAATGTATTGAATGTTTTGGCCTATCTTAGTGATCCTTACAAACAACATAAACATCTTGAGAACCACCTTTGGCCAAGGGAGAGATTGAGTCTCGACAGGTTTATCTTCAAGGTAAGTATCTCTAACTCTTACTCCTCTATTTTAGTAGATCTAAGTATCATAAGTAATGGATTTTCAATGTATTTATATCTCCATGCATTAGGGTTATATTTATACTATCTTAATTAAAATTATCATATACATGTTTACTTTTATATTTATTACCCCCATTTTATGCCACAAGCTTTGGTGAGCACTAGAGTAGATTTTAATTTACTTTGTATTTAATTTATGAATATGTAGAAGACATAGGAGCTAACTAGGGTTATCACATGTTATTTCTTGAATATAGGCTTTAGAACCCTCTCTAGTGACATATTATGGTAAGGAACCCCTTGGTTATTTATAGTAGATCTATCTTGGTCATGACCCCAATTGTCTAAATGTACCAATAAGCAAAAGCATAAGTTTGATTTATCTTATTCAAACTAAGATTGATTTGTAGATTAGCTTCACTTTAACTTGTATACATTCTAGTTAACCCAATGTGAATCTAAACCTTATAGGTTTTATTGCACCCATTTATTTATTATCATCATATATATTATTAGTTCTATAGTACTATATCAAATCTGTCAATACATTCTAACATTTTGTGTGCATGTTTAACACACAATCACTCCAAAGAGACTTTGTTTTCTCTATGTAGGGTCTTCTCTAGTAAAAAATAAATAGATCAGTTAGATTGACATAGTTCTCTTTTTCAACCATAGGCTTATAGACTTCATCGATCGAGTCAACTCTATTCATAGCTTCTTTTTAGTATAGAAGTTTTGTAGACTTCATCGACCCATTTGAATCTGTTCATAAAATATAAAAATCAATATTCAAGAAATACAACATAAAATTATCAAATTAAGTGTATTCAAAAATTATCAATGTTCATTCTTACCTTCTTTATCATTTCTATTTTTCATTTACAGTCCCATTTTTCATAATTTGTAGTCTATAAAACTATAACCCTAAAATGAACCAGTTCACCTAGCTCAACATATTTCTTAGCCTAATTTCTCTTTGGAAGACTCAATTGACTTGTTTGATTGTGTTCTTATCAATATTTATTCTGTAGATAGTAGTGACCTTGTCAACTCTATTCTATAGTGTTTTCATACATTGTCACTTGAATTGACTTTGTACTCTTCACAAACAAAAGATTTAACCTATCTTACTAATAACTAATTCATTTTTCATATTAGTTTCTTGTTTTCTTAGAGTAGCAAACATAGACTAATTAGGGGTTTTTTGATTTACCAATTTAGTCACACTATTGTTATCTTTTGCACACACTTCCAAATCACTTAACACTAAAAAACAATAAATAAATTCTTCTTAAAGTCTACCTATATGGATTTCATCACCAAGAAGGAAGTTGACATGGTGTATGGCCAAGTATAAACATGTCGTTGATGGTATATATTTTCAAAGCACCCAACTCACTTATCACTACATAATTGTGAAGTGAGGGGGTAAGCCCCCATACCAAACCAGTACCATCACTAATATGTATCCCCTTCATCTTTAAACTTTCTAAAATTATCTATAGATTTATTTTCTAGTTCCTTATTATAGCGAACTCCCTATCACATTAATTTAAAAATTTACTATAATATAATAACATTCATGAATGACCACTTAGTTTAGTATTTACATTCAATTTTTATTATTTACTCTTTAATCATTATATTTTGTATTGAAAAACTTATACTAGCTATTATTAGTAAAAGGTTTGTGTTGTGTGTTACAATTAGATCAAACACATTGATATAATTTCTTGTGTGTTCCATTGAATTTACTTGATTCTTATATTACACTTATTTTCCCTACCTTCAGAACATAATTGTCCACGTCGAATCAGTCTCTTAAAGGCTACATGTTCTATTTATCTTCAATACATAGTCAATCTATTTGGTTGTGTATATTTTTAACCTATTTATATTTTCCATCTATAGAACATAGTTGAGTAGTTATACTATATTTTTCATACCATTATATTGACCTTTCCTATAAACTTTACTGACCTAGTCGACTATGTACCTCTTGGCTAATATTATTATGTATTTGGTTGAATTTAACCCTATTTTTCATTTTTGCTTTCTAATTTTAGATTATACCTTCAAGCATCATGAAATCCCATATCATAATCTTTTTGGACAACCTAAATCCATTTAGATGATATATGATATGTTCTTTTTTTCTTGCCTTTACTACCTAATAGGATTTTCTCTCTTGGAGCCCTTTTTCTCATCCCTCATCTTTTGACTACAATATGGTCAAAATTAATCCAATTGATGAGATTGATGGATCATATATACTCTATACTTCTCAATATAATTCTATATTTAAGGTACCTTATTATACACTGGGGGAAATTGAAAAAAGCCTAACAAAAAACCTCATAGGAAACCTTCTCAATACAAACAACCCACCTCTTACAAATATTCCGCCTAGTAATTCTCCCCTAATACCAATTCAAGGAATGTTCCCCCTCTTACCAATCCTAATAATCCTCCTCTTAACACAAATCCACCAGTTGATACCACTCAAATTCTTTAACAAGTAGTACAACAAATGAACATCATGCAAACATCTAACACCTCTCAAATGATGCAACTATAACATCATTTGATAAACATGGCTAATCAATCTCCTATTATTCTTCCCCAAAATAACCAAAATTTCATCCCTCCACCTCTTAAAATTGTCATGATAAATATTATTCCCAAACCTATTATGCACAACAATATGCTTCAACACATTCACAATGAACATTTAGCCCCCTTCATTGTATCTATTGATATTAGTAATATATCTCCAACTCTTAAATATGATGGGACTAAAGACCCTGCATCTTTTCTCAAAGCATTTGGTAATATCTATAAATATTGGATTCAAACTAATACCTTTTCCACTACCAAATTTTTAGTTAAAACCTTCATATATGATGTATTAAAATGGTATAACCAACTTCCCCAATATTCTATATGGTAACTTGAGGATTTAGTCAATCCTCTAGTTAAGGAATTTAAACAAAATCATATTCCTAAAAATTATCTTAGTCATTTCATTAATCCTCTTCTGAATCAGCTCATGATTTTAACCAACATTGTAAATATTTGGCTCAAAAATATGATCACAACATGACTAATGACAACTTGTTCAAACTCTTCATAACTACCTTAACACCTTCCCTCCAATACAAAGTTTGAACTTTTTTCCCCAAAATTTAAATGATGTTATTGATAAAAATAATAGATAATACTTTCTAATGAAATAATTTTAACCCATCACTAAAACCATTAATGTATCTTTCCAACATTTCACCAATGTAATCATTGTAAATCCTCCTCCAACAAAACTAGAAGTAGGCAAAATGGATAATCCCCAAGATTCCCATGTGCCACTAAATATTCAACAAATGAAACAACTTTTAGCATCTTTTAAACCATTCACATATGCTAATAATACACCTACATGGTATGACCCTAAATTTTTTTGTTGATTTCAAGATGATATAGGTTATTCCCATGAAACATGTCATGGGATTACAAAATTGATCATTTATTTTGTGTTAGGTGATACATTTAATCATGAGGCTATGATAAAAATATGTCATCATTATTATGTTAATGCTTCTCAAAATAAATAAGATTTAAAGCCTTATTATTCTAACAACCCAAAAATGTTTTCTACCTCCAACCCTTAATTTTTAAACAAGGATATTTGTGCAATTAACATTAACTATGATCAATACTATACTAATTAATAATACGTGAATGCAGCCAAAGTCAATTATCAAATTAAACCTACCCACAAAGATCCTATCATAAAGACAAATAAACCATCACTCGAAGAAAAAATTATCACAAATATGACTACCATTAATATACCTTTTGGCATGAATGAGGAAACACTTCCACATTCAGAACCGTAAACTACCTCTTTTCCTACCAAAAATATTTTACCTTCCAAGCCTCATGTTGATTTTTCATCTTAAATTTTCATTGGAATTTATTAGAGGAATATAAATATATACCTTGTAAAATACCTCTCATAGATTTAGTTTTCAATTCTACATATCATCACAAATTACTAATGTAACAACTACAATAAATTGAAGAACCATCTTCCCTAGAAGTGGAACAACCTTATCAGATCCTTCACTAATAGAATTTCATACCATTGAAATTATTTGTCCTTCTTCTAAACCTTCCATTGAGTTCCTTGAATAAGAAATGATCAATGATTAAATTCTCTTTCAAGATGACAAGCCACCTCTCTTTACTTAAATTTCCATTAATACCACCTTATTTTCAAAGTCTTAGTAGATGAAGGGTCAAGAATTAATGTGACATCTCTTTGGCCAATTCAATAACTTGAGTATAACAAAGATCATCTCAAGAAATTTTTTCTAACATGTCATGAATTTGATAAGACTAATCAAGAACCACTTTGTTGTATTTATTTCCCTCTCAATATTGGACCCAAAAAACTATACGTACCAAGATCATGGTTTTCAACTTACCATTATCTTACAATTTACTCCTAGGTCACCCATAGACACATTGCATGAGGGCTATTGCCTCTTTCAGTATCCAATGTATCAAGTTTATTCATCATGCAAAATATTATAAACATGAGACCAACACTAATCCATGGAGTATTTAGCTTCCTAACCCTAAATCTCAATATTAAATTCCAACTATTCCATGAATTAATAGTGCACCTTTACCTAAAAAGACTCAAAGCGAGAATAATATTTTAGGATTAGAAAGGGAATTGTGACAATAAAGATGGTGGAATAAAATAAGCAATCTAGAATTAAATACAAATAGGAGTATATGTAGGAAAGAAAGTGATAGATATGGAAAGATAAGGAAAGAAGATGCTAGAGATGGAAACATATTGAGAGAAGATGTAGGAATAGAGAGTGGGTATAAGGTCCTGATGAAGACCAAAAAGTAGATAAAAATGATGTAGATATGGAGATAGTGTATCAAGAAGAAGAAGTTAATCTAATAGTAGGGAAACTAGATGGCAGAGGTAGATCATAGTTAATGAAAGGGTTTTTCATTGGACTTGGGAAGGAAAGTTCCTAGGAAGAAGTTAGATTCAAATGCAGAACTATCATAGGTTCAAGTTCCAAGTTAGAAAAAACTAAAACTAGAAGTCATTAATTTCAAGAGTACACATCCCCCAACCTAATTTTATTATTGGAAAGAAGAAGAAGTGTAGGAGAAGCAATGGATATAGATTGGTTTGACTAATTATAAACAAATTGGGAAAGCTAAGTTAAAAACCAAAGTAGGCAATATACAGGAAGAAAAAGAAGTAAAATTATTTTTTAAGACACCTAAGAATACTAGTGCACAATCATTAGTGCATAGTTACCTTTAGCCATAGTTACCAATGTTTATCAACCCAAGGCAATAACTAAAAGTATACCAGCTATGGCACTCAATACAAGTATGTTTATTTCTTTAATTTTGTATGATGGGTCTTTAGATCCATAGTAATATTTAGCGATGTGCAATATGAAATGGATTGTTAAAGGGGTGACCTCATATGATGTTAAGGAATGCAAAATCATAGGGGATTTGTCAAGACAAGCCTTGGAGTTCATTTTAAAAAGGGATGTAAATTATTTAAAATTTAAACAAGTTAAAATTTTTCTAATAATAGAGTTTAAATTAAAAAAATGTATAATTCAAACTATCCAAGATTTAAAAGATATTTGTTAAAAATATCATGAATCAATTACAAAATATGATCAAATATTTTATGATTTCATGAATAAAATTGAATTAATTATAGAATTAAAATATAAGGCTTCTTATTTCATAGAAGGGATGTGATCAAGAATTAGATTTTCCATTAAATAGAGACAACACCTAAGCAAAGTTGACACTTGATCTACTATTTTGTGAGTAGAGAAAATAGAGGATTATGGGGATGCTCCCTTAGCCGATTGCAAGGTTGAGGCCAATATAGATGCATTCATGATAAGATTTGATGAGATGCATGAAAATTATAACCCTAAACTAAGCTTATAATTTACATAATACAGATGGGAATGAAATCATATAAATGATTTTCCGAAGCTTAATAATGATTTTGGTGAGATATGTAGGGTAGTAGGGCATGCATCTTCAAAGTGCCATATTTTAGAGATCTATATAAAAATTCACAGGGCTTTTTTTTAATTTTTTTAAAGTCCACTAACCATGATGAAAATAATTTTCAAGCATTACAAGAGTTGAAGGAATATATTAATAAGAATGTCTTCATAGTGGTAGCACAACAAATACCGAATACGAAGCAGTGGATTTTAAGACCAAAAGTGGAGATGAGAAGTAAAACTCAAGGTAGTCCTACATGGATGAATTTATCACCCCAACATAAATTTTAGGCTTTGGTAAGTTATAATAATACATCATCTCCATCTTATCAATATTCTAGTCAATATCAACAATCATGAACCAATACAAACCTTTAGCAACAACCATCAAATTAGTCTCTAAGTTCCCCTCAGCACTAATATGGGGGTATGATGTACAACAAAGCTAACAAGGAGGGTATGTTAGATAGTATACATGAGGTTGGAGATACCAAAAATATATAAGTAACTATAAGGGAGGTTACATGGGAGGATATCATGGGGGATATCAAGGAGGTTATAACAATGAAAACTGTCAAACCTAACCACCTATGAAATGTTATTTATGTGGAGCATACAATCACTCTGAGAGGAATATACCTACCAATCCACATATAAAAATATAATAAATATACTATATATTTAAATGTCAACACCAAATAGAATATTGTTTAGTGCGTAGATGATAGTGTGTAACATAAACATGATTCATGTGCAACCAAAGGAGAATGCATTTATACAAGTAGTCACAAAAAAAAGAGAACAATAAGGGTTACCACCATTATAAATTCCATAGGATTAGGGGATTATAAAATTATAGTGAGACAAATATCTTAATCCTACTACTAAAAATAATTTGATGTCCCAAGCTGTGCAAGTCTTACAAGAGATCTAACAACAACTAGATTTTGAAGGCAATAATTCATCCATTGATGCTCAAATGTATGAAAATATTGTAATAATCATGAGATAGGAGGGTTTTATGACTACCTTGATATACCTAATGAAGTTACTCAACATCTTATACAATCAATATATTTTACAAACCATCACTAATCTCCTACATAATCTTCTAGAGTTCACATAAAAAGGTCAATAGCATATTGATAAAGTAATATGGTATGTTAAGACTAAGAAACCTTGGGATGTTGATTCTTGTGTGGACATTGAGTTGGCTAAATATGATATTCTGAGTGTAGTGTTTGATTTTGGTATCATAGTTAATATTATTTTCTGATCAACTTGGGAAGCCATTAGTTGACCGACCTTAATCTCTAGTCTAGTTACTCTCATTTTGGAAGATTATGGTAGGGTGGAGACCATTGGAATGATATAGAATGTTCATATTAAAGTATCTAAGTTCAGTCTGCATAAATATTTTAAGGTCATTGATATCAAGATATCAGAGACCTATTATCCTACCTTAATCAGCAAAAAATGGGCCTATGATGGACAAATGACCATTAACACTATGTGCAATCAATTAGAGGTGCATCAAGGAGATAAGATAGTAGTTATACCCCTTAGTAAGTCTGAGCAAAAGTCATATATCATCCCAAAATAGACAGAGTAACCTTATGCCTATGGGGATAATAATTAGTCTAAGGTTAGCATTGATGAAAGGCAAACTACTTTGAGACCTACAGAGTATCAAGTTGGGAAACTATACATTACATAGTAGGAAGAGTGACCAGTGTATAAACCTATTATAACAAAGTCTTTATCTAGGTAGGTTTATATAGAATAATGTGTTTATCCATTAGTGCACTCTCTAATGAAATTTAAATTAGATTTCTTGTATAATACAAGTGAAATAATGATGGATTATATATAACCTACTTTAAAGGGTGTTCTACCTTGGGAAACAACATCATCCATAAGTGGTGACTTGAACACTCATATGTTGAACTGAGCTCAGAAAGATCATGAGATACAACCTATGAATACGGTGTTCACTACTAAATGTCAAATACCTCAATACTTTATGATTATGGACCTTAATCCTTTCATATTGAGGCCCAAATACTATGTGCCAAAAGTGGATCAATAAGTCACCACACTCAGATATGCACTAAAAAGGAGTGCTACAACTTGGTGGGTAGTGTACAAAAATATATAAATTCATTAGGAGGAAGCATTTAAAATTTTACATGTAATATTCCAACTACCAAGTACTATGAAATCAAAATGTCCTTTCTTTTAATAAGGTCAATGCCTTGAGTTACACATTCATCAGTGTGTGGATACATGGACTGGGAGTAGAACCAAGGTATTGGGTGAACATTTTTAGTCATACATTAGCACCTCTACCAAATACATGATATGTATGTACCAAGCTCATAACAGAGACACCAAGTATTGGGAACAAGTGTAGCAAGATTTCATTTAGATTTTTGTGTTTTAAGATGATAATCTATTAGTGCATAATACCTTACATAATTTCAAGATCTTTCTATGTCATAGATGAAGCAAAGACTTAGCCATTATAGCTAAATCATCATCTTAATAGGAAGCCACCTAGGATTTGAATTTATCACTTCATAGTTATAAGTCCAGTCAATAAAAATAAGCTCTTTTTAAGTCATGTAATAGAATAATAGAAGAATTCATAGATTATATTGATAGTGATGGAGATTTGCACCTAGAAGGTTTCTTTGAACTATAATGTGAAGCTGAACTAAAAAAAGTTGAAAGTGTAAATCAAGTTGAAGAACAAATACTATGCAACATAAACATCCCATAGTGGGAAGGTAAGTGAATCTTACAAGAATCTATACCCAATGGTTCCAACAAATTATATCATGAGCAATTGAAAAATATTGAGGGAAACATTAGATCAAAGGAGTTACCTAAGCTTGAGATTGTGGGTGACTACTAGGGACAATAAAAGTTCTCATAAGCTTTGCAATTACTTTAAGACTATCGATACATATTTCCAACCAAATTTTTTGAAGTAAAAGGTGTGAATCCATCTTTGGGGGAGATGCATATAGAGTTAAAGGAGTACAATTGACCCATAAAAAAGTGCTAATATAGGTTCAATCCTAATATGAAGATCAAAGTAAAATATGAACTAGATCGGATGCAAGAAAGAATTATTTATTTAGTTGGAAAAATAGAATGGGTAAGCCATATAGTTGTGAATCCAAAGAGTACAGGTAAAATTAAGGTCTATAGATACTATTGTGACCTCAATGATGCCTTTGTAAATGACCCATTCCCCATAGCTTTCATAGATGAGGTTCTTAATTATATCACATGGAATTAAGTATATGAATTCATAGATGGATTCAATGGTTACCATTATATTTTGATCACAAATGAGGATTAGGATAAGACTCCTTTTGTAACTGAATGGGGATCATTCACATATAAGCTAATGTTTTTTGGCCTAAAGAATATGTTGGCAATATTTTCTAGGGTTGTAGTAAATGAATTCAAAGAATTCATTCATGAATTTTTAGAAGTTTATTTGGATGACTGGGATATTTTATCTTTGTTTAAATAACATCTATCGAATCTGAGGTCAATGTTAGATTGGTGTCGTGTTCTGTGCATTTCTTTAAATTTAAAGAAGTGTCTATTTTTTTACACCTTTTGGTGATCTACTGGGCCATGTAGTATATAAAAATGGTAGTTTGGTTAATCCATCTAAAATTTCTATGATGGTATGTATTCCACCTCCAACTAACTCTACATAAGTATGTTTATTTCTTGATCATACTAGATTCTACAAAAATTATATTAAAGGGTAAACAGCCATAACGATGCCAATGATGAAATTATTATACAAATATGCATAGTTTGAGTGGAAAGCAGAATGCCAAGAAACATTGATTGATATAAAATAAAGGATGGTAATAACATCAACTCTAGTTTTTCCTAACTCGAAGAATCCATTCCATGTATATGTGGATGCCCCTGGTACCATAGTGGGAGTTGTCTTAATACAACTAGGTGAATGTGGATTAGATCATCCCATACATATTTACAACAAGAAGCTATTAGCTAAAAAAAATAACTATACAAATATTGAGAGAGGTGTATTAGCTATGATTTTTTTTCTATATAAGTTTTGGTATTTTTTTAGATACGTCATTTGAGTTCTTTATGGATCATTAGGCCTTGCTCTATCTGGTTAACAAGTTGATGTTGGGAGGATAAATATTTTTATGGCTTATATTTTTTCAAGAATTTCAATATTTCATCAATGTCAAGTTAGGTTGATAAAATGTGGGGCTAGATCATCTGAGTAGCTTACATAATGGGGAGGATCCAGGAAAAATAGAAGGTGAATCCCCAGATGCATATTTATTCAAGGCTACTACAATCTTGGATAAAATGGAAGACATTATGAATTTTAGAGAAAGGAACTTTCCATGCATATTATACATAATAGGATAAAAATTAAATGGTCCCTCAAGATATACCTTATAGTCTAATGAATGGTTTTTTATATAAGTTGGGTAGAGATGATATGTTACACAGAGTAGTATTAGAGCATGAATGACCATAAATTCTTCACGAAGCTCATTAATAAATTTTAAAGGGTCACTTAGCAGGTGAGGCCACTACTAGGAAAATCCTATAGAATGGTCTTTATTAGCCTACCTTATTTTAGGATGTGCATAGAGTAGTTAAGAATTTTGATATCTGTCTATGAATAGGCAAGCCAAATCAACATGATAAGATGCTTTTGGTTCTTATGCTTGTATAAAGTTCATTTAAACAATAGTGAATTGACTTTATTTGGATTATAGTGCCTCCTAGAAAGTTAATTCATGCACAATATATCATTATTTCAATTGATTACTTCACTAATAGGTAGAAGCATCTACGACCCCATGTTATGGTTTCCAAGTTCCTATATGAAAATATCATCACAAGGTTCAAATGCCCATCAAGCTCATTGGTGACAAAGGAACACATTTCCTCATTAATATTAGCAAAAATATCATTGAAGAGTTTATGATATCACACCACAAAATCACAACTTATCATTCCCAAGCAAATAGGCAACTTGAAGCATCAAACAAGGTACTAGGGAAAATGCTAACAATTATTTTTAATGTGCAAAGAGATAATTGAGAGGATCATATTCCTATAGTTATTTGGTCATATATAATAAATTATAAGTGCACAACATGTTTCACTCCCTTTTAGCTTATTTATGATCTTGAAGTGGTAATGCCTATCAACTATATAGTTTCAATCTTGCATATTGCAATAATTATGAGGCTTGGTGATCATCAATATCTAAAGAAAAGGGTATTGAACTTGGTTAAAATGGAGTAAAATTGACAAAGGGTACTATGAACACAAGAGATACACAAGGAAAGTTATAAATCATGGCATGATCATAACCTAGGATATAAATAATTCTATTTGATGCAAGTGGTATTGCTATATGATATAAGGTTTAGGGCATTCACATGAAAATCATGTATTAGATGTAAAGGACCCTATATTATACATGAATTTTGACAATAGGGTACTATAGTGCTAAAAATATCTGTAGGGAACCATATTGTGAATATAAATGAATGTCTATAGGCCTAAGCCTTACTACCTTTAATCTCTATCACTTTGTTGATAAAATTAGTGCATGCTAAGTAACACCATGTAGTTAAGTTTTTATTTAATGTTGTTTATTTTTGTTGTTTTGTTTTATTTAGGTTCATGATGTAGAGCTTCTTCAAATATTCTCTTCTACATTCACTTGCTTGTAAACCTGCCCAAATCTTCTCAACCAACACTAGCTTTCTCTTACTCAAATTGACCAAATATTGGTTTCCCATTTATCAAAAAAATTAAGAACACACATGAAATCATTCACACTCCTTAACTCAACCATCTCAGTCCTTCATCAATTCTATTCATAATATTTTCATATACAATTATGAAACAACATGAAATCAATGAATATAGTGTTTTTCAAAATGGATCTTTGTTCTTGTCACCTTAAATGTTTTCCTCACAAAATTTTTAAACCTTTCATCTCACCTATAACCTTATACAATGTATTTAGATAACTTTAAAAAACTCTACTCTACTTTTAACCATTCCTTGTAGCCTTGTTTATGGGCCTTTTGGTTTTGTACAGATAGGTACAAGTGTATATAGTAAAACCAATCATCAAACTAGATACCCTTTATCCATTACCATCAAATTACATAATTTGAGGCCTTCACTCAACATTTTGATCATCCATATAAATCTTTATAGGTCTATGTTTACCCCAATTAGATCTCCTAGGGTTCTTTTGAAACTCAGTCTTCAATTTTCATACACAGATGTACATTACTAGAAAATAAAATTCAAAATATTTTTAAAAATTCTATTCCTAAGCTTTCACAAAATTTCACTGACTTTGAATAGTAGATTCTCTCTATACATTCAAAACCCTAGGTTTAGGGTTTTCTTGTCTCAGTCTTAGTTAAGAGGCTATACATTTCAACTATAAACCAATAAAAGTGTTTCAAGTGATTATGAGAGTTTTATAGGGTCTATATATTCCTCTTCCAACCTATCCAAACATTGAATTTACTCTTCTAATCCACTATTAAACATTCTAAGGCACATTTGCACTTGACTGTGTTAAACCAATGACTGCTATAGGCCTGTATAAATGTTTGAACATTATACTACATTATTAGACTAAACAAAAAGGGTATAATAACCTCAAATGGACTCAATACACTTCCCATTATGTTCTATATCTTTTGATATTTCAATCTTTGATCTTATCTTTCAAGGTTCAATGCATAGTTCACCTGATTAACATGTAATTATAAGAAACAAGGTTTTGTTCTAATTTTCACACCTCTAATAGTATTATGAACTTTCCTTTAATCACACCTCTCTAAACAATATAAAAAACTTACTAAAATGTTAATAACACCACACCAGTGAAATCAATGACTATCTCTTACCAAGAATAAACTCACAATTCATTCCATAATGAATATTCCATGGAATAGGGAACTATATGTATCCATAACAAAACCCCAGATGGATATATTATCATTCCTTGTAGTTTAAAAATATAAAATATAATAAACCACTTGAATAATATTCAAAACTCAATTTTCACAATCCCTTTGATTATTAACCTTTGAAATCATAGTTTGCAACAAACAGAAAACCCATATACAAGGGTCTACGTACCAATTTCTTGAACATGGGTCTTACTTCTCTTTTCCTTTAAAGTCTTGAATTTAAAAAAAAATGAGTTATATTTCAACCACATTTGTAAAAAATCCCAATCCCACTCTTTCATTCACAAATCAAATATAACTTGTAATAATAACAATGACCTTCAAAACAAGGGTCTGTATTCTTTTCCTTTAGTAGCAGAGGTTACAAAACTTCCTAATTTCCTTCATACCATTTTGATAACCATTATCCATTCATATATTTTGAATGGAAACTCTTTACTAAAATTCAAAATTGGCTCTTTTATTACTAACAAGGATGCATAATTATTTCTTTCCAACTTTCCCACGTAGAGAATACTTGCCACCTTACATTACATTTTCTTGATTTTGCACCATATGACATACAAAACCATAACTATAAACTAATGAACACCTAGTGGGCTTACCATAGTGTCCAAAACCTCTAAATATGATTAATTCATCTTGACAACTTCATTAATGCATAGAAAATACTTAGAAGAGGCTAATCAAGATTCAAATTTTCAAATATTAATTTTGGCAAGAAAACCTATAATTTGAATCCTATGCATCTTGAGGCTCTCTAAATTCCACATATGGACCTCTTATGACCTCTAGAACCTATGTGACACTAACTAGACTATATAAAGACAAAAATGGATCATTTTTTAGGGTCTTTAGAAGATGCCTCTACATCAGTTCCTGTGTTTGTATAGTGTGATTTTTGAATCACAACTAAAAAGGAGTAATTATAGTCATAAGGTGTGATCAAATTATAGAGAGCCTAAGGAAGGATGTTTAGAACCAACTATTGGAGGTCATGAAATAAGTCTAGTAAGGTAATGGTGACAAGATAGGTATAAAAAAAAGATGAATAATGGTCATTCAAGACTGTTAATGACAAGGAACTTGAATAGATTGCATTCTTCCCAAGGTGGATTTAGTGGTCAATTAATAGATGACATCATAAAAAAAATAGGGTAGATAAAAAGATATTACATCACATCAAGAAAATAATAAGAGTTAAATCAATGATTATAGATGAAAAAGGGTTTTTATCAGATCAAATTAGACCAATTAATATTAAATGTGGAAATTAAAACTTGTGCACAACCATTCAAAACATTTAAAGTAGTTGGCAAGACACATTTGAGCACCAAAAACTATATAAGGAGGGGCATGAAAAAACACAAATATTACATATTTTTGACAAAACACAACTTTTGAGATCTACCTTCCAAACATTTACAAGCACATTGATTACATACCAAAGCTCAAGTAAGAAAAGCAAATTTTCATCTCAGACATAAACTAAAATAATAGAGAGAGGTCCACTATTGATCCCACTTTCAAATGCATAAAAAAAGGATATGGTAATTAGCTTAGGTCTAGGACAAACTAAATATAATGATCCAGATTTTTTTAACTTCATGGATCAAGTAAAAGCAAATTTGTTTACTCTTAGGCCTTAAAATCCTACACATGTCAGATCCCTAATGGTCCCATATCCACTATGAGGTTTAGACACTAAGAGATTGATCAAGATACCTACATTTGTTAAACTTGATGAGGTGATGCTTACCCTCCTGAGTAGATATAACAAAGGGGATATTCATTTATCCTAAGATATGGCATGGATTATAGGTCTCCCAAAGCATACCAAATCCCTTTTGGCATATAATACCATCATGCCTCACTTTCATTCAGACATCAGGGAGAAAAACACAAGTAGGGAAGGTAGAGGAGTACTAATTAAATTGAGTTTGTTAAGGCATTTCAGTGTGCATTTTAGTCAAATGCATTGTAAATACATTTTTAAAAACAATAAATTAGGCTAAGTAGGCAATAAAAGGGGTCATCGATATCACATATCATATGATACACTTGTGTGAAGATTTTAATTGGCCCAATTTTTTAGCATCCAAGATAGCTACTAATATTGAGAAGGTATTCACATGTACTTCAAAAGCTTTCAAATATAATATTTTGCTATTATTTTTGTATTTTACATAGTGTAAATTCCTAGAAGTATCAGTTGATGTCACTACAAATTTTTGGTCTACCATCACCTTTGCAAATATTGCATGGACTAAAACAGGGAAATATTATGAAAATTTTGGTAGGTTCAATGCATGGTGGATTGAGGCCCTAGACTTAATCAATTCTCACCCTCAAATACTTTAGGATGTCATGTAGTATTTATGGTAGCATGTATCAATAACAAAACCACACAATGGGGTGTAAATCAAAGTGCATGAGCTAGCAACTCAAACTATGATTACAATGCCATTTTTCATCACAATGTTAGATGCACAAGTATAAGTGTGGAGGTAAAAGGATTTAGCTACAAGTTCTATGAAACCCTTGATATTTTTTCATTGAGAAGGACAAAAATTAGTGATAGAATATGCATAAGCTCAATAATGAGCACAACTGCAAGCCCCACCATAAACATTAACAACCTCGTCATAATAAGATAGAGACAAAAAAAGGCACCTATACAATGAGACTAACCACTACCACCAAAGAAGAGGATGCATTAGGAAAAGTCATGGTTGGAAAATTCAAATATCCCAAAGATAACAAATGAGTGTAACTTACTAGAGCTGGGAGTGGAAGAGTAAGAGGTCTTAAAGACTATGTTGGAAGATATTGGCCATGATGTATACAACAAGGAGGAAGAAAAAGAATTATTTTTATAAAGGCAATGTGCACATGCCAAGTGAATAAATAGGTAAGGTAAGACCTTTAGGATGATATTAATCAACCTCCACCCTCTACTATTATTAATACTATATGTCAAAAAGTAGCACAGTGGAAGTTAAAAACTAAAATATTTCAAGTAGATCAAACTATATGATCATCCACTATGTAGATGGTCGGTATACTAGAATGGGAAAGCCCAACACAGCCATTGATGTGCATACCACACACACACCCATCTATGTGACCATATCAAGCTATAAGGGAAATAATATTGTCTTTTGGAGAACAAGAAACTATTAATAGTGTGCAGACATTAAAAGTTGCAAAATAACAACCTCTAACTTAGATTACAAATAAGCAGAAAAAAATCCTAACTTTTTGAACCACATATAATAAAAAATGCATTCATGTGCATAGGTATGATTATGGAATCAGAGTCTTTTAAAGATATTAAATCACCAACCAAAATTATTGTCCTCAAAGTCAGGAAGGAGCCTCAAGAAACAACTAGGTTAGAGCTAAAACTTGAATAGAAAATTATGTAGTAAACATAGGATCTAGAGGATATGCAAAGGAAATAAGAGAGGAAGCAAAAAAAGAGAGGAAAAGTGTCAAAACCAAGCTGAGGAAATAGATGTTTCAAAGAAGCATACAAAATAAAAGGAGGCAAAACTAAAGTAGCAGGAGTAAGTAAAAAGTAAAAAATAATAAACACATGCTAAACAATATAATAAGAATGAAGAAGAGGTAAAATCTATGTCTCAGGCCAAACAAAAGACCAAAGATGAGCAAGTTAAACAAGCAGTTTCTTAGCAAGTAGACAGGGATAAAGCTAAGGCTAAGGAGGACCATCATAAGAAATAATAGGAGGTCAAACATGTAGTAAAAGTCCAAAAAGCTAAGGATAAATACAAATTCAAAGCTAAAGATAAGGCAAAGCTGAGGCACAAGACAAAGCTCAAGCTGAAGCAGAGGCTAAAGCTAAGGTTGAAGCTAAATATAAATCAACACACATAACACACCAAAGGTTCAAAGAGAAAGTGGGTGAGTAGGAAGAGGCTTCAGAGTCAATGTGAACATAGGATTGTAATAATGGGAGATTATTATAGTGTGAGTGAATGAAATCAAAATCCAAACAAAACACACTAATGCTAACACCTCAAACCCATCTCAAGGGGGAGCATAATAACAAAACTAAATGAAAAACACAACTAAAATTCAAAAGACAAAGAAATCCTTTACCTTCCTTGGATGCTCTAAATAGCTTTTTGAAGTGGCTTATTTGGCTTGTGCTCAATGAGTCTTCATCAAAGGAGTTGTTTGTCTCCTTCTCTCCTTGGCACCAATGGATTTGTGATATATTTAGCTTAGCTCAATAATTAGGAATTATAAAAATAATTGCATGAGGCTTTGGAATGATTTTTGCATGATAAATTGACACTATCCAAGATTAAAATTCAATAGGCAAGGCCTATTATTTATAAAAATTTTAGAATGATTAGAATAAACCTGAACTGTCCATCTCAAGATGAAGATGTGTGGATAAGAATCCATTTAATTTTGGAGGAAAAAATAAATAAATTACCTCATTAATATTTGGGAGAAAGAGGCATGGGAGGCATTGATGAGGGATGAGAGGGCTTGATCAAATATTTTATACATTTATGGCCTAGCGATGTCTTCCCAAGAAATGATGTCATTTGATGATGCAGTTATTAAACATCAATTTACAAAAATAAATATTCAACAAGTTCTATGGAATTTTTAATTATGCTCTTGATTTAGATTAATTAGTCTTAAACATGATTTACCACTTTTGGTGCAAATCTTGGCGATTGGTGCACAAATTAATCAAATTAATCAGAATGTCATATTATTGGATCAAAATTTGAATAAATAAAAATTAGGATGTGATGTTAGATGTGTTGGATCTGTTATCCTATTTAGGATGTTACCAACACAAAATAACAAAGTCAAATGTCTTGTGCAATAAATTTAGTAGAAAAGAGCAATTCAGAGCACCCAGGTGTGAAAATGTCATTTTTACTCGAAATAATCTAATCAAAGTTAGTTGTCTCATAAAATGAATTATCCCATTTAGGGATACATTGGCCAAAATTGGCATTTTTATATGATAGTTTCAAATATTTTAAAGTGTTTTAGTGTTTTTATCCTAAATTGTGTATTTTGGTATTAAATTGGTCAAAAGGCTAGTTGGAGGTCATTGGTGGCCACTTTTAGGTGTCTATAGTTTACCCCTATTTGAGAAGGTGTTACAATTATAAACATGGTAATATATTCTCAAAGAATGAAAAGGTCTTATATGCCTACAACTTTAATGGCAATTGATGAATTGTATGATGTCCCCTTGAGGGAACAGTTAGCACAAGTAGGTTGGCAAATAGTCCCTCAAAAGAAAGAAGCAAAATGAGGAGACCAAATATATGAAGATGATGGGTGAGAACACAATGAGTTTGAAAAATTAATAAAAATCATTGAGAATGTAAGTGGGATGGTGTAAAATAGTTTTCCCAAAAGAAGTTATAAGCATTGCACCCCAATAGTGGCAATGTTGTATGATAACACAATTATTTTCCCAAAGGCAGTTATAATCATTGAGAATATGGAGTTTCCCCAATTAGGGTAGACAAACAAGATAACAACATGCCCATTTTTGGGCAAAAATAAAGTAAATTTGGAGGCAACACAATGATTTACCCAAAGGTAGTTATAATCATTGAGAAATGTAGGTGGGATGGTGTACAATGATTTGCCCATAGGTAGTTATAATCATTAGATCCTAGTTATGGAAAAAATGATTGTTTAGTTGATGATGGAAATTATGATATGGGTAAATTGATACCAGGCATGCCATTTGTGAACATAGGATTGCAATAAGGGGAGATTAGTATAGTGTTAGTGAATGAAATAAAAATCCAAACAAAACACAATAATGCTAACACCTCAAGCCTATTTCAAGGGGGGAGAATAATCAAAAAAATAAATGAGAAACACAACTAGAATGCAAAAGACAAAGAAATCCTTCACCTTCCTTGGATGCTCCAAATAAATCGTTGAAGTGCCTTCCTCAGCTTGTGCTCAATAAGTCTTCATCAAAGGAGTTGTTTGGCTCTTTATCTCCTTGGTACCAATGGATTTGTGATAGATTTGGCTTGGCTCAACAATTGGTCATTATAACACTAATTGCATGAGGCTTTGTAATGATTTGTGCATGATAACGTTACACTATCCAAACTTAAAATTCAATAGGCAAGGCCTCATATTTATAGATTTTTTAGAATGATCAGAATGAACACGAACCATCCATCTCAAGATGAAGATGTGTGGCTAAGAATCTATTCAATTTTGGAGGCCAAATTCAATAAATGACATAAATATTTGAGATAGAGAGGCATTAAAGAGGCATGGGAGGAATTAATGAGGAATGGGGGGCTTGAACAGATATTTTATGCATTTATGGCCTAGGGACATCTTCCTAAGAAATAATGTCATTTGATGATGTGGTTATTCAATATCAATTTATAGAAAGAAATATTAAACAAGTTTCATGGAATTCTTAATTATGCTCTTGATTCAGATTAGTTAGTCTTAAACATGATTTACCACTTTTGGTTCAAATCTTGGCAATTAGTGCACAAATTAATCAAATTAATTAGAATGTCATAATATTGGCCCAAAATTTGATTAGATTGGAATTAAGATTTGATGTTAGATACATTGGATCCATTATCCCATTTAGGATGTTGCCGGCATAAAATAATAAAGGTACATGTCTTGTGCAATAAATTTGGTATAAAAGAGTAATCCAGAGCACCCAAGTGCAAAAATGTAATTTTGACTTGAAATGATCTAATCAAAGTTATCTATCTCATAAAATGAATTACCCCATTTAGGGATACATTGGCCAAAATTGCCACTTATTTATGATAGGTTCAAAGTTGTTAATGTGTTTTAGTGTTGTTAGCCCAAATTATACATTTTGGTAGGAAATTGGTCAAAATCCTAGTTGGAGGTCATTGGTGGCCACTTTTAGGTGTCTACAGTCCAAACCTCAAATTTTTACTCATTGGCTATGGGATGTCCCTATAACATCCACCTAGTGTACCACTTTCTTGATACCTTTGGCTCAATTCACACCAGCTCTTGCAACACTTTCAATGACATCCATGGCACTTGTAACCAATATGATGGAAACATATTTATATGTTGATCAATTGCCTCTATTTGAGTAGATATAAGGTGTCATTATCTTTCAAGAGTTAATTTCATAAAAGGCCTCAGACATAGAGCAATAATTTTTACATCTACGTGAGGAAAATTAGAATTGAATAATCAACTTCAAAAATCATGATAGATAATTGATAGAACTTGTCCTACACTAGTAATGCAATTTTTTGATAACCATTTCATGGTATAGGATAAGTAACTCAAAACCGTATTGACATAACTAACTAATAATTGGTTGGTCATGTAATGCCTACAAACACTATGCACTCAAAGGAAGGCTCTAAGGATGGAACAAATGCAATCTATGAGTTGTTTGAATAATATGATCAAGTCTTAGATATTATTGTGCACTAAACCAAATGGATAGCTTAAGGAATGTTAAATTGGAGGTATCATCTCAACAAATATTTGGCTACTACATAACCATAGTTTGATATAGTAGATAAAGACAAAGCTAAGATGGATGATTAAATGGATATTGTGACAATAATGAATAGTGCAGTCAAGTAAAGGTTGGATTTTAGGGATGTCGCCATGCAAAAGCTTAAAACTTAGCATAATGAGATAATGTGCAACATATTTACATCCATTCAAGCTTAAAGGGCTACATATCAATTAGATGAGTTGGTTTTGGATATTCATCCAAAAATTGCAAACACAAAAGCACTAATCTCCATTGGAAATATGATGATGTGCAAAATTTGATGCTAATCTAGATTCCATTATGTATCTTGATTTCCTTAGTGCATGAGGGAATTATAGACTAGAAAATGTTAAATCAAGATCTATCATAGGTTGATGTTTTTATTACTCGATTAGTGGATGAACATCAATTTATTCCACCCCAGTTACTCCAACAAGTTCTACAATAGAAAAAGATTATTGCATGGACACAAGTAGAAACTTAGTAACAAAAGACCTTATGAACTCAATGGACCTAGCCTCACCACAAGTACAACTAGTAGTAGAGCATCTTCCTATGTAATGATTCCAAAATACACCACCAACTTCCCAGTAGGTACTACAGACCATAATTTTGCAATTTTCACAAGATTTTCAAAGTTTATAGATAGTCTTGAGAATTAGGAGCAGGGATAGA
Organism: Torreya grandis; assembly: GCA_037957365.1. Taxonomy (NCBI): domain Eukaryota; kingdom Viridiplantae; phylum Streptophyta; class Pinopsida; order Cupressales; family Taxaceae; genus Torreya; species Torreya grandis. The sequence goes on along the minus strand of JARHVA010000047.1, from coordinate 8,108,090 downwards.
ATGGTTAAAAACCTAAAAAAGGAAACCACCTAGTTATGTTATTATATTAAAAACCTAAAAGGGTGGTAGGATAGTATGTTAGTTGAAAACCTGAAAGGGTGGCTATTTAGTGTACAATGGGTGAAAACTAGCAACTTGCACCTGAATCAATAACTATGACTAGTGTTTATGACTCATCCTCTCAGCTTCAAAGTAGACTTTAGGATGTGACTTTGTCTCAGGATGAGATAATAATTTAAGTTCAGGAAAGTGTTGGGTATGGATCGATATCACCAAATCATAAAGTATAATTGGCTAGACACATGTCTAAAGTATATAGTTTTGTCTTTTATATAGTGTTTTGGCTATATTTGACTGTGTAAGCATAAAAAGTAGAGTAGTTAATACATAGACTCTTTCCTTGTGGCATATCGAAAGACTGGAATGTAAAGAGACAATGCTCTATAATGTTCTATATATAGCACTCACTTGTAATGAAATATGGTTCTAATGTGTGTTAGAGATTAATGAAATAGTTATTTTATGGATTTACTAAGAATCTTGTATCTATGTTCAGTGCATAGTGAGTACTTTTTTTGCCTTTAAATATGTAACTCATCATGGTTATACTACATGTTTCTATGTGTTATTTTTGTGTTTCCATGTAATAGTGTGCTTCTATATTTAAATAATGTTATATAAGACTGAATTATTATATTTTGTTTATCTTTTACATCCAATATGAAATCTATCCCTATAACTATCATGTTCCATAGTTTTTTAGGAACCTCTACTAACAAATAGGTATGATATAAATACAAGTCTAGACCTTCTCATTCATCATATAACAAATACCAAGAAAAAACCTATTAAAAATAAATCAATCAACTACATAAGCACTATATTATTACCTGTTGATCCTTATTTTCATATCAAGTATATAAGCAGTCATATCATGGGTTTGAAGCATTTAAAAAAGACCCCATGAGCAATATTTGTCAAATTAAAAGATTGATCACTACATGGATCGTCATATAGTATATTACACCCTTGTGCACATATTTTCCCACACATAGGGGAAAACTATATAAGTTTGATTCCCTCCTTGGATTATTGGATATGTAGGCAGTGCACATTGATAGAGAGGTTTTTGAGGTAGCTTGACATCATGAGCCCACTAATCCATTTTCCAACAAAATCATTCTAAGGGTGAAGAAGGGTGAATAGATATGGTTTCATCAATCAAAAAAGAGTGACAACATGTATCTAAGATCTAAATACATCATTATAAAGGTGATGGAAAACCCATAACAATGAAGTTGGTTTCAGCGAGATCTAGACAATATTCTATAATGGACACATGTATCATAGTTGGACAGTAGTGTCAATGTTAGTGTCTAAATTTGATAGTAGTGTTTATGGCCACAAGTGTAATTTATATAATTTGATGACTGATCCAAAATAATTATCTTGCATTCTTTACACCTATTTCTAAACTAGATCTACCTATGCAAATTAAACCAACTATGTATAATTATTTCTTTTTTATTGCAATATATTTTAATAACTGTACTTTATTATTTTTAGTAGTCTCAATTGTATCAATTAAAGATATTATTTAGCTGATTTTTCTATTTTTTATAAATTAAGGGTTGAAAGGTCCTTCACACATTTTATTAAATAAAAAAAAGACTAAAAACCTATAAAGAGATGGGGGATTCCAAAATTAAATCGAGAGCCCAAAGATTCATGATTTAAAACCAAGGACCAAAAACCAAAACACAAGACCAAACAAAGTGAAACACACCTGAGGACTTACAACCTTGAATAACAAATCACGAATGCCAAAATACTACAAAAATAACCAATGAACTAGTCACCACTACCACCACCACCACCACCTACTTACACATCATTGCCACCCATTGACGTTCCACCACCAAATTCACTACCAACACCCTCTACGAGGATACTAGTCAAATCAAAGGTTTATGAAGTAATGTCTTAGTCAACCTTCATCCTATCTACATTTGTCCCTTAAGGTGAGGTGAGTTTACAACTTATATTTGTTTTTCCAACTAGATTCACACTAGTTCCTCCCCAAAATGGGAACCACTCTCATGCCTGTTAGTCGATCTCTCATGTGCATCAAGGTAACCTTCCTTCTAGTAATAGGCTCAATCCACATCTTAACTAGAATTGGTTAAGGGAGAGGGGTGTGTGCCACAAAAATATTTGAGAGTAGCTTAACCGCTGATGTCGAGTTTGGAGAAATTTTCCTTGAAGAGAAACCACAACTAATGTTAGAGGAGAATGTAGGGCTACCACATCCATAAGTGGTATGCATATTTTAGAAGGACCTATGTTCTAAATCTGGGCTTGCAATAATTCAAGGTGAACTATAAGGTTGTTAAACCTATTATCTAAATTTTCAAAGGCTCTAAAAGGGATGATCCTAGTGTTAATAAACCTAGGAAATGCTCAAAGGCCATTGTCCTCCAAGGAGAAATTATCGATGGTTATCTCTAGAACAAATCAAAATCATTCCCATATTAGCTATGATGAAACCATTAAAGTAATTTTAGTTGGTTTATTAAAATATTCGATGGTCTTGATAGGTTTGTGAATTATGATTAAAAAAATACAATTTTTAAATAGTGTTTTATGTACCCTACATTTATCCCTATATGATGAGCATCTATCAATTTGACTCATTATCAAGTAAATTTGACCTAATAATGACTCTACATTATTGGCCAAATAGGTGTAGTGGGTGTTGGTCAATGTGGGATCCCTCATTCTCCTAATTATTTATTCAATTTCTATTTTATTTTCCACTATGTGTGTAGTTAGATCCTTTTGACTACCTTGGGGATCTTGTGAAACTATAGGAGGGCTACGAAGGTTGGGAGGGTTAGGTAGAGGATTAGGATAATGGTTATCATGTTGATATCTTATAGTGGAACAAGATATTAAAAAAATAGGATTTAGCAATTAAATAATGAAAATAAAAAAATTGTCAAAATTCAGTGTTAATAGGTTTATTTTTTATTACTTACCTCTCCTCCATGGTGGTATTCCTAACTCAAAAATTATCAAATGATCCAAGTGTGTTTTTATCCTCCAATAAGAAAGTGATCATGGTATAGCAAAGACAAGTGAAGAGCAAGTAGGAGAATGAGAATAAGATAGGTATGCTTGTGAGTTGGACCTTTTTTTATGGTTTCAATAATACATACATGTTATTGAAACATAACATGTACACATTATTTTCACTAATCTTAGAGAAAATAATGTGTACAAGTTATGTCTCCATAATGCATATGTGGTATATGTCTCCATAATGTGTACACATTATGTATCCATAATGCATATGTGTTATGGATTGGGAATCCTAAGCATAAATTCAAAAAACATGTATGTGTTGGGGTAAATGTCCATAAAATAGTCCCCCAACTCTATGCACATACCCTATGATCATGTTCTTTTTGTTGTGTTGGTTAGTTTATCATTGCTAAAAAAATAATATAGTGTTTTGAAATAATCTTTTATAGATCACGTTGTGTATGAATCTTTGTTGGTTGTACTTCTAAGGAAAACTACTATGCTCCAAACCCACCATCCACATTTATGATAATATTTTACATTTGATGAGAACTAACTAGTTGGAGCAACTTCACATCTAATCCTTAAAATTTAAATATCTTACATTCAGAATGAAAACTTGTGAAAAACTCTTGGAATCCCAAAACTATGTTATCCCCACCCATGTGAATAGAAAACATGGGAGAGTCTATCCTATAATCTCTAATGAAATTTTTGATAATATGGTATTTCCCTAGAAAACTAATTATGCCTCTACCTTCAATCATAGCCTAATTTTAATATCTAGATAAAAAAAATAATTTAAGTGTGTCACCAAATTATTATTGACAAATTTATGTGTACTAATTTATTCAATCGCTATTATCATCTTTTGTTCATTAATGAAACCCACAACCTTGAGGGTTTGTGAAGTGTTACTACCTAAAAGTGCATGACATGAAATAGTTGGATGGGAGTATTTAGATTCCTCCTATATATCCTCCTCACCCTCCCCTGATAGTTCATCATCCTCTTTTCCAACATTGGCCCCTTTAATGTATAAAAATATACTCTCAATACATTTATGTCTTTTTTGTATTTTCTGTCATAGTTGAAACGTAACCATTTTACTCATTTATCTTCAATTTTTTGAGGAGAAAATATGGTAGGCTAAGGGAATCATTTTGATAAATTAATGCACTTTTTGTTGGTAGTGAAATCCCTCTATTTATCTAGCTCTCTTTCCTCTACCCTACATGAAAAGACCATGGACTTTAAAAGTGACCTTAGTTTAAACAATCCCCACTCATATCAATATTGCTAATTGGCTGAAATATTTTAATCTAACACTATTTTAGTATTAGATCTATAACTCAATTTTAAAAATTGATCAAGTAATAGTGAGGCCCTTATTTTTATTTTGAGTGTTAAACTATATGTACAAAATGAACTGCTCTAGTTAGAGATAAAAATATGCCATGGCCACCTTTTGTGCACATGGATTTTGATGTAGATAAAATAAATTTTTTATTTGATTGATCCATGTGACTGAGTTTACCATCAAACTTGGGCACTTCCATTTTTGGTAACATGTTCCTCAAACCAATATTTGATTTTTGATTATTTTGGTTGGGAGAACCCAAGTGCCTCATGGAGAATTATTGGACAATGGCATTCCTATAAAATGAGTCACATGAGCTACCAATTCTCCATTTATGGTGACAAACTCTACCTTCATTACATCTATCTATATCTTCTTTTTTCACCATGTTTTGAACATCCAAGTGGAGTTGGGTAACCAACCCTAAAACCCATGATTTACATGTTTCAAACACCATGTCCTCATTGATAAGTGTTTTACCTAGAGTGGTTTGCCATTTTACATGGCCAAGTGAGTGTTTGGATCATCCATGCATAAACTCTAGGGTTTGTGGTTTTGGAATTTAGGGTGGAGGGTTTTGGGACCCAAAATAGTGTACCGATAGCTTATACCATTATGATCATCTTATCAATATGAATCTAAAAATTGTTAATTTTCAAAAGGGTGAAAAAAATCAAGACTTTTTTCTTAAAAAAAAACCTCAAATAATATTGTATTGACATAAAAAAAATAAAGCCTTCTTGAAACTCAATTTATGTTTTTTTGATCCTTTAGCTCACATATGTTAGGTCTAAAAAGAAAAAAACTATGTTGTATATCCTTTCCCAAATTAAAGCTTGGATACCACTTGCAATTAAATTACTTAGATATATTAAGATAGTTCAAAAAAATGGTTATAAATATAAACACCATGAGTAGATTAACAATAATATAGTGCAAGATTGAGAACACAAGGATATCCACAACAATAATTGACAGTAGTGCAAAGTACTTGATAAATAAGATTCAACCACTTTGAGGGTGAAACCTCCATAACTATGAAATAATATCAATACTCTTAGTAAGATTATAAAATACTAACCACTGCCTCTTATATATACCCTACTCAATTTATGGTTACTCCACAAGCCATGTTTACTAACAATATGAGAGCATAGAGAAATGTTACAAGATAAGATAAAAGGTGATGTAGGCCACATATTATCCACACATATCCATAGACATGCTATAGGCTAAATTAATATAAATAAAAGGGATCATCAAATAGAATAGAAATACCCATAGAAACTTTATTTCTCTTACTTCAAGTTGAGTTTTATTGAGTTATATCTTACCCAATTATGACGAAGCTTTTTTTATCTTAGTCTCTCATCATCCCTTTATATAAAAATATATTTTTTAGCTTGCATATAGTTTTTCCAACACTTATAAAGAAGATGATTCAATTCAAAACCCTTAATTGAACTATTCTATTCATATTCACTTAGAATTACATAGAGGTCTAATTCTAACATGTAGGATACATAGTTTATAACGTCTCTATATTAGTTACTCAACTCCTTAACCCATTTGTTTTTTTTAAGTGCCAAGCATGTCAAAGAGAGAATCATAAATTCAACACATTCTACCAAATAAATAAAGTGTAGGACAAAAATATTATAAAAAAAGGTAAATCAATGATTAAAAACATTTACGTTCATAGTCTTGCACTAGACTTAGCAAAATAAAGATAGATTTGACAACCCAAATATTTTTAGTGTGAATCTTCCCAAGTTAAACTTGCACAAAATGTGATTCTATTTAAAAATATTCAAATGTCAAATCAAATATAATAATACTACACAATCATATTCTAGATCCAAACTTTTAAATTCTAATTACAACAACAATATGTGATTATTTCTTATTTATTATAATTATTTTGTATAACTTGATATATTTATCACTTTCTCTTGTTATTGTTTTTAGTCAATTGAACACATTTAAATTTAGTAATTTTATAATTATATTATTAGATTTATTTATTATAATAATTTGTTTTTTATTTTATTTAAAACTAAAATTTTGAGAAATATTAAAAAATATGATTAGATGCATGGACTAAATAATGTTACTAAAATTATCGATACTCCCACTCTTAATAAATGATGTGAATCAAAATAATCAAATATTTTTCAATAATGATGTACAAATACTTATATGTTGGAAGAAGACTATGAAAATAAATGTACATCTTTCTTCATTCTAATCTGTTTTAATGTCTCTTGCATGGGTATTTTAATATGTATAAAATCTTATTTTATTTTTTGAGATTTGATATATTTTTATTGTGTTTTGTGTAAGCATGGTAACAATCATGTTGATAATAATATGATAATTTATATATAATTTGTGATTTTTAATTTTTTATAGAAATATATATATATATATATATATATATATGAAAGTGGAATGTGTATATATAGACATGTATAAATAAATGTATTTGAACATTATTTTGAAAATTATTATTAAAAAGATATATGTAAAATGGAATTATTTTATTATTTTTTTTTAAATTATCATTTTTTAAGTGATAATTTAATATGCATTAAACTTAATTCAATATATATAATTTTGAACTTCATAAATTCTTTTATTCTAATATATTTTTACATATTTTTTTTAATTATTTATATTGATCTTTTTTTACAATTTTATTTTATTAAATATTATATTTAATATATTATTGTATGTTTTATGTAAACACATTAACATTCATATTGATAATAATATAATAACTCTTATATAATTAATGATTTTTAATTTTCCATAAGAAAAAAATATGAAAGTAGAATGTGCACATATGGGCACTTACAAATAAATGCATTTGAGCACTATTTTGAGAATTTGTTAGAAAGACGTATGTGAAGGTACTCTTTCTATTTTAAAAAATATTTTATTATTCACCAAGTGATAATTTGTGAGTGGAGGTTAGAAAATGGAAGTAGCTTTGGGACAATTTTCAATAACGTTAAGTTTGACTTAATTTAATTTTTTTTAAAGTTTGGCAAGTTATTTTATCTAATATGTTTTGTATTTGGTTTTTTTATTATTTATAATTATTTTAGAAAGTTTAATTATAAATGTATATATGTTTTTTTAATAATTTTATTTTACACGAGGATTTGAGGAGAGGTTGGAACAATAAAGATTGATGTTTTTTAATTATAAAGTATAGAAATTTGGTCATTAAAAAAATGTTTTTATTTTCATATTATGTTATGAGTTTTTGATATTTTCTAATAATTTTTATATTATTAATACTTATAATTGTATAATAAATTATTCAATAATATTATAAAAAATATTTTAATGAAAATGAAGTATTTAATGTATGTTAATATTTCAATTTTATATGATGTTTCCAATACATTATAAAAGTTTTGAAGAGTTGATTATTTTCATGATTTTTAAATTTTACTTATAAATAAAATAATTTTGTAAGTGTCTAAGAAATCAACGGCACTGGTTTTATTTAGTTAAATCAAAAAATTTATAACATTATTTATTTTTATATTTTATTGGGAATTTTACTATGTGAATAACTATATGTTTTATGAGTTCTATTTGACATGAGTTGCATTAAATCTTATCATAGTTAAAATCATTTTCATTTCTTAGTCATATGATATTATATGTTAGCGTTTAAAACTTTGTTTTTATGTGTGTGTGGGGGGAGGGTAAAGATGTGACGAATGGGGGGGACAAGTGGAAGAGGAAGTTTGGAAATGGAAGGATTAGAAGATGGTTGGGAAATGATTACATTATGAAGTGAAATTTTACATACAAGTTCTCTTGAAAAAATTTACATATTTATAATATTTCAATGATTTCTTATGATGAACTTCTAAAACAAAATGTTAGGAGGTTCATTTGGATTAGTAGTCAACTATGAAACATTTTTAGTTGGTTAAATACTTTCAGGGATTGGATTGAGCCTTCAAATATCAACCATGATCAAAATATTTATGATTATCATCTACATTGTCATTCAAAAATATATTTTAAATCTTTTCATTCATAAAAGGAAGCATATTATCATTTATAAAATCATTGCATCATTAAAATTTAAAATGTAGATATTGAAACTGAATATTTATAGCATTTTAGTCTTGTATATTTGATAAATATCAATCAGGGATCTAACCTTCAATTCTAGACCTCCCTGCTATCGAAAGGCTCGCATTCACCATCTTATTTTGCTTAAATGTTTATGTGTTAATCCGATCCATATCATTTTAGTGACACATGTCTTTATACTACACAAAAATCTCAAAATTTGAGAAATATCTTTTATTGTCAGTTTTAGATCCATACCTATTTTCTAGCCTTCTAGACACTACTAGTCATAGAGGGGCACTAATGCCAACGGTAGTGTCAGATCCTTATCTATTGTTTGATAGCTAAAAGTCATCCAAATTAAAATAATGATTGAAACCACAGGTCAGCCTAATTATCTTATTAACCCCTATCATGAGATATTTTCAAAAGGTGTGATATAAATACAATTTTAAGCCTTCTCATACCTCATCTAGAAAAAACTAAGCAAACACCTACTAAAACTAAATCAATCAACTATACTTGAGTACTCTATTCTAGCCTATATCCATCCCTGTTTTCTATCAAGCATAAAAGAAATCATATCACAGGTTTGAATCATTCAAAGAATAACCCAATAACATATTTGTCTAATTACATGATAGATCACTGCATGCATCTTCATATAGTATATTGCACCTTTGTGCACACACTTTCCTACACATAGGAGATAACTACATAATTTTGATTACCACTTTAAAGTACTGGATATGTAAGCAATACTTATTAATAGAAGGGTCTTTAGGGAACTTGACACCATGAGCCCACTAACCTATTTTTTACCAAACTTATTGCAAGTGTAGAAAGCTAGATTTTGACCAATTAGAGAAGAAAGACAAAATGTATCCCAAACCTGTATACATCATGTGAAATACAACAAAAAAAACCCATAACAATGAAGTTGGTCACATCTAGATCCAGTCATTATTTCATATTGCACACCTATGTCACAATCAGATATGAGTGTTGACTGTAGTATGTAGATCCAACAGTAGTGGTTATGGCCACAGAAGTGTAATTTCTAGAATCTGATGACTGGTCCAAAATACTAATTCTACATACTTTGTATCTGTTTCTAGTCTAGAGCCACATGTCTATAGTAAACCAGGTATCATTGTTTCTTATTTAAATATTGTAATATCTTTAAATAGCTATATTTTACTATTTTTAGTAATTTCAATTATATAAATTCAAACAATATTTATGTGAATTTTCTATTAATTAACCTAATATAGATTAGTTTATCATCCTTGTGTTAGAATTACTTATATATTCTTAACCATATCTCTCACTCTAAATTTAAGGTTAAACATAAAGAAGAAGCATATTATCATCTTGTAAAGATATTTTCACATTTTAAAATTTCTTTTTATTTTTCAAACTCATCTTAAATTGAACTCAAAGTTGTCCAATAATATCTATTTCCTTATAGTTACTTTCATAACACTTATTGTAATTGAAATCTTAGTATTTTCCAATTTTATGACATAAAATAAAAGTAGATATAAAAAGCACATATACCATATAAATGTAAAACAAAATAAAATTTCAAAGAGCAAGTGGGTGTCCAGGAGGAGGCTTCATAGTCAATGTGAACATAATATTGTAATAAGGGGAGATTAATATAGTGTTAGTGAATGAAATTAAAATCCAAACAAAACACACTAATGCTAACACCTCAAGCCTATCTCAAGGGGGAGCATAATAACAAAACTAAATGAAAAACACAACTATAATGCAAAAGTTAAAGAAATCCTTCACCTTCCTTGGATGCTCTAAATAGATTTTTGAAGTGGCTTACTTGGCTTGTGCTCAATGAGTCTTCATCAAAGGAGTTGTTTGGCTCCTTCTCTCCTTGGCACCAATGGCTTTGTGATAGAGTTGGCTCACTAAAAAATTGGTAATTATAAAACTAATTGCATGACACTTTGGAATCATTTATCCATGATAAATTTACACTATCCAAACTTAAAATTTAATAGGTAAGGCCTCTTATTTATAAATTTTTAAGAATGATTAGAATGAACCTGAATTATCCATCTCAAGATGAAGATGTGTGGCTAAGAATCCATTCAATTTTGGAGGCCAAATTCAATAAATTCTCTCATAAATATTTGGGAGAGAGAGGCATTAAAGAGGCATGGAGGTATTAATGAGGGATGGGAGGGATTGATCAGATATTTTATGCATCTATGGCCTAGTGATGTCTTCCTAAGAAATGATGTCATTTGATGATGCAATTATTCAACATCAATTTACAAAAAGAAATATTCAAAAAGTTCCATGGAATTCTTAATTAGGCTCTTGATTTAGATTAATTAGTCTTAAACATGATTTACCACTTTTGGTGCAAATCTTGGCAATTGGTGCACAAATTAATCAAATTGATCAGAATGTCATATTATTGGATCAAAATTTGACTAGATAAAAATTAGGATGTGATGTTAGATGTGTTGGATCTGTTATCCCATTTAGGATGTTACCAACAAAAAATAACAAAGGTAGATGTCTTGTGAAAGAAATTTAGTAGAAAAGAGCAATTCATAGCACCCAGGGATGAAAATGTCAATTTGACTCAAAATTATCTGATCAAAGTTAGTTGTCTCATAAAATGCATTGCCCCATTTAGGGATACATTGGACAAAATTGGCACTTGTATATGACAGGTTTAAATATTTTAATGTGGTTAATCTTTATGCAACACGATAAAGCGATGGCGCTGGATGCGAGTGGAGAAGCGAGGGCCGACAACCCTAGGGGGACGAGGAGCAAGGAGTGATCTGGGAGTGAAGGGTATGCGAAGGGGAAGGAGCCGATTTATGCCAGTGATAGGGTCAGGGTAACCAAAGTCAATGGTTGTTTTCCACAGGCCCAGGACAGGCCTGTTCTGGTCATCCCTCTGAAGGCAGTATAGGAGGATGTCAAATACCTAGCAGCTCATACATTAATCTATAAGTTTTTGGGAATCCCAATTTCCATTTCATCCTTGGAGGACTGAATCCGCCAAACCTGGCAGGTGGAGGGCAAACTAGATATTATGCTAGCAGCAAATAGTTATTTTATGGTGAATTTTTCCTCTGTTGCCAACCAAAATCGTATTTTTGAGGGAGGACCCTATTTCTATGACCGTATCAACTTGTTTCTCAAACCATGGCATGTAGGTTTCAATTTGGTGGAGGATCTTCTAGCTAGAGTACCAGTTTGGGTGCACCTCCCAAGACTTCCTCTAGAATTCTGGCAGGAGGATATCTTGAGGCAAATTGTAGCTATGCTAGGCACACCAACTTCTTTAGCACATCAATCGTTGGACAAAAAACTCATCACTTATGCCTGTATCTATGTAGAGATCGACCTTAACAACCCCCTACCAGATTCTTTGGAAATATGCTTGGGATGCTCTTCCTGGGTACAGCAGGTTGATTACGAATTGATTCCTTTCTAGTGTAGAATATGTCATGAGTATGGACATTTACACTTCCAATGTCCATAGGCAACCAGAGAAAATGGCAGTGTTGTTCACAATGCCAATGAGTTTGGCCATCCAAGCCGATTGAAAACTGGGAATGTCAAGCAGGACAACGCCACTATGGGGAATGCCCACATTAATTTTGGTAACATGATGTGTGGGGCAGCTAGTTTTCAAAGCACTGATAGAGATGGATTCACCCAGGTCAAACACCGTATGAAGGGTCATGGGCAGAAGCGTACGAACCTGGACCGGCAAGTGGAGATGAGCTTCAACCGATTTGAGACCCTAGAGAGCATGGCCATTGAGGATGGCATTCCTTTAATAGAGTAGGGGGGTTTTGTGGACTGTGAGGGGTTGAAACCTCTTCTTTCTGAATCTCAGGATATGGTGATCCAGTCAACTGATGAGGCTCCCTCTATCCTCGAAGAGGGGACCCTAGTGGTAGTCCCAACTTAGCAAGACAAAGAGATCAGATGGGCAGACTTGGTTAAAGATGTGGAGGCATCTAGGAAAGAAAAAGCCTCATCATCCATGCTAGGCTTAATGCAGAGGCCTTTCAAGAAAGCATCCTTCATCATACTAGCTAGAGTGGGATGCAAAAAAGACCAAGATAAAATTAGACTTACAAGAGACTTGATGGTAGAGTCGGGGGTGGTCAAGACCCTTGATGAGCATTTCCCTCCCTCTACCCAATGATAGTGTTGTCTTGGAATGTAAGGGGTTTAAATAGCACCCCCAGAAAAAAAATCTATGAGTAGGTTAGTTGCTGACCACTCTCCTAATATTTTCTATGTCCAAGAGACTAAGCTTTCCGTAGATGCTATGTTCAGCTGTTTGCCCTAGTTTTGGGCCTATGGGCAATGCCAGTGCATTGGTGCTTTAGGAAGTGCTGGGGGTGTGGCTATCTGTTGGGACCCCAGAAAGGTCATGCCACTCTAGTGGTGAGCTAGCTCCTCGGCTCTCTCCATGGTTGCCTCCTCTCTTGACACTGGGGAAATGATTTTGGTCACCACAGTTTATGCCCCCATGGATATCCAGGGGCAGCTTAAGTTATGGGAACATGTGCGGCAGATTAGGAGCTATCATCCCTTCTTGCCTTGGATCATGGCTAGAGATTATAACACTGTCATCTATCTTGAAGAAAAGAGGGGTGGGAATGCACGTCTTGGCCCCACGTCTGATCTTCTCCGTCTAAACATGGATTTGCTCCACCTATAAGATGTCAAACCCCTCAATGGTCTCTTCACCTGGAACAATAGAAGGTCAGGTAAGGATGCTATCTCTGAGCACCTAGATAGGTTCCTTGTTTCATGCTTTTGGCAATTTAGTGTAATTTCTCTGGCTTCTGAAATTCTAGATTGGAGAGGGTCAGACCATTGGCCCATTATGCTCACTATCAGGCAAATAGCAAGCCCCAAGAAACCTCCTTTTAAGTTCCAGCTAATGTGGCTATGGGATCCTTCTCTCCATGGATGGATGACGCACTGGTGGAGTCAGGGGGGCCCTGAATATGGCATGGCTATGTTCAATTTCACCAAGAAATTGCAGTATGTGAAAAGGAAGTTGCAAGATTAGAACTAAAATCATTTTGGAAACCTCCAATATATGAAGAAAAGAGCGTAAGATCGACTGGACTCACTTACCAGACAGATTCAGGACCTCAAACTTACAGAAGATCTCCATAGGGAGGAATCTCAAGCTGTGAATGAACTGGCCAAGTGGGAACTTCAGGAAGAAATCTTTTGGAAACAAAAAGCCTGAATTGATTGGCTCCAAGAGGGTGACAAGAATACAGCTTTCTTCCACAAGTCAGTTTAGGCGTGGAGAAATAGAAACTACATTACTTCCCTTGTTACTCCTGATGGAACTTCTTTATCATCCTCCTATGACATAACCCAGGAGGCTGTCCATTTCTATTCGAAGTTGTTGTCCAGTACTGCGCCCACTACAAAAAGGGAAGTTAACACTGTCCTGGCAAATATTCCTTCTGTTGTCACCCCTGGCATGAATGAGGCATTGTTGAGGCCGATAGGTATGGAGGAAGTGGAGAAAGTTGTCTTCATCATGCGTAGAGGCAAAGCCCCTGGGCCGGATGGCTTCCCAGTAGAATTTTTTTAGGATTTTTGGGATATTATTAGCCAAGATCTTTTGGATGTTGTGCTGGAATCTTTTTCCAGCAAAGAGATGCTTAAGGCTTTTAATGCTACCTTCTTTGTTTTGATTCTAAAGCAGGAACAAGCTAATCAGTTGGCCCTCTTTAGGCCTATCACGCTTTGTAATGTGATCTACAAGATAATTACCAAGCTTATTGCAGAGCGGCTCAAAGTTTGCCTTCCGACAATTATCTATGAAGAACAAGGGGGCTATGTTGATGGAAGACAAATTTTGGATGGAGTGGTGATTGCATCCGAAGCAATTCATTCCATGAGTATGTCTCGAGAGCGGGCCATGTTTATTAAGCTTGATTTAGCCAAGGCGTATGATAGGGCCAATTGGGATTTCTTACAAAAAATCCTTTTGGCTTTTGGATTTAGTTAGGCATGGGTCAGATGGGTGCTAAGTTATGTTACCATGCCATCCTTCTCTGTTCTAATCAATGGGGTGCCATCTAGACTGTTTAACGCATCCAGAGGCCTGCGCCAAGGTGATCCGCTCTCACCTTACCTGTTTATTATTCTTGTAGAGGGGCTTGGCCAGGTCATTAAGGCTAGGGCATCTCAAAATTTGGTACATGGATGGCAGTGGGGGAACGGGCTAACCAAGCTGACTCATCTCCAATTTGTTGATGACACAATCCTGATAGGTAAGGCCCGATTGAAGGAAGCAGAAGCATTCTAGGTTACCTTGGATACTTATTTGGAGGCTTCAAGGTAAAAGATCAATGAGCACAAATCTTCTATCTACTTTTTTAACAATCTGGAACCCATCCAGTAGCGGATTACTACTATTTTGAGGTTCCAGACCCAATCTCTCCTGGTAACTTACTTGGGGATCCCCTTGGTGGCGGGAAGACAGCCCAGGTTGTTCTGGCAGAATGTGCTTGATAAACTTAAGCATAAATTTAATCATTGGACCCACAAATGGCTGTCTTCAGCTGATAGGATGACCCTCTTGCAATCTATGATTCAGGCTTTGCCCATATACTGTAGCATGGTACAGGCTACTCTGAAATACTTTCTTAAAGAATTTGATGCTTTATCCAGGAAATTCCTTTGGAGTGGTAACCTCCTGAAGCCCAAATGGAGCCTCCTTAGTTGGAACACTATGTGTCACCTGAAGAAGGAAGGAGGTCTTGGGTTGCGCTCTGTTATTTTATCTAGCCAAGCTTTGGTAGCTAAGCTCTACTGGCAGTGGTGTACCAATCAATCTCATCTTTGGGCCCGCATCCTGTCTTCTAAGTATTTTTTGGGAGCTGCTTTGTGTGAGATTCCTAGACTCTCAGTGGAGGGAAGAGGCTCTATGATTTGGAACACCCTAAAGCTCAGGGCTCACTTGGTCTAGTGTAGTCTCTTCTGGATTTGCAACAGCGGTAGAGAAGCACTCTTTTGGGAAGATTCCTGGGATGGCACTCCTCCCCTCCTTTCCTCACATCCACATTTACAGGATCTATGTGACTCCTTTCGGGCTGCTGGATGGGAGACTATTGAACACTACAAAGAAGCCTTTCAACTAGGCATGGGTGATAGCTACAAGTGGAGGGAACCTTTAGAGTGGCCACCTGGAGGTGCTAAAGAGGATCGAAGAGAATTAGCTCAAATTCTTACATCTAGAAGATGTAGCTTGTTGTAGGGGAGAGACACCATGGCCTGGGAAGCTGCGCCCACTGGCCAGTATTCTATCTCGACTGGCTACTTGGAGTTATCTAAGCAATGTCTCGGTGAAGTTGATTTCTGCTGGGGCAAGAAAATTTGGAGCTCCTTGTCTTGGCCCAAATTCAATTTTTTCTTGTGGACTCTCACTTATAACCACTGCCTTACTTGGGAGAATTTGTGCAACAGAGGATTCCATGGGCCATCTATATGCCTGCTGTGTCACTGCAGTGAGGAGAGTGGATGCCATCTATTATTCCACTGTGAGTTCGCTAAGAAGATATGGCACCTGTGGTAGCAGGTCTAGGGCATCCCCTATTGGCACCCTTTAGTTAGAGAGGAATCAAAGGCTTTTTCAAGGCATCGGCCTTGAGCTCAGAGCTGTTTGGTTGAAAATCCTCAATGCTTTGTAGGAGACCATCCTAACCAAGTATGATAGTGAGGTTGATTTGTCTCCTGAAGATTTTGCAATTTTTGTCCAATTCACCCTTGTTCTACCCAACACATCCTCCTACATTCATCCCACGCGTCCCAAGTGCGGGCCCAGGCAGCAGGCGCGACCGATGGAACGTGGTGGAATTGGATGCCACCTAAGGAAGGGCTTATTAAGGTCAACACAAATGGATCTTCAAGAGGGAATCTAGGTGATGCCAGAATCGGTGGTCTTGGGTGAAATAATGCTGGGGAAATTTGTTTTATGTTTTATGTTCATAAAGGTTGACATACTAATAATCTCATGGAGGCCATGGCGATCCTGGAAGTAGTGCAATTATGCTGCCAACTTGGCTGGAATCGCATTATCTATGAATCAGATTCACAGGTGGTGGTTGAATTGCTGGGAAAGAGAGTGCTTGAAAATGTAGACTGGCAGCTGGCTGGGATAGTTCAGCAAATACTTCAGCTAAGCTCTACTTTTGAGTTGATTTCTTTCAATCACATTCCTCGAGAATGGAATGGAACCGTGGATGTATTGGCCAAATGGGCCTCTGAGTTTGGGCTGCAATGGCATATTTATGATCGAAATTTGCTTCCTTTGAACTTGTCCCTTCAGCTGACTCAACTTGTTGAGCAAGATATTACTACGTAATTTCCCCATTTTCAGGCTTATTTAATAAATTTTTACCCCTTATAGTGTAAATATTTTAATGTGTTTTAGTGTTTTTAGCCTAAATTATGTATTTTGGTAGAAAATTAGTTAAAATCTTGGTTGGAGGTCATTGGTGGCCACTTTTAGGTGTCTACATTTTGCCCTATTTGAGAAGGTATTGTATGTTATAACCATAGTAACATCTTCTCAAAGAATTAAAAGGTCATATATGCCTACAACTTCAATGGAAATCAATGAATTGTATGATAACCCCTTGAGGAAATGGTTACCACAAGTAGGTTAGCAAATGATCCCTCAAAAGAAAGAAGAAAAATGAGGAGACCAAATATATGAAGATGATGGGGTGAGAACACAATGAGTTTGAAAAAGCAATCAAAATCATTGAGAATTCAAGTGGGAGGGTGTACAATGGTTTTTGCAAAGGTAGTTATAAGCATTGTACCCCAATAGTGGCAATATGGTATGATAACATAATGATTTGCCCAAAGGTAGTTATAATCATTGAGAAGATGGAGTTTCCCCAATTAGGATAGACAAACAAGATAACAACATGCCCCTTTTTGGGTAAAAATAAAGTAAATTTAGGGGTAACACAATGATTTACCAAAGGAAGTTATAATCATTGAGAAATGTAGGTGGGATGGTGTACAATGATTTTCCCATAGGTAGTTATAATCATTGGATCCTATTATGGAAAAAATAATTGATTATTTGATGATGGAAAATATGATGTGGGTAAATTGATACCAGGCATGCCATTTGTGAACATAGGATTGCAATAAAGGGAGATTATTATAATGTTAGTGAATGAAATCAAAATCTAAACAAAACACACTAATGCTAACACCTCAAGCCTATCTCAAGCAAGGAGCATAATCACAAAACTAAATGAGAAACAAAACTAGAATGAAAAAGAGAAATAAATACTTCACCTTCTTTGGATACTCGAAATAGCTTGTTAAAGTGCCTTCCTTAGCTTGTGCTTAATAAGTCTTCATCAAAGGATTTGTTTGGCTCCTTCTCTCCTTGGCACCAATGGATTTGTCTTGGCTCAATAATTAGTAATTATAACACTAATTACATGAGGCTTTAGAATGATTTGTGCATGATAACTTTACACTATCCAAACTTAAAATTCAATAGGCAAGTCCTCATATTTATAGATTTTTGAGAATGATTAGAATGATCATAAACTGTCCATCTCAAGATGAAGATGTGTGGTTAAGAATCCATTAAATTTTGGAAGCTAAATTTAATAAATTCATAAATATTTGAGATAGAGAGGCATTAAAGAGGCATGGGTAGGTTTGATCAAATATTTTATGTATTTATGGCCTAGGGATGTCTTCCTAAGAAATGATGTCATTTGATGATGTGGTTATTCAATATCAATTTTCAAAAATAAATATTCAACAAGGTGCATGAAATTCTTAATTAGGCTCTTGATTTAGATTAATTAGTCTTAAACATGATTTACCACTTTTAGTGCAAATCTTGGCAATTGGTGCACAAATTAATCAAATTGATTAAAATGTCATATTATTGGATCAAAATTTGATTGGATTAGAATTAAGATGTGATGATAGATACGTTGGATCTTTTATCCCATTTAGGATGTTGCCAACACAAAATAATAAAGGCACATGTCTTGTGCAGGAAAGTTGGTATAAAACAGTAATCCAGAGCACCTAAGTGCAAAAATGTCATTTTGACTTGAAATGATCTAATCAAAGTTCACTATATCATAAAATACATTGCCCCATTTAGGGATACATTGGCCAAAATTGGCACTTGTATATGATAGGTTCAAAGCTTTTAACATGTTTTAGTGATTTTAGTCAAAATTGTGCATTTTGGTAGAAAATTGGTCAAAATCTTGGTTGGAGATCATTGGTGGCCACTTTTAATTGTCTATAATAAAAACCTTAGATTTTTAATCATTGGCTATGGGATGTCCCTATAACATCCACCTAGTGTACCACTTTTTTGTTACCTTTGGCTCAATCCACACCAGCTCTTACAACACTTTCAATGACATCCATGGTTCTTGTAACCAATATGATGGAAACATCTTTGGATGTTGATCAGTTTCCTCTATCTAAGTAGATCTAAGGTTTCATTATCTTTTAGGAGTCAATTTCATAAAAGGCCTTAGAGTAATAAGTTTTACATCTATGTCAGTAAAAATCAATATTGAACAACCAACTTGCAAAATCATGACATATAATTGATAGCACTTGTCCTACACTGGTTATGCAAGTTTTTGATGACCATGTCATGTTAGAGGATAAAAAAATCACAACACTATTGACATAACTAACTAAGGATTGGTTGGTCATGCAATGCCTACAAATACTGTGCACTCAAAGGAAGGCTCTAAGGATGGATACAAATGCAATCTATGAGTTTTTAGCAAGTCTTAGATATTATTGTGCACCAAACCAAATAGATAGCTTAAGGAATGTTAAATTAGAGGTAGCATCTCAAAAAATATTTGGATACTATGCAACCATAGTTTGATATAGTAGATAAATATAAAGCTATGATGGATGATTAAATGGATACTGTGATAATAATGAATAATGAACTCAAGTAAAGGTTGGATTCTAGGGATGTTTCCATGCAAAATCTTCAAACATTGCATAATGATACAATGTGCAACACATTTACATCCATTCAAGCTCAAAGGGATATAGATTGATTAGCTGAGTTGGTGTTGGATATTCAACCAAAGATGTCAAATGCAAAAGCACTCATCTCTATTGTGAAATATGATGATGTGCAAAATTTGATTCAATTTAGATTCTATTATGCATCTTGATTTCCTTAGTGCATGAGGCCATTATAGAATAGAGGATGTTGAATCAAGAACTATCATAGGTTAATGTTTTCATTACTCAATTAGTGGATGAACATCAATTTATTCCACCCTAGTTACTCTAACAAGTTCTATAGTAAAAGAAGATTATTGCATAGACACAAGTAACAACTCAGTAACAGCAAACCTTATGAACTCAATAGGTCCAACCTCACCATAAGCACAACTAGTAGTAGAGCATCCTCTTATGTAGTCACTCCAAAACACACCACCAACTTCTCATTATGTATTATGCACCGTAATTTTGTAATTTTTACAAGATTTTCAAAGTTTATAGATAGTCTTGAGAATTAGGAGCAAGGACAAAATGGTTAAAAACCTAAAAATGGCAACCACCTAGTTATGTTATATTATTAAAAACCCAAAAGGGTGGTAGGATAGTATGTTAATTAAAAACTTGAAAGGGTGGCTATTTAGTGTACAATGGGTGAAAACTAGCACATTTCACCTGAATCGATAATTACGACTAGTGTTTATGTCTCATCCTCTCAGCTTCAAAGTAGACTTTAGGATGCGACTTTATCTCAGGATGAGATAAGAATTTAAGTTTAGGAAAGTGTTGGGTATGGATCAATATCACTAAATCATAAAGTATAATTGGCTAGACACATGTCTGAAGTATATGATTTTGTCTTTTATATAGTATTTTGGATATATTTGACTGTGTAAGCATACAAAGTATATTATTTAATACATATACTCTTTCCTTGTGGCATATCAAAAGATTGGAATGTAAAGAGACAACGCTCTATAATTTTATATATATCACTCACTTGTAATGAAATATGGTTCTAATGTGTGTTAGAGATTAATGAAATAGCTATTTTATGGATTTACTAAGAATCTTTTATCTATGTTCAGTGCATAGTGAGTACTTTGTTTAACTTTAAATATGTAACTCATCATGGTTATACTACATGTTTATATGTGTTATTTTTGTGTTTTCATGCAATAGTGTGCTTCCATATTTAAATAATGTTATATAAGACTGAATTATTAGATTTTGTATATCTTTTACCTATACTTTGAAAGTTATCCCTATAAGTATCATGTTCTATAGTTTTTTAGGAACCTCTGCTAACAAAAAGGTATCATATAATACAAGTCTAGAACATCTCATTCATCATCTAACAAATACTAAGAAAACACTTATTAAAAATAAATCAATCAACTACATAAGCACTATATTCTTCCCTATTCATCGCTATTTTAATATCAAGTATATAAGCAGTCATATCATGGGTTTGAATCATTTAAAAAATACCCCATGAGTAATATTTGTCAAATTACAAGATTGATCACTACATGCATCTGCATATAGTATATTACATCCCTATGCACATATTTTACCACACATAGGGGAGAACTACATAAGTTTGATTCCCTCCTTGGATTATTGGATATGTAGGTAGTGCACATTGATAGAGAGGTTTTTGAGGTAGCTTGACATTATGAGCCCACTAGTCCATTTTCCAACATAATCATTCCAAGGGTGAATAAGGGTGAATAGATATGGTTTAATCAATCAACAAAGAGTGATAACATGTATCTAAGATCTAAATACATCATTATAAAGGTGATTGAAAACCAATAACAATGAAGTTAGTTTCATCTAGAAACAGACATTATTCTGTAATGGACACATGTATCACAGTTGGACAATAGTGTCTAAATTTGATAGTAGTGTCTATGGCCACAAGTGTGATTTATAGAATCTGATGACTGATCCAAAGTAATTATCTTGCATACTTTACACCTATTTCTAATCTATATCTACCTATGCATAATAAACCAACTATGTATAATTATTTCTTTTTTATTGCAATATCTTTTAATAACTATACTTTATTATTTTTAGCAGTCTCAATTGTATCAATTGAAGATATTATTTAACTGATTTTTCTATTTTTATAAAATAAGGGTTGAAAGGTCCTTCACCCATTTTATTAAATAAAAAACAAGATTACAAATCCTATAAAGAGATGGGGGATGCCAAAATTAAATCAAGATCCCAAAGTTTCACAATTTAAAACCAAGGACCAAAACCCCAAACACAAGGCCAAACAAAATGAAACACACCTGAGGACTTAAAACCTTTAATAAAAAATCACAAAAGGCCAAAAAAATACAAAAATAACCAATGAATTAGTCACCACTACCACCATCACCACCCACTTACACATCATTTCCACTCATTGACGCTCCACAACCAAATTCACTGTCAACACCCTCTACAAGGACACTAGGAAAAGCAAAGGTTTATGAATCAATGTCTTAGTCAACCTCCATCTCGTCTATACTAGTCCTCTAAGGTGAGGTAATTTTACACCTTATATTTGTCTTTCCAACCAGATTCATAATAGTTTCCCCTCCAACTGGGAGCCACTCTCATGTCTTCTAGTCGATCTCTCATGTGCATCAAGGTAACCTTCCTTCTAGTAATAGGCCCAATCTGCATCTTGACTATTATTGGTTGAGGGAGAGCAATGTGTGCCCTAAAGATCTTTGAGAGTATCTTAACCATTGATGTCAAGCTTGGATAAATTTGACTTGAAGAGAAACCACAACTAATGTCTGAGGAGAACATAGGGATACCACATCCATAAGTGGTATACAGATTCTAGAAGGACCTGGGTTCTAAATTTGGGCTTACAAGAATTCAAGGTGAAACAGAAGCTTGTCAAACTTATCATCTAAATTTTGAAAGGATCTAAAAGGGATGATCCCAGTGTTAGTAAAGCTAGGAAATGCTTGAAGGCCATTGTCCTCCAAGGAGAAATTATCAATGGTTGTCTCTAGACCGAATTGAAATCACTCCCATACCAGTCATGATGAAATCGTCAAAGTCATTTCAGTTGGTTTAGTAAAATATATTATGGTCTTGATAGGTTTTCAAATTACGATAAAAAAATCCAATTTTTACGTAGTGTTTGATGTACCCTACATTTATCCCTATATGATGAGCATCTAACAATTTGACTCATTATCAAGTCAATTTGACCTAATAATGATTCTACAGTATTGGCCAAATAGGTGTAGTGGGTGTTGGTCAATGTGGGGTCCCTCATTCTCCTAATTATTTATTCAATTTTTATTTTATTTTCCACTATGTGTGTAGTTAGATCCTTCTAACTACCTTGGGGATCTTGTGGAACTATATGAGGGCTAGGAAGGTTGGGAGGGTTGGGCAGAGGGTTATGCAGAGGATTAGGATAATGGTTAGCATGTTGATATCTTATAGTGGAACATGATATGAAAAAAAATAGGATTTAGCAATTAAATAATGCAAATAAAAATTTTGTCAAAATTTAGTGTTAATAGGTTTAGTTTTTTATTACTTACCTCTCCTCCATGGTGGTATTCCTAACTCAAAAAGTATCAAATGATCCAAGTGTGTTTTTAACCTCCACCAATAAGAATGTGATCATGGTATAGGAAATAAAAGTGAAGAGCAAGTAGGAGAATGAGAATAAGATAGGTAAGCTTGTTAGTTGGGCCTTTTTTATGGTTTTAATAATACATACATGTTATTGAAACATAATATGTACACATTATTTTCACTAATCTTAGTGAAAATAACGTTTACATGTTATGTCTCCATAATACATATGTGTTATATGTCTCCATAATGTGTATACATTATGTATCCATAATGCATACATGTAATGGCTCGAGAATCCTAAGTATAAATTCAAATAACATGCATGTGTTAGGGTAAATGTCCACAGAATAGTCTCCCAACTCTATGTACATACCCTATGAACATGTTCCTTTTGTTGTGTTGGTCATTTTAGCATTGCTAAAAAAATAATATAGTGTTTTGAAATAATCTTTTATAGATCACATTGTGTATGAATCTTTGTTCATTGTACTTCTAAGGAAAACTACTATGCTACAAACCCACCCTTCGCATATATGATATTATTTTACATTTGATGAGAACTAACCAGTTGGAGCAACTTCACGTCTAATACTCAAAATTTAAATATCTTACCTTCAGAATGAAAAATTGTGAAAAACTCTTGGAATCCCAAAACTATGTTATCCCCAACCATGTGAATAGAAAACATGGGAGAGAATATCATGTAATCTCCAATGAAATTTTTGATAATATGGCATTTCCCTAGAAAACTAATTATGCTTCTACCTTCAATCATAGCATGATTTTTAGATCTAGATAAACAAAATAATTTAAGTGTGTCACAAAATTATTTTTGACAAATTTATGTGTACTACTTTATTTAATCTCTATTATCATCTTTTATTCGTTGATGAAACCTACAACCTTGAGGGTTTGTGAAGTATTAATACTTAAAAGTACATGACATGAAATAGTTGGATGGGAATATTTAAATTTCTCCCCTATATCCTCCTCACCCTCACCTGATAGTTGATCATCCTCTTTGCCAACATTGGCCCCTTTAATGTTTAAAAATATACTCTCAATACATTTATGTGTTTTTTTGTATTTGCTATCATAGTTGAAACGTAACCCTTTTGCTCATTTCTCTTCAATTTTTTGAGGAGAAAATATGGCATGCTAAGGGAATGATTTTGCTAAAGGAATGCACTTTTTTTTGGTATTGAAATCCCTCTATTTATCCATCTATCCTTCCTCTACCCTATATGCAAAGACCATGGACTTTAAAAGTGACCTTAGTTTAAACAGTCCCCAGTCACCTCAATATTACTAATGAGATGAAATATTTTTATCTAACACTAATTTAATATTGGATCTATAATTCATTTTTGAAAATTGATTTGGTAATAGTGAGGCCCTTATTTTTATTTTGTGTTAAATTATATGTACAAAATGAACTGCTCTAGTTAGAGATAAAAATATGCCATGGCCACCTTTTGTGGACATGGGTTTTGACATAGATCAAATAAATTTTTCATTTGATTGACCCATGTGACCAAGTTTACCATCAAACTTGGGCACTTCCATTTTTGTTAGCATGTTCCATGAACTGATATTTGAGTTTCGATTATTTTGGTTGGGAGAACCCAAGTTCCTCGTGCAGAATTATTGGACAATGTCATTCCTATAAAAATAGTCGCACAAACTACCAATTCCCCATTTATGGTGACAAACTCTACCTTCATTACATCTATCTATATCTTTTTTTTCACCATGTTTTGAACATCCAAGTGGAATTGGGTAACCAACCCTAAAACCTATGATTTACATGTTTCAAACACCATGTCCTCATTGATAAGTGTTTTACCTAGAGTGGTTTGCCATTTTGCATGGACAAGTGAGTGTTTGGATCATCCATACATAAACTCTAAGGTTTATGGTTTGGTAATTTAGGGTGGAGGGTTTTGGGACCCAAAAAAGTGTACAGATAGCTTATACCATTACGATCATCTTATCAATATGAATCTAACGATTGTTAATTTTCACAAGAGTAAAAAAAATAAAGACTTTTTTCTTAAAAAAACCCTCAAACAATATTGTATTGACATAAAAAAAAAAAATCTTATTGAAACCCAATTTATGTCTTTTTGATCCTTTAGCTCTCATATGCTAGATCTAGAAAGAAAAATTGTGTTGTAGAACCTTTCCCAAATTAAATCTTGGATACCACTTGTACTTAAATTACTTAGATATATTAAGATAGTTCAAAAAAATGGTTGTAAATGTAAACACCATAAACAGATTAATAAAAATATAGTGCAAGAATGAGAACACAAGGATATTCACAATAATAATTGACTGTAGTGTAAAATACTTGATAAATAAGATTAAGCCACCTTGAGGGTGAAACCTCCACAACCATGAAATAAGAACAATACTCATAATATGATTATAAATTAATGACCACTACCTCCTATATATACCCTATTCAGTTTATGGTTACTCCACAAGCCAAGTTTACTAACAATATGAGAGCATAGAGAAATGTTACAAGATAAGATAAAAGGTGATGTAGGCCACATATTATCCACACATATCCATAGACATGCTATAGGATAAGGTCATATAAATAAAAGGGATCATCAAATAGAATAGAAATACCTATAGAAACTTTATTTCTCTTACTTCAAGTTGAGTTTTATTGAGTTATATCTTACACAATTACGATGAAGTTTTTTTTATCTTAGTCTCTCATCATCCCTTTATATAAAATAAATTTTTTAGCTTGCGAATATTTGTTTCATCACTTATAATGAAGAAGATTCGATTCAAAACTCTTAATTGAACTATTCTATTCACATTCACTTAGAATTACATGGAGGTTTGATTCCAACATGTGAGATACATAGTGTATAACGTCTCTTCATTAGTTACTCAACTCCTTAACCCATTTGTTTTTTTTTGAGTGCCAAGCTAGGTCAAAGAGAGAATCATAAATTCAACACATTCTACCAAATAAATAAAGCATAGGACAAAAATATTAGGAAAAAAAGGCAAATCAATGATAAGAATAAATTAGGTTCATAGTCTTGCACTAGACTTGGCAAAATAAAGATAGACTTGACAACCCAAATATTTTTAGTGTGCATCTTCCCAAGTTGAACTTTCACAAAATGTGATTCCATTTAAAAATATTCAGATGTCAAATCAAATTTAATAATAATACACAATCATATTCTAGATCCTAACTTTTAAATTCTAATTACAACAATATGCGATTATTTCTTATTTATTATAATTATTTTGTATAACTTGATTTATTTATCACTTTCTCTTGTTATTTTTTTAGTCAATTGAACACATTTAAATTTATTAATTTTATAATTATATTATTAAATTTATTTATTATAATAATTTGTTCTTTATTTTATATAAAACTAAAATTTTGAGAAATATTAGAAAATATGATTAAATGCATGGACTAAATAATGTTACTAAAATTATCAATACTCCCACTCTTAATAAACAATGTGTATCAAAATAATCAAATATTTTTCAATAATGATGTACAAATACTTATATGTTGGAAGAAGACTATATGAAAATAAATGTACATCTTTCTTCATTCTAATTTGTTTTAATGTCTCTTGCATGGGTATTTTAATATGTATAAAATCTTATTTTATTTTTTGAGATTTGATATATTTTTATTGTGTTTTGTGTAAGCATGGTAACAATCATGTTGATAATAATATGATAATTTATATATAATTTGTGATTTTTAATTTTTTATAAAAATGTGTGTGTGTGTGTGTGTGTGAAAGTAGAATGTGTATATTTAGACATGTATAAATAAGTGTATTTGAACATTATTTTGAAAATTATTATTAAAAATATATATATAATGGAATTATTTTATCTTAAAAAATATTTTATCATTTTTTAAGTGATAATTTTATATGCATTAAGCTTAATTCAATATATATAATTTTGAACTTCATAAATTCTTTTATTTTAATATATTTTTACATATATTTTTTAATTATTTCTATTGATCTTTATTTTAATATGCATACAATTTTATTTTATTAAATATTATATTTGATATATTGTTGTATGTAAACACATTAACATTCATATTGATAATAATATAATAACTCCTATATAATTAATGATTTTTAATTTTCCATAAGAAAAAAATATGAAAGTAGAATGTGCACATATGGGCACTTACAAATAAATGCATTTGAGCACTATTTTGAGAATTTGTTAGAAAGACGTATGTGAAGGTACTCTTTCTATTTTAAAAAATATTTTATCATTCACCAAGTGATAATTTGTGAGTGGAGGTTAGAAAATGGAAGTAGCTTTGGGACAATTTTCAATAACGTTAAGTTTGACTTAATTTAATTTTTTTTAAAGTTTGGCAAGTTATTTTATCTAATATGTTTTGTATTTGGTTTTTTTATTATTTATAATTATTTTAGAAAGTTTAATTATAAATGTATATATGTTTTTTTAATAATTTTATTTTACACGAGGATTTGAGGAGAGGTTGGAACAATAAAGATTGATTTTTTAAATTATAAAGTATAGAAATTTGGTCATTAAAAAAATGTTTTTATTTTCATATTATGTTATGAGTTTTTGATATTTTCTAATAATTTTTATATTATTAATATTTATAATTGTATAATAAATTATTCAGTAATACTATAAAAAATATTTTAATGAAAATGAAGTATTTAATGTATGTTAATATTTCAATTTCATATGATGGTTCTAATACATTATAAAAGTTTTGAGGAACTGATTATTTTCATGATTTTTAAGTTTTACTTATAAATAAAATAATTTTGTAAGTGCCTAATCAATCAATGACACTGGTTTTATATAGTTAAATCAAACATTTTATAACATTATTTATTTTTATATTTTATTGGGAATTTTACTATGTGAATAACTATATTTTTTATGAGTTCTATTTGACATGAGTTGCATTAAATCTTATCATAGTTGAAATCATTTTCATTTCTTAGTCATATGATATTATATGTTAGTGTTTAAAACTTTGTTTTTATGAGTGTGTGGGGGGAGGGTAATGATGTGACAAATGGGGGGACAAGTGGAGGAGGAGGTTGGAAAATGGAAGGATTAGAAGATGGTTGGGAAATGATTACATTATGAAGTGAAATTTTACATACAAATTCTCTTGAAACAATTTACATATTTACAACATTTCAATGATTTTATATGATGAACTTCTTTAAAAGAATGTTAGGAGGTTCATCTATATTAGTAGTGAACTATGAAACATTTTTAGTTGGTTAAATACTTTCAGGGATTGGATTGAGCCTTCAAATATCCACCATGATCAAAATATTTATGAATATCATCTACATTGTCATTCAAAAATGTATTTTAAATCTTTTCATTCATAAAAGGAAGCATATTATCATTTATAAACTCATTTCATCATTAAAATTCAAAATGTAGATATTGAAACTAAATATTTATAGCATTTTAGTCTTGTATATTTGACAAAAATCAATCAGGGCTCTGACCTTCAGTTCTAGACCTCCCTGCTATCGAAAAGCTCACATTCACCATCTTATTTTGATTAAATGTTTATGTCTTAGTCTGATCCATGTCATTTTAATGACACATGTCTCTTATACTACACAAAAAGCTCAAAACTTGAGAAATATCATTTACTATCAGTTTCAGATCCATACCTATTTTCTAGCCTTCTAGACATTACCAGTCATAGAGGGGCACTACTGCCAATGGTAGTGTCAAATCCTTATCTATTGTTCGATAGCTAAAAGTCATCCAAATTAAAAAATGATTGAAACCATAGGTTGGCCTAATTGTCTTATTAAACCTTATCATGAGATATTTTCAAAAGGTGTTATATAAATACAATTTTAAGCCTTATCATGCCTCGTCTAGATAAAACTAAGCAAACACCTACTAAAAATAAATCAATCAACTATACTTGAGTACTCTATTCTAGCCTATATCCATCACTATTTTATATCAAGCATAAAATAAATCATATCACGGGTTTGAAGCATTCAAAGAAAAACCCAAAAACATATTTGTCTAATTACAAGATAAATCATTGCATGCATCTTCATATAGTATATTGCACCTTTGTGCACACACTTTCTTACACATAGGAGATAACTACATAATTGTGATGCCCACTTTAAAGTATTGGATATGTAAGCAACGCTTATTAATAGAAGGGTCTTTAGGGAACTCGACACCATGAGCCCACTAACCTATTTTTTAGCAAACTTATTTCAAGGGTGGAGAGCTAGAGTTTGACCAATTAGAGAAGAGAGACAATGTGTATCCCAAACCTAAATACATCATCTAAAATACAACAAAAAAAACCCATAATAATGAAGTTGGTCACATCTAGATCCAATCGTTATTTCGTACTGCACGCTTATGTCACAATCAGATATGAGCGTTGATTGTAGTATGTAGATTCGACAATAGTGGATATGGCCACAGAAGTGTAATTTATAGAATCTGATGACTAGTCCAAAATACTAATTCTACATACTTTCTATATGTTTCTAGTCTAGAGCCACATGTCTACGGTAGCCAACTATTATTGTTTCTTATTTAAATATTGTAATATCTTTAAATATCTATATTTTACTATTTTTAGTAATTTCAATTATATAAATTCAAACAATATTTATGTGAATTTTCTATTAATTAACCTATTATAAATTAGTTTATCATCCTTGTGTTAGAATTATTTATATATTCTTAACCATATTGGTCACTCTAAATTTAAAGTTAAACATAAAAAAGAAGCATATTATCATCTTGTAAAGATATTTTCACATTTTAAAATTCCTTTTTATTTTTTAAATTCATCTTAAATTTATCTCAAGATTGTTCAATAATATTTATTTCCTTATAATTGCTTTCCTAACACTTATTATAATCGAAATTTTAATATTTTTCAATTTTAAGACATAAAATAAAAGTAAATATACCACATAAAAGTAAAACACAGTATAATTTATTTATTTTTATATAAATTAAAAAGAACTCATAATTTAAAATTATGTATAATCATTTTAAATTTAATATATATATATGAACAATTGAAATTCACCAAAATATAACATATAAAAATATTCATCTTAAATTAAAAATTATAAAATATAATAAACAGATTTTAATTAAAATTAGTTTTTAATGTTACATTAAGGGAACCGTTTCTCTTGTAATTCACTACAAATATAAGTCACGACTCAAACTCGAGATGGTTAGATGATACACTCCAAGCCCTATGAATCCACCCCAACTCAACCCATATGATAGACCCCGAGCCTTACTACGACACCCTGAGTCGTAGGCTCTATTCAATGTGGCATATTGCTTTAAGGTGTGGTCCTAGACATAAAAAGATTCTACGACCGTACGAATGGTTTGGTAAAATACTGGATTGTCTTGATAGGGTTGCGAACTGGAAAAAACAAAAAACAAATCCTCCAATTTTCACATGGTATTTTACGTTTATGGTTGATGTTGATGTTGATCCCTCGTTTGTTGAAACATGATAATCATATCAATCGAACTTTTGTCGTTGGAACATCACATTCAATTGCGATTGCACCATGCGGTTCTACCTTAAAACTGTGCCTCAACTTTCACGTTCTTTTCATCAATGAAGGGCCACGAGGCATTTCGAAGTTGAAAATTGAAGAAATCGGTTGCGACTCCTCCATCTGTGCGAACAACCAGGCTGGGTGGCAGTTAGTTTTGTGTTTCAAGTTAGGCTGCTAACAAACCAACACCAACGCCCTCACTATCTTTGCAATTACGGCAATCGAAAGACGTGTGAGATGAGAGATCCTGGGTCTCCTATATATCTCAACACACAATCCCAATAATTTAACAGAGAACAGAGTACAGAGAACATAGAACAGAGAAGATGGCTGCATTTATGGCAATTGTGGTGCTAGGGGCTGCATTGTTGGCTATGCCCTGTCAGGCGGCACTCTACACGGTAGGAGGCGCCAGCGGGTGGGATCTTACCACTAATTTCGTTACTTGGCTCAACGGAAAATCATTCCACGTCGGCGACACCCTCGGTAAGAAAAACAAAAACAAATTCACCCGCAGTCTTAGCTGTCTTTGTGTTTATGTTTGTGTTTGTGATTTTTTTTATTTTTAACACGTGGCGCGCAGAATTTAAGTACACGTCGATGCACAACGTGGTGGAAGTAAGCAAGGCGGACTATGCGGGCTGCCAAGCTGGCAATGCCCTGAAAACCTACACGGACGGCAACACGACGGTCTCTTTAAAGACAGCGGGCACAAGGTATTTTATCTGCGGCGTGCCAGGTCACTGCTCCGGCGGAATGAAGATAGCAGTCCCTGTTAAGGCAGCCACCAGCGCTACCCCAGCAGCGGCGCCTGCAGCAATATCGCCCTCCGCCTCAGCCACACCCACACTCGCCATGCCCAAGCCTACCCCTTCTACCGACGATAACTCTTTCGCCACCGCCACCGCAGTTTCTGTTGGTTTAGTTTTTGCGACTGCTGTTATGGCGGCGGCGGGGGGATGCATAGTGTTGTAATCTTCTGGTCTTAGCCAGGGGAGAGTCAGTGCCATTCGTTTAACGCTTCGAGGAAGCTATCGAGCTTTTTGGGGAGAGTCAGTGCCATGGGTGTTGCGAACTTTAAAATTAGGTCTCTTGGAAGATTAATATTTTTTAATTTATATATATTTTTTTGAAAATAGAAATAAAATTTTAATTTTAATTAATTTAAAATAAAAAATTGAAATATATTAAAATAATGTTATTAATTTTTAAAAATGATATAAATATATTATAAATTAATTGTTGAAATAATAATATATCATAATAAAATTGATT
This sequence comes from Torreya grandis, assembly GCA_037957365.1. Taxonomy (NCBI): domain Eukaryota; kingdom Viridiplantae; phylum Streptophyta; class Pinopsida; order Cupressales; family Taxaceae; genus Torreya; species Torreya grandis. Next base: position 8,075,966 of record JARHVA010000047.1, on the reverse strand, counting down.
ATTATAATATAATAATTAAATAATAGAAAATTAATTATAAGATATTGTATATTTAAAACCTATTTTAATTATATAAATAATTTGTTTTGAAAAAACTGTTTAATTTTTTTATGCTTAATATTTTGATTATTTTTTATGATCTTCACGGTTAAAGAAAAACATTATTTTAACTATGAAATCCTAGTCAACTATTCACACTTCTCCATATATATATAAACAAAACTATTAATTGGGCTTTGACTTTCAAAACTACTTCCCTTATAATAATTTATTATTTTATTTAGAGATTTGAAGCTTTTATAATTAATAATTTTCAAACAAAGAAATATTTTTGGATAAATCTGTCTAAAATATTAAATTATGCATAAAAATAATGACTTTTCTAATTGCATTTTATAAGACTTTTTTAAGATTTAAAAAACCTGTCACACAATTATTATATGAATCTTTTTAAATATATATTTTTTAACTGATTGTATGTTAGGTTTTTAAAAAAGTTAAAGTTAGATTATGGAAAAATTATTGATATAGAAGAAAGGTATGAGAAATTCAACATTTATCAATTATTGAATAAGGTGAGGTTTATTGATAGAATATATTAATATGAATATATAATTTTTTATAAAAAATGTTGAACAAATAATATTTAATATTTATTCAATATTTATATAATCAAAACATAAAGTAATCAATTACATTATGATATATAATATTTACAACTATTATATATCTATTATTCAATACATGCATTTTTATATAAATATTAGATATATATTTTTTAATGAATAACTTTCTCTAATTCTTATATAAATATTAGATTATTCTTATTTAATATTTTAAATCATTTCAAAAATATGACTTTCTTTAATTCTCAATTCAAAATAAAATATATATATTAAATACATATTTAACCAACTTAAAGATAAATTTTAAATTCTAATATAACATAATTTAAGTGTCAATAAATACCAAATTAAAGTAAATTTCCCTTGTATTACAAAAATTGTCCATACAATTAATTATATGAAACCACAATTGTCAAAGTTGGGACGTGTGCAACACTTTAATGGATAAAAATAGTGTGTACCATTTTACTGTTAAATATTTGAGTGTATTTTTAACAAGTCTACCTAAAGGAGCCTCACTCATTTTAACCCAATTATCTTGTATTGCTGCACTTGGTAACGCTTGATTCTTCTTCTTCATTGTGAAAGTGGGGGGCATAGCTTTGTTTACCAATAAGAGAAGCAATGGGTACCTTTCGGGTTTATATCATGCTTTTCTTTTGTTTAGTGATGATGTATCTAAATCCAAATGGAAATAGATTTGGTTTGTTTCTTAATGTGTTTCAGTAATTTAGTTTCACACCAAATTAAATTATTCATGATTTTTAAGGTTTTGTATGGCATTATAACATAAATATATTGAAATCTAGAGCATTTATTTTTTATGTTGCTTTGTGTCAAACTAGTAGGAGATATGATTTATTTGCACCATTGTTTAATATTGTGCACTTTATTTCATTAAAGATTTCAAGGGTTTTCTTATAGTATGCAGATTCAACATTCAGGGACTAGATTATACTACTGGCATGTTTGTACATGACATTTTGTATTGATTTTTGAATGGAATTTTAAGGGTAGAGTTTTTAGGTTTCATTTCTACCTAATACTTTCCATCACTTGTATTTCCTATTGATAATAAATGGATATTGCAAGACCATTGTTTTGGGTGTTAAATGAGTGCTACAAATGCTTTAGTGTTCATTAGGACCAGTCTAATTTTTTTCTTTGTTCATATATTGTTTCCTTCTACAAAATGTTATTTATCATCTTAATATTTTATCATTGTACAATAGACAATGTTATTTTTGTAAAGGTTTAGCTGAAAAGCCACAATACTAGGTCCTCTTACTTAGAGACTCTAAGTATTTTATGCAAAAAGAAACTTTGTAATTATATATTATATTTGTAGGATGTCTCTATGCTTCCAAATTTAGGCTAAGGTTATTTTTCCATTTTATCTGTTACTAGATAAGTAATGGGTCTGTAAGACTGATAGTACTTGGGCCCATGGTTATTAAATGAATGCTACGAGTGATTTGGTGGTCATAATATATCCTTCCCTTCTTCATGGCATTGGTGTTTAAAGTCTTATTGCTAAATAATGTCTGATCTATATAAAATGATATTGTCATGAAGTTTTCAAAAAACCCACATTTTTGGACCCTACTACTTTAAGTCTTTAGATGGTGCATCCCAAAAAATAGATTTTTAACTATATCATATTCCCATGTCTCTACATTTCCTAATCCAAGTTAATCATAACATTACATGATTTTGAGACTCCATATAGTCCATAATGTAATATTCATCATATGTATTTAAGAACATATACCTCAAAGGCCGAAGCAAGATCATCACGAACCTTATCACTACTTCTCATGTCAAAAGTGTGATTTGATGAAATGAATTCAACCTATTCATTTTTAGCTATGGTGTTTTAGCCATCATTTTTCATCTTATTTAATCCATCTTAGGTTTATCTTTGTTTCATAGTTTTCCTCTAACTTGACACGTGTTTCTTTAATAGAGAGGCACTGGGCATTCTCCTATGTTGTAAACCTAGCATCATTTTTAACATTAATTAGCTTACATTATTGACCAATACTGCTAGCTAAAGTGCCATTTCATTGGGAAGCTTGGAATTTCTTCAAAAAACATTATATGCCCTAGTAGAGGAACTACATCCCTTCTAGGAATGAGTGTTTTCTAATTTAGTTTTTAAATAATTTGATGTTTCCTTTTGATTTTGTTTCATAATTTCTTATTATTTCTTATAATCTAACAAGCAAATCTATATACATTCTCTAACAACTCTTTCTCAAGTTATATTGCTATGCGTAGATAAATGAATTTGTATCGCCTTGTTTATTCACATGAGCTTATTTTTCCCTAGTCAGATTTTCTCACTTACTTTGTTGGTAAGAGATATGAATTATAAGCCATATGAATACTAGTGTAATATAATTTTGAGCCACATGCAAGACATTCCATATTTTGTATAAGTTATGGTCTCTTGAAGGAATTATAATTTCACAAAAGTGGAATAATCCTTTTGATCTTAGAGATGAAAATGCATGGAAATGAAGAGTCATAGTGTCTTCACAGTAGTATATATATACTCTATTTTTGTAAAGAAGAGGCATAATTTTTGAACTATAATGTAATAGAGATCGATACATGGAATTGCTTGAGTAATCTATTGTTAAGTATAATCTATGCATTTAGTTTTTCCTTGAATTACTTGAATCTTCCTTACAACTGAATGTATCATGGTTACTAATTATTGATGAACTCTCTGAATGAGTAAAATTATTATATAGGTACAAACATGAATGAAAAAGTGAAGAAATATGTGTGCATGAATATGAGAAATCTTTAAGTATAACTCATTAGTAAATTCATGTAGAATATTTAGATTTACATCATAATCTTGTAGACTACAATAGTTAATATGTCTTGATGAGTGATTCTATGGCTGATACTAACAATGATTCCATTTGCAGGACCTTAATATGTTGAAATATACACCTAGTCAAAGGGACCACGAAAAGTTTTTAGATGTGAAGATACACAAGTTCATAGAGTAAGAATCTATCAAAATAGTAGAATCTGTAGAGGACATTATTTCTGAACATATCCATGAAGAAATTTACAAAATATTTTGGTGCGAGTTGCCTGAGTTGCTAGGGCATGGTTGTATAGAATTGAATACTATTAGTTCAAAACATGAGAAATATAACATTTTGTGTGGAACAAAGAGAAGTTGAAAATATTAAAAAAAAGTAGACACTAAATGGACATGTGTTATTAATCATTAGGTCAAGACTACAATGGACAAGCACTTTACAAAATTCATTATTTAGGAATACATTGTGTTCAAAGCTACTTATGACTTGTTTGTTAGGGGGATCAGAATTAGGTTTATAAAGTGACTCCCTATGCTATTGAAGATGTTTGCTTTGGAAAATGCCATGGTTCTAGTTTAAACCAATATGGATTAGTTGGTTAGGGTACTATGGGGATGTGAACTAGAGGGAGTTGAATGAAGAAGAATTGAACCACATAATCTAAACATAAACCAAAGTATGGATGCTATAGAGAATTAAAATGATAATTTAATTTTGGGGATTTAGAGAAAACTACGCTAATAGAATAGATGGAACAAGAAAAATCTGGTAGAATACAAAGGGCCACTAGTTCGTACAAGTAGGATTAGACATGAAGCTATGAATAAAATATGAGGTACTAGATCTTTTAAAGAGGAATTTGAAGTTGAAGGACAGAGAACACTAAAATGAAAATAAGGGGATGTAGAAACTATTGATAATGTGAAAACTAACCAAGAATTGGGAATCAACTTGAAGAGAGAGGAAGTAAGATAATGGAGACACTGTGACTAGGCTATGATGAGGTAGTTATAAAAACTTAATGATAGATTTAGAGAGAAACTATGGAGTCAACTATTATATGAGGAAGAAGAAAAATAAACCTTCTAAGAAATATTTATGAAACACAAAGATAGGTCAGGTTTATGAAAGGGTATGATAAATACTTTATACATGGTTCATTCAGTCCAAGGGGACACATCTAATGTGCATATTTTAACAACTAATAATATTAGTTCTTGATCAATTAGAGATGCAACCATAACCAATAAATGGTTTGAATAAACTATATAAAAATTAGGTATGAATAAGAAGGAAATTATATGAGAAGTTAGTCCAACTATGGAATATAATAGGACCTTAGTAATCTAAGCACATTTACAACAAGTTTTAAAATAGCAATGAAATCATCCTGGAGCAAGCTAGTTAAAACTAGTGATATCGTATGAAATATGGTGTTTCTTGCTTGGGTTTTTATCACTTTGACTCCATATGAGGGGTATATTTATCTATAATAGTATTTTTTGACCTACAAAATGAAATGGTAGGTTAAGGGTGTGGTAGATGATGACGTTAAAAAGTTTAAACATGTAGGAAATTTGACTGGTCGATCTCTAGAGTTCAAATTTAAAAATAACATTCAACCCATTTGACTCTATATGAGGGTTATATTGACCTATAATAGTAGTTTTTAACCTACAAAATGAAGTGGCAGGTTATGGGTGTGGTAGATGATGACATTAAAAAGTGCAAACTTGTAGGAGATTTGACTAGTCGATCTCTAGAGTTCATATTTAAAATAACATACAACCATGAATCTTCCTCAAGTCAAGGACAAATTGACAGGATAATTTAAAATGTATAAATTTTCAAGCCAAAAAATTAAATATTTGAAGGAGATTAGACAAAAACCTAGAGAATGAGTATAGGGTTATGATTGTCATTTCTCAGATGTGATGAATAGGGTAGATTTTCAATTTCAAGAATCAAATAAATTTGCTTGGTTTGTATAAGGATTGGGAATTAATATTATGTTTACCATAACACAAGGTAAATTTGATATAGAAGTTATACAAGATCTGTTGTGATCATATTTGAGAAAATAAAACACTATGGATAATATCTTCTTAGCATCATGCAAACTAATGCTAAGTTAGATGTAGTATTGCATAGAGTGGAGGAACTACATGAAAGAAATAAACCAAGATTATCAATATAGTGCATTGAATGTAGACAATAGGGACACCATATGATTTAATAACCAAGGCTTAAAATAGATTTTTATTAAGTATGTCACACTGTAGGAGATGTAACTACAAATTTTCACCTATTGTAACAATATGTACAAAAGTCATGAAGCATATTATACACTCTCTATAAATATCACAACCACGATGAAAATAATTATATATCTCTACAACATCTAAAAGAGGATGTCACTCATGATGTCTTCATGCTTATTACACAACAGTCTCTGGTTTTAAAACCTAGTTTTCTAACCCTAGAAGTTGAGATCCTAGCACAAGATGGATGGTTTTCTCAAGAATCAAAACCTACAACTGGGTAGATTCCTCCATCACTACAATCCAACTTGGATGCATACCTCTGTCTTTATAGTATCAACTTGGATGGACACTAACTTATCTATAATACCAACAAGGATGGACCCCTACATCACCATAATAACAACCCAATTTGATATCCTCTTCTCCTCAAAAGTAATACAAAGGATATTTTGGACAATAGTAAGGATGTAGATCACCTCAAATAAAAAGAGATTATCAAGGGGATTTTTTAGGGAGCAAATAAAAAATTGAAATAAACAACCCAAGAATCTTATTACTTGTTATCTATGTGGAGACTTGAATTGCATTACATGAGATTGTCCCTACAATCCATAAATGGAAACTTTTTGTGCATATTGCAGTATTGTTAGACAACAAAATACTAAGGATTCTCATATTTTATAAAATAATATAAATGAGAAGACAATGTGCATTGTAAACATGGTATAGTCTCACTCTAAGGATCAATCTTCTATCCATGTTATTACTATAAATCAGCATAAAGAGCAAGATATTCCACCTCTAGGAATACTTGAAGAAAATTTGATTAGAAAAGTGTGACAAGACATGTATCTAGGCCCTTCGAGAAGAGATTCATAATTAATGAAGTAACTTTATTGTTATAGTCAATCCAAAATTAGAACTTCGTTGAAGGAGATCTTATGATAATAGATGCTCAAATGTATGGATAGATCATCCAAATATTATGATAAGATGGAGTGGTCACAACTCTGACAAATTTTATCAAGCTAGTAAGTACTTTTAGAAATGAAGAAATTTCCAAAAACATAGTAAATTTATTTCATAGTCTATTAGATTGTGCATAAAGCAGAAAAAACATAGCATAAAAGGTTGTTTGGTATGTTAAGACCAGAAAACCATGGAATATGGTTGATAAAATAGATATAGATCTCATAGGATATGAAGTCCCTAATTTTATTTTTATTTTGGTGGCACTGAAAACATATTCCCAAATAAACTTGGCAAGCTATTAAAAGGCAAACTCTAAGTTATAGCCATGTGTTTTAACCTTTTAGGATTTAGATGAATGTAAATCCTATGTTTGTTAAAGAGATGAGTATAGTAAATTAGGGTAAAAATATTAAATAAATATAACCACTAATTTTTTAAAGAATTGACTAACTTTGACCTTTCTAAAAATAGTAATAAATAGTCCAAATAAGAACTTAGCTAGAAAAAGACTGAGATAGATGATCTAGAGTTTAAAAACCAAGGTAGAGGTTGGTTTGAGTGGTGCAAACAAGATCCAGGTGTCAAAACACCTCCTAGATAGTAGCACCCTAATTTGAAAGTACCACCATGTGGCACTAGTGTCCTTATTTTAATGGTAGTCTCCTCTATACAAGACTATCCTAAGTTTATGGGTGCACTTGTGTCTATATCTGTAAGGTATGCTCCTATGTGCACAATTTTTGAAACCCTGTATATTACCTATTTTGATTGAATTTATGAGTAAACCCTAATCCTCCATGTTGTTAGGGCATATAATAGATACAAGATGAAAAGTGTGTTTGTTATTTGGGTAGGGTGAACATCCTCAATTCCCTATTGTGAAGATATTTGCCTACTTACCAATACGCTGAAGAAAGATCAAGCCTGATGTAGTTCTCCCCACCTAAGTGTTGATGCAAGTACAAGTGAAACTAGAATGATAGTAGACTTGAGTATTTTGAATGTGGTTGAAAATAGGAATTTGAGTAATATGAGCTTAGTAATTTTTTATATGGTAGCATGTATAAGTAGGGAAAATTAGGGATTCATAACCTTAATTGTGCATAACGTGTTCTAAGTTTGCATATGTAATTTTCATCTAATTTCACTCTAGTGGTTAGAGGGGTAAAAATCATATATATATATATATATATATATATATATATATATATATATATATATATATATATATATATATATATATATATATATATATACTATTTTAGTGCTTGTGCAGATCTTAAAATAGATCTAAGTTGACCCTAGAAGGTCAAATATTTAAAAAGATACCCACTTGTGAAAAGAGGAGGAAAAGGACAATAGCGCCATTATTGGTACACTACCACCATGTGGTGATACTATCCCTATTATGGAGATAGTGTCCAAGTGGCATAATCCTAGGCATAAAGGGATAGGATGCAAATATGAGCATTTAGGACTACCTTAGGGATGATTAAGTATTATTTTGGCTCACATGAAGGTTAGATAAGTTGAAAATAGGCTCTAAAATAGGTCTAGGAATAATCTAGGGATAGGTGGTCTCAAATAGCACTCAAGTGTCACTTTTAGGTGATTATATTTGTCCCTCCCCCTTTTATTTTATAAATGCATCAAATTGAAATGACTAGGATAAATGAAAAATAAGCATACCTAGACTTACCAAAGAGGTAAATCCTGTGAAGATGTATCTGAGTATGTGAAGCATGATCTTACAATGTGTACCCTACAAGTGAAATGTACATAAATTAATCCTTACTTAAGAGATATCAAAATCAAAGACAAAATGGAGTGAAGAAATAAAACTGAGTAAAGGGATAAGAGAGAGAGGAATAGGAATGAATACAAATCACTGGGTATGCAAATCAATGCTTAAACCAGGTGACAACCTTTATGTGTGTGTGTGTGTGTGTGTGTGTGTGTGTGTGTGTGTGTGTGTGTGTGTGTGTGTGTGTGTGTGTGTGTGTGTGTGTGTAGTGATCAATTAGTGAATAGCTTGGACTGAACTAATGGATTGCTTAATCCTCATGTGTGGGTGGTTAAAGAATGCAATCCAATTTTAAATCCATCATTACATACCCCTACTTTGTGGATCATGACTTGTGAATAGCTTAGATTGGATGGATGGTGTGTCTAACCCTCTTAGTAGGTGTCTTAATAACTCAAGTGGACTATGACTCCATCATTGCCTATCCATGTGTAGTAGATGCATCTAAAAATGAAACCACATGATGTCATTCCATTTGATCAACCAGTAAATAAGTGAGCATATGGAAATGATGTGCCATTCACATGCCCCCAAATCTGATATCTAAGCATATGGATTCTAGACTAAGTTGTAATAATCTATATCTAGTATCTACACTGTAAATATGAATGGTCATATCATGCATGATGCCCCCAATCTGAGTAAACTGGTTTGAATCTAAGCTAAACTAATCGAAAACTAGTAAATTTGTAACTAAACTTGTGCAAATCTAAATAGTACCTACTATACTTTTATGGCCAAACTAGATTTTGTTTTTAAATTGAGGCTACTAAATAGTAGCACCATATCTTGGAAAGTATCATGTGGTGCTAGTGTCCTAATTTGGGTGTTAATGTTCATCTGTTATGATTTCTATGCAACAATATTGATTTTATTCTATTTTTACCTAGGTATGATTTCTATATATGAGCCTATGTTGAAAATGTACTATAAAAACATTATGGTAGCCTGATCTATGACAAACCTTTGTGAATGCCCCTCTTTTGAGGGGAGTTGTTGAACATGTAAAGAATTTTCCTCAAAATAAAAAGCTCTACAAGATGTTTGTTAGATAGAGGATATAGGATATCTATGTAATAATCTAATATAATATGCATACATAACATTGAAATGTAACATAATATAAGCATAAGTTTTTAATGTGCAATGTATGTTATGTCTAGTATTCACAAGGCTATCAAGATAGATATAACATTATATGTAATATCAAATCTGAGTAATAACTGAGTAGCTACTTAGGGGGATGGGGCATGATGTCTATCATGGCACCCAAGTAGGAAGGTGAGATGTATGAGGTCCTTCATGGCATTTAAAATTGGAGTGCATAACAAGCAAGAGACAAGCATCATGGCCATGATGCATACAAAAAAGTATACATACAACACACATGAGGCACATAAAGTAGGTCAAGGGGACATAATACAAAGAACATGGGCACATGTCACTAAATTTGAGAAAGTAAGACATATAAGGACATTTTCAAATTTACACATATGAAAAGAACAAGCAATTTGGCTTAGATCCAGATGGAAGGACAAGTTTAAATGTCTACATATGTAATTATGAAGGCACATACAAGGACATGGGTACATGTCCAAAGCATATATATTATGAAAAGAAGTGGCATAGATATAACATGGCATATTCAAATGCCCTCAGATAAAGGAAGCATAGAGATACAATCAAGTCTAAACTAGGAAATCTATAAATGAAAGTATGCATGAACAGGTAATACAAATCTATGCAATATTCAAGATGTACATATACTAAGTCTAAAGTAGTAGTATCTAAGAAAAAATATGAGTAAGTGTAGCACAATCAATATCAAGATATAACAATGCTAAAGTTGTGATGTAGAGTATAGAAAGATATAACCTGGTAATAAAAACTATGTAGAGGGTGCCCTTAAATGGGTGAATGTGTCAAATGAAGAACATGTGTATCAGTGTATATGCCCCCAATGGGTAGATAATAGCCAATTTGGATCGGTGCAGTAGACCTAAGTCTTGTAAGAAATCTACAAGAAGCTGACAAGAACAAAGTGAAGCATTTATGTATGATACAAATAAATTATACTAAGGTAGCTATCATATGTACATCTAGAAAATATAAGAAGTGTAAACATAGCAATACATACAATCTATAATTTTGTATTTTTTGAGTAAATATTTGAATGTTTTTGTGTTTTTTCAAATATTATGCTATTTTTATATTTTCTATATATAAGTTATGCATAAGCAACATTAAAATGAAGCTATATAAAAAGATCAAGAGAGAATGAATGTATGTATAAGAAGGGAGTAACAATAAAAACCAATGAATCTCATGGGATAATCACTATTAATGTGGCATGTATCAAATAAAATAATATTGATCATGTGTGTTGTATGAAAAGGTAACTATGGTCCCAAAACCTATTGTACTGAGTGATCTATATCAGGGCCTACATGTGAAGTGGTGCTAGGAATTTATGAAAATGACTATGGTGTCATGTGAATTGTAGGGGTCTTAGCGAGCCATCTGGTAGAAGATGTTGTAGATGGAATATGTGCCCTATGCTGAGAACCTTGAGAAATTGATAAGACTAATCTCAGAAGAAAGTGAGTAGAGGGAGGCCCTCTATAATTCTTCATATATCTATAATGCATGGGTCTCTCTCATACTAGTCTCCATGGGAGAGTACGAGTATGTGTCAACATTGTAGGAGTAGACCTCACCTACACTGGTGGATCCACTGAACTCTATGGTGTATTGATATGAATTTTTCTTAGAGTTGTAGATGGTAACTATATTATAGTTGGTAACTATGTTGTAACTGGTAACTATGGTGTAACTGCCTATGAGACAAGTAGAGGATACTCATATGAAATACCCTCAATTTGAATCACTTGATTTCCATGTATATATTTTAGGCATCTATGCACGGTGGATGGAATGGCTCACAACTATTGTATCCATGGCCTACCTAATAAAATTACAAATATGTATGCACTAGGTAATACTAATAAAGTAGTGGTCATGTGTGTTGGTCGAAACTATAGTGGAAGTATAGTCTCCCCAATGGAGCTCTAAACAGGGCCACTAAAACCACTGATACTCGTTTCTATAGGAGATATCCTACTCTGAATACCCCAAATGTTGTAGAAGTGTGATAGTTCACATGTTAATACTTGATCCATTGTCAACCATAATACTCTAAATAGGATGATGATATATGTAGGTAGTATAAAGAGTGAATATAAATCTGAATCATCATCAACAATCTCTTACTCTAAGAAGGTGATGAGTGGTCTAGTTATAACTATAGTATGATACATATCAATGATATTGTATAGTCGATGTGCCTCCTTTATAGTAGTGTGATATGATGCTAGTGGTGGATGTACCTGATACGTATAATGAACACCTAAAGTTCCTCCTACCTCATTTGTTGTGTGCTTTGGAAATGGATCTAAGAATATTTTCAATGTCTTAGCTTCCATTTATTGAATTTTGGGTGATTTTATAGGTGTGCCCACATCAATAATGTTCACCTCTATCAAATCATGTATCTTATGTTTCAAGCTGATGCATCAGTTTGTACTATGGCCTGGTACCCTGTTATATTCACAAAATGCATTAGAATCATAGTTCTTTGGAAGAGTTCATGTCATATCAATCTCTTTGATGGAAGGGAGAGATATGACATTACATTCCAAAATCTATTGTAAAACACATATTGGCGATTCTAGAAGGTTGGTGAAAACTCTATGTGGAGGAACTGATAAAACTAGGTGAAGATATGGCTCTGAAGCTATGTTAACTATGGTCTTTGGGTCATTATTATTTTCAGTGGCCCTTACCTTGTATAGAGGCTTACTAAAAATCTTAGTAGTTAGTTCTTATCCACTTTTATATTTTAGTTTGTCCATAAAGAGAAGCTTGACTTCTCTTTCTTTCACTATGTGGCATAAATATGTGAAGGTTAGAAACTTCTTGAATAATATAGTTTCATGTAATGCTAGTAGTTAGCTTTGTTTGAATATGTCATGAATCTATTTATTTTCCATGGAGATAGTCAACTTAGATAATATATTATTATGTCGTAAGACATATTCTACAATAGGCTCATTTGATTTTTGTTTCAATTTTGCAACTTGATCATATGAGATCTTATCACTAATGTTTATTGATAAGTGTGCAAAAAATATACTTTCCAATGGATTGAATGTGGTGATAGACTAATTTTGTAGATCATAAAACTATTGTAATGCATAATTATTTAGATTACAAGGAAAGAACTTAGTGAAGAACCAATCATTGGACATGTAGTCCAAACATGTTGCATGAAAAGCTTAGAGATGGTGCTCTACGTCACCCTTACCGTCATATAATGTAAGCTTAGGTGCCATGAATCTAGATGGCAATGGATTTTTCGCTATATAATGTGCTAAAGGTGTATGTAAAACAACATAAAAATTGGCTCTAAGCTAAAAAACACCTTGGACTATAGAATATGAACCTCCTACATAAGGAATTGTACATCTAGAGTGGAGGAACTAGCCATAAGAGGTGTAGATGTCACTAAAGGTTATTGAGTTAAAATTGGTTGCTGTGCTAGTTAAGTTGGCCCCAATGTAGGTGTAACAATATTATTATCTAGGGGAGTAGAAGATTGACCATTATTTGATTTTTAAATTATTCACAGGTAATATTGATAAGGACATCTTGCATATCCAAATATTTAGAAACAAAATCTTGAAATTGTCTCTTATCAGTTTCATCAAATTGATTTTTGAATTCTACCACTATAGTTTGGGGAGTAGGAAAACAATCTGTTGTATATTTAGAATCTTTATATACATTAAATCTATGAAATATTGCAAGAATTAAATATTGAAATAAATCTAATGTTTTAGAACTAATATATAAGCATATAAATTAAAAAGATATAAACCCTAAGAGAATCTAGGGTTAGGATTTGAGTAATGTTTGAAGTAGGTCAAGTTCACCAAATATTTTAACCATTTAAGACTTAGATTAATGTAATCCTATGTTTTTTTAAAGAGTTGAGTATAGTAAATCAGGATATAAATATGTAATAATAGATCCACATATTTATCAAAATCTTGACTAACTTTGAACTTTCTAAATATAGTAATAAATAGTACAAATAAAAACTTATTTAGAAAATGATTAAGATAGATGATCTGGAGACTAAAAATTGTGGTAAAAGCTAGTCTAATTATTGTAAATAGGATCTAGGTATCAAACCCCCTCCTAGATAGTAGTGTCATATGATGCTACTATCCTTGTTTTGGTGGTAGTGCCCTCTATGCAATATTGTCCTGAGCTTCTAGGTGCACTTGTGTCTAGATTTTTAAGGTTTGTTCCTATGTGCAAAAGTTCTAAAATGTTATATATTACCTATTTCAACCAAATTTGTGGGAAAACCTTAATCCTCCATGTTGTTGGGGAATACGGTTGATAAAATATAAAAAATGTGTTTGTTATTGGGTTAGGTTGGACATCTTTAACACCTTGTTATGAATAGAGTTGCCTACATACCAATACTCTAAAGATGGATCAAGCTAGATGTAGTTCTCCCCGCCTAAGTGTTGGTGCAAGTTCAAGTCAATCTTGTATGATAGTAAACTTGAGTACTTTTAATGTGCTTGAGATTATAAAATTGATTAATATGAAAATAATATTGTGGATGGTAACATGAAGAAGTAGAGTAGAATAGGGATTGATAACCTTAATTGTGTATATCTTGTTTTGAGTATGAATATGTAGTTTTAATCTAATTTCCCTCTAGTGGTTAGAGGGCCACAGTTCACACACACACACACACACACACACACACACACACACACACACACACACACACACACACACACACACACACAATTCTAGTGCTCGTGTGGGTCTTGTTTATGAAGTAGAGAGCAATATCATTTCCATATGTATACATGGATAAAATATACCAGACTTGCTCTACATAAATAAGACTAGTTTATGGACCAACCAGTCCAGACACTTAAGATGTTCCCATAGTTATACCTATAAGAATGTAAGTCTCCCTCTATGTGTTTTATTACAAAATCAGAGGTTGAACAACTCTTTTAGTCAACTCCTAGGAATAAATACTATATTGAACCTACTAATGAACACAATTTTCCATGGGAATAAAGCTCTTCAATAAGTGGAGATTTAGACATGCGCATAATAAATTAGGTGCAAGGAGATAATGAAATAATACCCATGTAAATAGTGTTTGCCATATAATTTAAACTAGATTTCAGATTAATTTTTATAAAACTATGCAAATTAAGCTTAGAAATCACCAAAATGCCCAAATTCATCCATGCATGGAACATAAATACCCATTATCACATTTAGGCATCCTATTTTAGGGTATTATCCTATACACAATGATAACCTATCCTGGATTCAACCTCATTCAAATTTTGACCTAGTAACTTGACTAATTGGCCTTTCGATCTATTAATGCAAAACACTAAAATAATTCTTAAATTCCAAAAACCATAAGTAGGATTAATTAAAAAGAAACTTCAATTAGTTTCTCAAGTAAAAATTCCAAGTACAATTAGGGAATTACATTTTCTAAAAAAAATAGTTTTTTAATAAAGATGAGGTCAAAGTCAAAGGAATTAATAATATCTTTTATAAATTCCTAAAATTCAAAGAAAAGGTGAGTCACACTTCATAAATATCTTATATGAGTTGTCAAGCCTCATAAATATCTTCTATAAGTTGTCAAGCCTTCATAATTGATTTGATCCAACCCAGGGTTAATCTAAACTTGATCAAGGTTAATCGAGACACAACCAAGGTTAAAACAAAACTTAATTGTACTTAAGTTAGATTTATTTTTAGAACCTATAGATACAAGTGTCATTTCCCCTATATAAACAAGCTCTCAAGCCAAAGTTATAATGTCAAATTGATTAAGGAGAAGTTTCACCAAGCCAAATCAAGCCTCAAGTGGTCTTAGAGAAGTGCTACTCAAATAATAGAAATTACATTTATGAAGGTCTCTATTTCCCACAATTTGAGCATGAACATCCTCTATACCAATGAATGAACACTAGTTTGAGAAGGGAGGTAACATAGTTTTGTGTTTTATCTTCTATTTATAATTTTGTTCATTGCATTAAGCTCACCCAAACAATTAGGCAAGAGTGGTTTAGTTTATATTTTAATGTTTTATTTGAATTCTCTTTTGATTTCACTAACAAAAAATTAATGAGATTTGGCTCTTTGGATTCCTAATGATACAAAATGGTACACCCAATGGGACAATCAACTACCCTTTGGGGCATGAACTTTTCATCTTAATGACTTTTTCATTCTTTGAAAAGATTTTATTTTTCATATGTCTTGAAATGCCTTCTCAAATAGGGGAAATTTTAAGGACACCCCATTTCAACTGCATTTGTGTCTAAACTGGACTTTAGATTGATTTTTACAAAACTATGCAAATTAAGCTTATAAATCACTAAAATACCCAAATTCATTCATGCATAGGATGAAAATGCCCAAAATCATGCCGAGGCATCCTAATTTGGGGTATTATCTTGTATATAATGATAACCTATCTTGGATTCAACCCCATTAAAATTGTTACCTAACAAATTGACTAATTGGCCTTTTGATCTATTAATGTAATACACTAAAACAATACCTAAATGCCAAAAACCTTAATAAAGATTAATTAAAATGCAACTTCAAGTAGTTGCTTACGTAAAAATTCTAAGTTCAATTAGAGAATTACATTTTCTAAAAAAAATGATTTTTTCAATAAAGATGAGGTCAAAGTCAAAGGAATTAATAACATCTTTTATAAATGCCTAAAATTCAAAGAAAAGTTGAGTCATACGGCATAAATATCTTCTATGAGTTGTCAAGCCTTCATAATTGCTTTGACCCAACCCAGGTTAATCTAAACTTAACCAAGGTCAATCTAAACAAAGTCAAGGTTAAAACTAAACTTAACTGCACTTGAGTTAGAGTTAGTTTTAGAACCTATAATACAAGTGCCATTTTCCCTATCTAAACAAGCTCTCAAGCCAAAGTTATAATGTCGGATTGATTAAGAATAAGGTTCACCAAACCAAGCCAAGCCTCAAGTAATCTTAGAGAAGTGTTGACCAAATGGAAATTGCATTGATGAAGGTCTCTATTTCCCACAATCTGGGCATGAACATCCTCTATGACAATGAATGAGCACTAGTTTGACAAGGGAGGTAACATAGTTTTGTGTTTTATCTTCTATTTGTAATTTTGTTCAATACGTTAAGCTCACCCAAGTACTTAGGCAAGAGTGGTTGAGTTTCTATTGTATTGTTTGATTTGAATTCTCTTTTGATTTCACTAGAAATAAACTAGCAAAATTTAACTCTTCAAATTCCTAATGATACAATCAACATCTCTATGTATCAAATACAAGGAAACTATTTTCTGACATCTTAATACACAAGATATTTAGAGTATTTTTCAAATAAAATCCAAATGCTACATCCCTTTAATCCTTAAAAATGATATTTAAACATTACTCTCACATCAACTCATAAAACCTAGACAATTTTCAACATGAAATAAAACTTAAATTGTAGAAGAGAGGTACAAGTACTTACAACATTAAAATCAAGATCGATATTAAGCCCAATATTATGGGTACATGTAATCTATTCCCCCTGTTGATGAAGTGTAATCAAGGTCTTGGAGGCATCTTCCTTGATATCCTCTACAACCTTCAAACAATTATTCATAGTGGAAGAAATTTCCTTAGCATTATAGACCACATAACCCTCCAACTCTTACACAGAGTAATTTTTTGAAAACACCACTCTCAACAAAATCAGTCTTGTACCTACTTTGTAAAGCATAATCAATAGAAACCCTCACTTTATCCTTCACCTTCTCATCCATGAAAAATAGATCCCTCTGTTGCAATTTAGAATTGGATATAGAAAAATCCTTACATTGAATTGAACCTGAAACCTCTAGAGACAATGATCTGTTAGGTCTTTGTATTTTGATCTTGTCTATTGAATTGACTCTTGTTTCTTTGAATTTTCTTGTAGATTTCATTGCAGACTCTTCCACAAAGGTTGCACGCTCTTTCACATGAGACATAAATTGCTCACCTTTCCTCAATTGCCAACCCTCATTAGTATAACTACTATCTTCAAGCTCCTTGTAAACCCTGTTCTATGTTTCTTTCAAGACATCATCATCATCATTATTATTATTATTATTATTATTATTATTATTATTATTATTATTATTATTATTATTATTATTATTACCATCATCATCATCATCATCATCGAAGAGAGTGTTATTTTCAAGCTTGATAGCAAGGATACCTTTCTTGGGATTTTCGTCATCGTCGTTATTGAAGGGGTTTCGATGATCTGTAAAACCCTTATGCGATTCAAACTTGGGACATCTCATAACCGGTTTGGAAGCACCTTCATTGTTGAATGGGTTTTTATTCTATTTTTCTAGGGCAGCCTTGTGGGAAATAGGTTTTCAATCAGCTTCATTCTCTGAGTCAAATATACTGAATAATCCAGAATCCTTCGAAAGATTTCTCCTCACCATGAATGAATTTTTGAATAAAAACAAAAAATAAGAGACAAATTATTCCTGCTAGAATGGAAGTGGGTGTTGGAAATCAAAAATTGGCCAGATAGAATAAAGCAGATATTGCATAAAAGCAAAAATTGCTCAGAAAAACAAAAATATGTATGATGATAAATTGAATTGAAATGAATGCAATTGAAGATACGTGTAGCGGCTGACACATTAGACGGCCTTTTCTACATGATGTTTATTAATACACGGCTTCAAAGTGAGTAAAATAAACGAGGAAGGTATAAATGACAACTGGCCATCACAAATAAAGCAATGGCATCGATGTGAAAAGATAGTCGCTGGGAAAAATGGAACGCAGATGATGATCCTTGAAAAGTATATGTCGTAAAGGCAGTGGTAAGTAAGCATTTGTCCAAAAACAGTTGTCAATAGTCATGCGTAATAAATAGTTTTAGTGAAAATATGGTAGCAATGCTGACATGTATAAAAAAGATCCATAGATGAATCTTAGCTGGTTAAGGCGCTCCTCCATCTTCCATCTCTAATCGTGAATCGAACAAGATAATCTCACATCTATATATTGAAGACACATGCCAATTTTTATGAGACTATTATAATATTTATCCTCATAACACCTGCAAGTTTAGATCCTCTTTATTTTTGAGATGCATAATTTTACTATACTTGTTATGCAATTTTACTATATTTTTCAGTCCCATTGACGTGCGTTGGTGCTTTGTGCATGTTAGCATGATCGATTTCTTTCATGATATCTTAGAATTGGTTCATACTTCATTATATAATTTTGAAAATCCATTATCTTAAAAGACTTTTGTAATAAGTACTAATAGCCTTGTTTTTATTTAAGTGTAATTTAATTTTCTTTTTTCTTATCTTAAAAGATCTGTTATTCACTTATTTTATTTTTATTATTTTAAAAATTATTTATAATAATTATTAGTAAAGTGTAATTTTATTTATTTGTTATTCAATCTTGTTATTTTAATTTAAAATATAATTTACTTGATTATATAAACAATCTTTATAGATATATGTTTTATTATTTTATTTTTAAATGCATTTCGTAATTTCTTCCATGTCTCTAAAAAATTTATTCAATAATTGATTATTATTCAATTTTTGTTATTAAATTTATTTTTATTCTATCCATATTTTATATGATTGCATATTTTATTTATAACTTATTCCATACTTCACCCATAATTTAATATGTTACATTAATCATTATCAAATTATTCTTTAAAATTTTTTAGTTGACATTTTATAATTTATTTTGTTGTAATATTTATTATATGATAAAGTTTTTTTTTTTCTATTTTTTTTTTATTATTCAAATTTTGTTTTTACATGAATTAGGTATATAATTTTTTTTTAAAAATTAATGTTAAAGATTGAGGGACATCTATTCTTCCAAATTTGTTTCTATATAATTCTAATTTCATACCTTTTTTATATCTCTTAAAATGTGTACCTTAATAAATGATTAAACACCTTTTACATCATTATTTTCACCTTTAAATTATAACCCACTTAATAATAAAATTATTTTTAAATTAATTTTATATAATTTTAACATTTTTTATTTGTTACATTTCTTATATTACAAAATCAATCTTCTTAATTTTCTTAACAAATATATTTATTTTTTATTTATTTAAGGTTTGACTGTGTTTCTAATAAGATACCATAATTATCATTCTGTCCATTGTGAATTTCGTTGTAAATATTTTGGTTATTTGCATATTCATATAAAAGTATTTGTCTTCCTCCAAAATTTGTATTTAATTATTTCCTAGTTTGACTGTTTGATTCCCAATGGTATGTACTCATTATTTTCTAATCTTATTTTATGCCAGCGCAAACATTTTATATTGGTTTTTCTCCACTTGTGCAATTAGTTATGGTTGGAGTCTTAAATTTAGATAAACTTATTTTTCACAAGTACGTAAGCCTTGCCCTACGGTTAGTCTCATTTTTCCGATAGTTATAGAAAATGAATGATTTAAGTTGCCTCAATTGTTTATACCAAACTGCGAAATGTTTGATTCAAAGAAACTTTGATGTCTCAATTTTTTCCCATTTCCTAGCATGGTTAGGGTTGGAATTTATAGTAGCCGCCTCCTTGGATTATTAAGATTTTCAGCTGGTTAATTATGGATAGGCAATATGTATTGGTAACTCTACATCTTTACGGATCAGTGACATCAATTATTGTTGAATGGGTTGAGTTTTCAATTGTGATCGAAAATGTCTCTAAGATTTGCTTACCTCGAAATTAATGGGAGATGCACATATGTTCCTTTTTTTCTGAAAAAAACTAAATTATCCAAATGCTTAGAATCCGAAATCTCCGTAAATAGAGACAATCGATAACATGGAAAATAGATTGTCTTTGTCGAACAAAGAATTGCCTCTTAAAGCTTATCGAATTCAAATGATGAAAATTGAGAAAAAAAAGGTCGATAGCTTCCACGAAGCGTTAAACGAATGGCACTGACTCTCCCCTGGCTACGACCAGAAGATTACAACAGTATACATCCCCCCGCCGCCGCCATAACAGCAGTCGCAAAAACTATACCAACAGAAACTGCGGTGGCGGTGGCGAATGAGTTATCGTCGGTAGAAGGGGTAGGCTTGGGCATAGCGAGTGTGGGTGTGGGTGTGGCTGAGGCGGAGGGCGATATTGCTGCAGGCGCCGCTGCTGGGGTAGCGCTAGCGGCTGCCTTAACAGGGACTGCTATCTTCATTCCGCCGGAGCAGTGACCTGGCACGCCGCAGATAAAATACCTGGTGCCCGCTGTCTTTAAAGAGACCGTCGTGTTGCCGTCCGTGTAGGTTTTCAGGGCGTTGCCAGCTTGGCAGCCCGCATAGTCCGCCTTGCTTACTTCCACCACGTTGTGCATCGACGTGTACTTAAATTCTGCGCGCCACGTGTTAAAAACAAAAAAAAAATCACAAACACAAACATAAACACAAAGACAGCTAAGACTGCGGCTGGATTTGTTTTTGTTTTTCTTACCGAGGGTGTCGCCGACGTGGAATGATTTTCCGTTGAGCCAAGTAACGAAATTAGTGGTAAGATCCCACCCGCTGGCGCCTCCTACCGTGTATAGTGTCGCCTGACAGGGCATACCCAACAATGCAGCCCCTAGCACCACAATTGACAGAAATGCAGCCATCTTCTCTGTTCTCTGTTAAATTATTGGGATTGTGTGTTGAGATATATAGGAGACCCAGGATCTCTCATCTCGCATGTCTTTCGATTGCCGTAATTGCAAAGATAGTGAGGGCGTTGGTGTTGGTTTGTTAGCAGCCTAACTTGAAATACAAAACTAACTGCCACGCAGCCTGGTTGTTCGCACAGATGGAGGAGTCGCAACCGATTTCTTCAATTTTTCAACTTCGAAATGCCTCGTGGCCATTCAGCGATGAAAAGAACGTGAAAGTTGAGGCACAGTTTTAAGGTAGAACCGCATGGTGCAATCGCAATTGAATGTGATGTTCCAACGACAAAAGTTCGATCGATATGATTATCATGTTTCAACAAAATGAGGTATCAACATCAACCATAGGGAATCTTATACGTAAAACACCGTGTGAAAATTGGAGTTTCTTCTTCTTCATCTTTTTTCCTTTTTTGTTTTTGGGTCGCAGTTCGCAAACTCAAATATATTACTAAACCGTTCGTGGACTACACCTTAAAGCAATATGTTATATTGTATTGACCCTGCAAAGTCGGGGTGTAGTGGTAGGGTTTGGAGTCTATCACATTGGTTGATTTGAAGTGTATTAGTAAGGCTTATGATTTATTATTCAATTATCCTGGGTTTGAACCATGGTCTGGCTCCTGTTAGGAGTTCCCAAATAATTGATTATCACATTACATAAAATTCAAATTTTCAAAGTTCATATTTCAAATTAAGAATAATGTTTAAACAAATGAAAATCAATCTATCTCATATATTTTCTTACATATTTTAATTGAATAATTAATTAAAAACTATTTATTATATTTAATAATTTTTAATTTAAGATAAATATATTTATTTACATATATTTTAGTCAACTTTAATTGTCTATATTCTTATATCTAAATTTTTTTGTATGCGTGTGTGTTTGTGATTAATCCCAAATCCTAGGTCTTTTGTAATTTATAAAAAAAAACCAAACTTTAATGTGTTTGCCTACACATTGCTTTGGTATGATATATGTGTTTTTATATTTACTTTTATTTAATGTTAAAAAATAGAAAATAATAAAATTTCAATTATAATAAGCGTTAGTAAAGTAATTATAAGAAAATAAGTGTTATTGAAAAAAATTTAATTAAATCTAAAATTGGCTGAAAAATAAAAATGAATTTAAAAATGTGAAGGTAGGAAAGTAATTATAGGAAAATAAGTGTTATTGAAAACAATTAGTTAAATCTAAAATTAATTTAAAAATAAAAATGAATCTAAAAATGTGAAGGTATCTTTATTAGATGATAATATGTTTCTTATTTGAATTTAATTTTAAATTTAAAATGTGGGGGATAGAATTAAGAATATAAAAGTAGTTTTAACACAAATGTGATAAACTAATCTATAGTAGGTCGATTAATAGAAAATTTAGATTAAAAATATTCAAAATTTATATAACTAAGATTATTAAAAATAAGCCCTGATGGGGATAGCCTAGCAGTTTGTGAGCTCAGTACTAGAAGTGGGAGGTCTTGGGGTCTATTCCCCAGGATGACCACTTCTATAATGCCATTCCCACACTAGGGTCTAGCGAGTTAGCCATGAGAGTACCCAATGCAGTAGACTAGCCAGTTCGGTGTTCAATGAGACAAGACAAGTCCATAGTCCATGGCTAGAATTAACTTCATAGCCGATTATGGATCTAATTAAATAAACCCCATTGCCCAACATTATAGTCAATGATATGTTGATGAGTTGGTTAAATTGGCTTGGTTGTTTCAAGCCCCACCCAAGTTCAAATCATAGAAAAGGTATATGAGGCCAATGATGACCAATATTGGTAATAGTTGGTATAAATATAGTAATATCTAGTATATAAGTAGTGATATAGGGATCTATGTCCCTAATTATGTTCGAGACCAATTCACATTGCTCAAAAGCCATTACCTGGTAAAAAACATTGTTAAAAATAGTAAATTATAACTATTGAAATATATTTTAATAAATAATAAAAAATAGTACTTACCTAGTTTATTATGTGTAGGTAGATCTAGACTATAAATAGGTGTAAAGTATGTAGTATCATTATTCTAGATCAGTCATTAGAGTATACAAATTGTACTTATGTGGCCATGGACACAACCGTCAAATCTAGACATTACCATCGACACTAATACTCAACTATGAAGTAGGTGTCTACTACAAAATAATGCCTGAATTTGGATGCAAATAAATTCATTGTTCTAAGTTTTCTATCACCTTTTTGATAATGTATTCATATTTTGGATACATGTTGTCACTCTTCAATGATTGATCAAACCCTAGCTCTTCACTCTTGGAATGAGTTTACTGAAAAATAAGTTAGTAGGCTCATGATGTCAAGCTACCCCAAAGACTCCTATATTAATGGGCATTGTCTACATAAAAAAATACTATAAGGAGGACCTCAAACTTATTTAGTTCTCCCCTATGTGTGGGAAAGTGTGTGTGTAAGGGTGAAATATAATATACGAAGATGCATGTAGTGATCTAGCTTATAATTTGACAAATATCACTCATGGGCTACTTTTGAATGCTTAAAACATGTGATATGACTGATCATGTGATTGATATAAAAATAGGGACACATAGGCTAGAATAGATTGCTTTTGTAATTGATTGATTTAGCTTTAGTAGGTATTTTCTTGGTATTTGATAAATGAGGAATGAAAAGGCTTAGACTTGTATCTATACCACACATTTTTAAAATATCTCACGATAGGGTTTAATAAAATAATTATACTAACCCATGGGTTTCGATCATTTTTTAATTTATATGACGTGTGGCTATTGGGCATTATATAAGGATTTGGATACTACTATCGATGGTAGTGTCCAAAAGGCTAAAAAATATGTATGGACTTGAAAGTGATAGTGAAGGATGTTTATCAAGTTTTAAGCTTTAGTGCATATAATCTAAAATTTAAAATTATTGAAATTATTGAAAAGAAATAAAGGAAGGAGTACATGTGTGTCAATAAAACCATGTTACCTCTTGACACATTGTCTTGGTAAAGATGATTCCTTATGAAGCATTGGAGATGGAGAAGGTTAATACCCAAACCTTGGAGATTTTAAGAGGGAGATCAAAAGGTATTATGCCCCTAATCTGGTGTAAGGATGAGTTTTGACATGATCATTAAGATCATTATATCTCAATTTCACAACTCAAGTGTTAATATTAATATATATATAATCTGGTGAGGGTGAGTGATTTAATCAACTCATCCTATAAATCTGGTTGGATTGGATGATTTAATCACTCCAATCTATAAATCTGGTGAGGTTGAATGAATTAATCATTTCAACCTATAAAATGAACCCACTGTTGTAATAGAAAAGTCTTGATAACAATACATCCTATTGTAATCAATGCATCTTGGCGAGTAGTATATTTGGTAAGTTTTATAATTTTTGGTGTAATAGCATGGCATATAAACCTCTAATATGTCTGAGTGGAAGTATATGTGTCATAGATATGAAAATATTTGTTTCAAATCTATGTAAAATTGGTGTAATGTATTATATTTTGAGCTAAGTATATATCTAAATCATGGAACTAAATTGGATATCATAAAATTGCGAAAATCATGTTCTTATGACATGCCCCCACTTAAATTTAGAGATTTGACTAAATGTATAAATGTGGAGGTCATGTTCTTAAGACATGCCCCAACTGCAATCTAGAAATTATGAAAATGTATAAGTGTGGAGTTCATGTTTTTGTGACATGCCCCCACTACAATCTGGGAACTATGAAATTCTATAAGTGTGGAGTTCATGAATTTATGACATGCCCCCTCTACAATCTAGAAATTGTGAAAATATATAATTTTGGAGGTCATGTTCTTATGGCATGTCCCCACTACAATTTGGAAAACTATGAAAATATGGAGTTCATACCTTCTATGACATGCCCCAATTGATATTCCCCCTTTTTAGGTGAGGGAAATAGACACTAGAGGTACCTTACCTCAAAAGGATAAGGTAACTATATAACATGTGTATGAATCATGTATCATATAGGGATAACATGTTGAAGCAAATATATCAATTAGGTTCACAATATGTGATCACAACAAATCCTAAGATGCATGATATAGATCATGAAAATGTCTAGAGTGTAACAATATAAGATCAATAAGTTATCGAACACACACACAAGAACACTCAATGTAGTGATACAAAAATGAATGGTCCAAAGAGACCTCATACAAGGGGCATGTTCAAATGTCACACAATCAAAATGAATGACATATTTAAATTTTCAATCCATGTAGAATGGCATATTGAATTTTCCAATCAATGTATACAATGGCACAGGGGCCAATAGGCAAGGAACATATTCAAATGTTACACAAGGAAAAAAATAGCAAGTAATGGAATACTCAAGAAAGTGAAAAATAAATGAACCACAAGTAACTAACATAAGCATATCATACTAGTCCATATATATGTGTTAGCAAAAATGTTATGTAGTATGGCATATCAAGTACACTATGAAAGATATTAACATGGATATATACAAGTGTTAGAAATATAAGCTCAAACATGATAATGTGGAAAGGATCTCAATGGATATGTAACCTATATTAATCATGATCAAATAAGCAAATGCCCCCAACACACTATATGATGTGATAGAGGAATAGTTAAACATTTGGAAGTGCATAGATAATGTGTTTAGGTATGCTTGTATCACACTCAAATATGTGTGAAACATGTGTATATAGGAATGAAATGATATGTTATCTACTAACATAAAGTAAACAACATAGATGCCATGGAACGAGTAAAATCTAGAAATGGTGAATATTTTTTATTTTTAAATTATTTTAATGTTTTTATATTTTTAGAGTATTTGATAGGAAAATTCTAATCCAATAAATCTTCATAATCAAAAGGTGTAGGAACACCTGATAAATTTAGCAATATTCATTTGTAGCGATGCATTGCCACTTGATATTTTCTTGTAGTTGATTACCAGAAACCATTGATATTGTTTTACCACTATATATATCATGATGTATGCAAATGTTCCTACCCTCAAAAGGAAAGGTGATACACATATTTGTAGTATCTACCATTGTGTTCAAGTCAGCCAACCAATACTTCCCAAAAATTAATGTCAAATATGGTTCCTAATCCAATGTCCATATGATAATGGGGACCAACCGTGGTCCATATGTGATGGGTAACATAATGTATCCAAGAGATTCTAGGAAGAGTGGATAATGTGTTAACTCCTCTATAGTATATCCTAACTGTCATAAACATGTAACACTGCAACCTATGTTCCAATTTTGAATATCAATCTTGAGATTTTTGTAGTAATTCCCATTAATATTTATAATAATTATTATATCTTATTGTCATGGGCACTTTTAAGTTTTCACCCTTATGCTTTGTATGTTTTAATTGTTTGACATCACAAATATTTATCATTATTCCTACACAATCTATGTATGCCCTTAATTTTTGTATTTCTAAATGTGGTTTTACAATGTCTCACACCGATTTATACTATGGTCAGTGATTCAATGATAATTACAATATGGTGATCCTTTTGTATAAATGAGTTTATTGCCTAATATCTTCTATTAAGAGGTAAAGAGATCATCTTATGCTCAAGTAACATAGAAAGTATTGTGTACAAAGTTTTTTTTTTTTTTTGTAATCTATAAAATCTATGGGGTATAATTATGTGAATCTTCCGCACTATTAACATGATATATCAACATTTATCCCTTGTAGGGTTGACTTAATGTTTGTATCCTAGAGGGATGGATTGAAAAACAAGCATTTACATGTTCATCTAATAGTTTTGCCTTGCCCTTATGTCAATTTGATTTTGTATTCATTGGTGATGGATTTATCTTGTATGTGTATGGGATCATAGATGGATATAGGTTGTGACAGATTCTCAAAGGGATCAAAAAATAGTTTTTATAATTGTTCATCACTATTATAGTAATATGAAACTTTATCATCTTATTTTTTAATGTTAACCAATAAAGGAATTTAAATGTTTGGTTTTCTTGTTTTTCTTATCTCATCTACTCATTTGGTAATGTTTCTTGCTATAAGTGTGCATCCATGTGCACCTCAGTGGCTAGTTCCTTATAAACATTTTGAGCTAAATAACTTTTTTTTCTTGATTCACTTGTCTCTTAGGTTGGTTGATTTCAAGTGAAATGTATTTCTTTGGTGGTATGAGTTTAGGAACCCTTTTCTATCAAAATGTAACATTTGACAAAATTTGGAAGGTTTGTCATCAAAAAATATTATCAATAGTGTTCCATTATGTATGAATATGACACATTGATGTAATGTAGATGGGATGTCCTCCATTATATGTATCCAAGGTCTATCCAAAATTAAGTTATAATGAAATGATTGAGACATTACTTGGAATTTAGTGGGAAATTTGTCACATCTAATGTGATTTGGCCAATTGGAGGGCTACATGATTTATCAAATATTTTAATATACATGCCTAATTTTTAAAAAATATTGGTGCTAATACCCATGATGGTTAAGAAGTTTGTGCCACTAATATTTAAACCAAATCCATTATCAACAAACACCCTTTGGATTCCCTTTTTATACATACTTGTATAAACAAAGGCAAATCTTGGTTGACGGTATCTTTTGATGGTAAATATTTTGGATCAACGGTAATGAGATTTGTATTGAGATCTTGCAAAATGTCTATAAAATAGGTTGGTTTTATATCACCTGGTACTTGTGTTTCATGCAATGCTTCATATAAGATATCCTTATAGATATAATACTATTTTAAAATCTCAAGGATTGAGATCTTAACATGTGTATTTCTCAATTGGTCAACAAGATCATATCATTTATTTTTGATCACTAGTTTAGGACTGGGAGTAAGTTATTATATATTAATAGATAGTAGGATAGATTGGGGAACCTTACCTTTTCATGTGGTGAAAACATGACAACAAGATCTAATATAGGAAGTGGGAAAATAATGGGGGCAGGATGGGAGCTATCTGTTACATCGTGATTTCCTCACCAATAAAATTTGTTTGATTATCTATGGATTTTTATAGTTGGTAATTTGATTTGATTATTATCTAAATAAGTTATAATTCATATATTTTTATGGGATAGTTGAATTATTACATTGATTACATGATTACATTACCATGAGTTTAGTTTTATGGTATATTCTTATGTTATGTTCATGATGATTTGTTATTACAGCCGTATTTTATGATATATATGTCATGATGTTATGGACTAACTACTTTCTTGTCATGATATTAATGCATGAGACATCCATCTCTAAGATCATGATGGAGGGAGAGCATCATCAGAAAGGGTGGTGTAGATGGAGGTGTTAGGGGATGATAGAGGAATGAACCATGCACACACCACATTAGATAATTCATGTTATATGCATTATTTGAATCATTAGTGTTAGTACATTCCTTATGTTATCTGCATTTAGATGATTGTATATGTGTGTGTTAGCCTATTTTATTGATTATGTAGATTAAATCATGTGTGATTGCATTATGGATATTATGCATAGGTTTAAATGTATAATGTTTCAATATCATTATGTTATGCTATTATATTCATAATTTTTAATGTTTTTTTTAAACATAAATTTACATTATTAGTACCTAGTTACTACCGCATCTAACCTAACCATCGTGTCTTACAAATGTTTAGGAACATTGGCAGGTTATCTTTATGATATTTCAGGAATACTAATTACTATTAAAAAGAATATTATTGACTTTATAATAATCATGCTGCCATTAATTAATTATGATTATTTATTTATATTAAGTGATTATTTATTAGTAAGTCATATTATTAATAAGTAATTAGAAAATAAAAATAGGAAAAGTGGGAGAAAACATCGTAAAGAAAATAAAATAAATAAGGCAGTTGTATTGATTTTTATAATTAAGAAAATATTTATATTTATAAAAATGGCAAGCTTTGAGAAAGATAGAAAAGGAAAAATAAAACAAATAAAACAAAGATTTATAGCTTGGCGGCTTATGAGAGAAAAGAAGAAAATCTTGGTGGCCTAGGGGAGCTGGGGAAAAAAATAGAAAAGTACAAAGTTTTTGTTTGCATAGGAAAAAAGATAAAAGGGGGTACAATTGGAGAAGGATGATAGCAAAGCGTAAAATAATAATGGAAGAGGAGAAAGTGGATAAGAAGATAGAAACATGTAGAGGTGAAGTGAGACTTGACCAAGTGAAGTTTACTCAGATCGTGCCATTTCAGTGTTGGACACATTGCCAGGTAGGTGGAGTTATTGAATTATTATGTGGAAATTGGCAAAAATTCTATGTGAACTATCTATTGTATAGTGAATATGTCTGTAATGCATGGTGAGCTTGTTAAATGTGTGCAATGAAAAATATAAAAGGGGGTACAATTGGAGAAGGATGATAGCAGAGCGTAAAAGAATAAGGGAAGAGGAGAAAGTGGATAAGAAGATAGAAACATGTAGAGGTGAAGTGAGACTTGATCAAGTGAAGTTTACTCAGATCGTGCCATTTCAGTGTTGGACACATTGCTAGGTAGGTGGAGTTATTGAATTATTATGTGGAAATTGGCAAAAATTCTATGTGAACTATCTATTGTATAGTGAATATGTCTGCAATGCATGGTGAGCTTGTTAAATGTGTGAAATGATATCTTGGTAGAGATAACTTGTTAATATTCATTAGGCATTTACCAAAATTTGAATGTATAGAAAACATCATCGTTAGTTAAGGAAATGAATGGTAGAACAAATGTATGTAAGCACTTCATCTAGATGAAATGTGTGCTTGTGTATATATGTATATATATATATATGTATATATATATATATATATATATATATATATATATATATATATATATATGTATGTATATATATATATATATATATATATATATATATATATATATATATATATATATATATATATATATATATATATATATATATATATATATATATATATATATATGTATGTATATATGTATATATATATATATATATGTATGTATATATATATATATATACAAGCACACATTACATCTAGATGAAGTGGTTACATACATTTGTTCTACCATTCATTTCCTTAACTAACGATGATGTTTTCTATACATTCAAATTTTGGTAAATGCCTAGTGAATATTAACAAGTTATCTCTACCAAGAGATGCATTTAACAATCCAAATGCAATCGCTAACTTCTCACTATGCTGGCAGAGGAATGATTCTCTTTCCTCCACCACATTATTTAGTACATATCTTAAATCTGGAAAATATGAATCCTCCAACTTTGCAATGATCTCGTTTAGATTATATATTGAAATATATATATATATAAATATGCAATGAATATATTTACATATAGTGAATCTATCTAAGATGTATAGCGATCTAAAGGATAAGTCAATGGTAGATCATTCTCTTCTCTGTTCTATGTAATCTTAAGTATAAGTCAATGGTAGATCATTTGTTGATGTGGATATCAAGTTACTTCTCAGGAATCTATAATTACATGAATGCAGTCTACTAAAAAATGTAATAAGTTGTTAAAATGAAATATTATCTACATACAAGTTATAACTTGGTTTATGAGTTATTTGATTCTCTAAAATTATTATGATTGGTTATGTGTACATAATATGGTGGACTATGATATTAGTGTTTATCTTAGAATATACTACATTTTTATTTACTTATAAAAATTATAATATCAATATCTATATAAATTATACATGGTTGGTATAAAATGTACTTGTTATGTTTATTATTTATGTGATAAATAATATAGTGGAGATTCATTCATACATTTGATAGACTAAATGTATGCATTTTGATTATTCCTATGTTTAGCATGTTTTATGCCTACTAGTATGAAGCAATATGAATGAATATATTGGTTATATTCATGATAACCAAATATCGTATTGTGGATACTAAGTAGTGAGACGAACTTTACTAGCTTACTAGTATCGTTATTGCTAGATGAAGGTAGTCTGATCAAGTAATGTGTATGAATTTGACTGATCATAGAGATCAATAACTATTTAAAATTTTGGCCAAAGTAATGTTGCTTAGACATTTTAATTTCATGTGTATGATTTGCATATTTATACGATATTATGTTAAAATAGATTTCTTTATGGTAAACTTCATGTTCTTAGAAATCATACAACACATGGGTACTAGTTTGTCTCTCTATATTTACATACTGTCACTATCTACTAATCCATAAATGGAGGGTCATTCCCTAATAGGGGATTGTGCAGGGGATCGATGGTTTGTGTTTGGTATGAAAAATTACTCAGATGATGCTCTCCCTCCCCACAACAGTACTTAATTGGAGACTATAATTGAGATTTCCATAGATATTGGAGTTCAGGAAACTCATGCTCCATAGAGCCTTGTATCTTGTATCTTATATATTATATTATATTTATTATTATTGAAATATTATACTTGATGAGATATAATTATTTACTTATTGTGCATCAACAAATGTGGTTGTATGTTTGTATTAGTCATCGTTGAACATCTATAATTACTTTCTATATTCAACTATGTTTTGTTTCAAATGATTCTAGTGATCTATAATAGGTAGATGTTATAGGCTTATTTTAAAGTTGACATACTTATAATTTTATATCTAGATCACTAATTATATTCTCATATTGAAGTATAATGAAATAATACATTGTTTAAATTTTTTTTTAAACCATGTATTTCTAAGTAGATCCCAGTGGAGATGTTATATGTGGTATCAAAACTACAGATTAAACTCTAAGACCTAATGATTCCACTAAAAATTTTGTATCCTTTTATTTAATAAAAAGGATAATGGTGAAATCTAGAGTATCTAGAGAGGGTCCTTCAAATGTCAATGGCAATAACCCTTCATTTGATTCTAACCAATTTTTTGCTGAGCAAGTAACAAAGTTAGATCAGATTCTTGTAGCCATGAATGAAAAAAAGGATTGAATTTAAGCCTTAGATAAATAAGTTCATGGCCATGAAGAGGAAGAACATTAAGATGTACCTAAAGAGCATCCCACTCAGCAGAAAAATCCTTAGGATGCAAAATCATAGGTAGTTATTGAATTAGCTAGAGATATGAAAAAAGTGAATCCACCTAAGTTCAATAGAATATTTTTGGGTGATGGAGCTGAAGCATAGTTAACTAAGATGGAGAATTATTGTGAGATTCAAAACTTCTTTGAGGTCACCAAAGTAGTTTGGGGAGCTTACCGGTTGGCTGGTGAAATAGCTACATGGTGGGCCAAAAAGAAGTTAGAAATAAATCTTAACTCAACCACCAATACATGGGATCTATTTATGACATTGTTTAGATCATGGTGGTTTCTACAATTATATTTTGACCAGTAGTTTACAGATTTCTAGAATCTAAAATAAGGAGACTTATCTATGAATGATTACTAAGAATAATTCACCAAACATCTGAAGTATGTACCTTAGTACTAGGTAGATGAGAGGTTCAGAACTAAGAAGTTTATCATATGATTGAAACCCTATATTGGTGGAGAGGTGGATGTCCTTGGACCATATATAAGTCTAAGAAAAAGTTTGGAAGTTATAAACCAACTTTCAAAAAGAAGAATTGGAAGTAGAGGAGTGGAGACTCTAAGATTCAGTTCACAAATTAGAATGATATATTTAAGATTGGTTTAGGCAACAAGAAACTAGCCAATGGTTTTAAAGGTGGTTTCAAGGGAAACCAATACTATGGCATGAAGGGACCATCTAGAGGTTGCTTTATTTATGGAGATGACCATTATGTTGATGAGTGTACCCAAGATAAGGTAAATAACAAAGGGTCTACTCCGTAGTAGGGAACTTTTTAGCAATGTATTCATGTGGTAGTTGATAATCGATAAGCTAAATTCCAAACTTCACCCATAGAACTACCAGGTATTTTGTTTGAACATCCATTTTCTATTTTGATAGATACAAGGGATATATAATGTTTTATAACTCCTAAAATTTGAAATAAATTATTTAGGAGAGATGGATTGATATAAAATGCATGGTCAATACAATATGGGAATGATTTAAAAGTCAAATTTGACAAGTATTTAGTCAAAGTTGAGATTAGGTTGCCTGATTCACAATAGTAGTGGATCTTTATGTAGTGCCACTAGAATCATATGATGTGATCCTAAGAGTCAACTAGCTTGAGAAACATAAGGCTAAGGTTGACTGATACTTAAATAAGGTTGAGTGTCTGGACAATATTGGGAATCAAACACAAATTTAGGATGAAAAGAGAGAGAGTTGAGGCTTAAGAAATTTTTTGTAATGCAACTCAAATAGGTTCAAGGAAAAAGGTTCAAAGTATTTATTGACAAGATAAATGAAATGGAGGAATCTAAGGAACCATCTCTTGAATATTATCCATTCTTTAGGAATTTTCATGATGTGTTTCCATAGGAATTGTCAGGATTGCCTCCTGGACATGAGTTTGATTTCTCTATCAATAGCATACCTAGATTGGAATAACAGTCTAAGGCACCATATAGGATGATAACCACTAAATTGGTTGAATTGAAGGCTCAACTACAAGAATTGTTTTTAAAGGGGTTGATCAGGCCAAGTGTGTCACCATGGGGTGCACTAGTTGTATTTGTCAAAAAGGATGGTACTCTTTGGCTTTGCATAGACTATAAAATTTTGAATAAGGAAACTATCAAAAGTAGGTATCCATTACCTTGTATAGATGATTTTTTTCATCAAATGCAATGGGAAATGGTTTTTTCTAAGATTTATTTTAGATTAAGATATCATTAGCTAAGGATAAGTGATAAGGATATTCAAAAGATAACATTTAGAACTTGTTATTGGCATTATGAGTTCACATTATTACCATTTGGGTTGACAAATGCTCCAATAGCATTCATGAATCTCATGAAAAGTGTGTTCAGAGATTATCTAGATCATTTTGTTTTGGTATTTCTTGATGAAATTCTTATATACTCTAAGAATGAATAGGAGCATCTTCAACATCTAAAACTAATTTTTCAATGGTTGTGGAAGCATAAGTTGTATTTCAAGTTGTCCAAGTGCACATTTTTCTAGGAGTGAGTATAATATCTGAGACATATTATTTATACAGATGGTATTTCAGTGGATCCATCAAGGATAAAAGCCATTATGGAATAGTTATCACCAAATAATGTGCATGAGGTAAGGACTTTCATGGGATTAGCAAGTTATTACATGAAGTTCATTCCAAATTTTTCTAAGATAGTTAATTTGATTACCTCTTCACAATGAAAGATCAAAAATTTTATCTTGTCAAATAAGTATGAAGTAGATATTTAAGAATTTATAAAGAGGCTTAATTCGGCACCAGTGCTAAGAGTTCTTGACCCCAATGTTCAATTTTAAGTGATCACATATGCATCTGGGGATGGACTAGGAGGAGTCTTTATGCAGGATGGTGTAGTGTTAGCTTATGAATCAAGGAAGTTGAAGCATTTTGAGGTGAAATATGCCCCTCATAACCTAGAACTTTCAGAAATTGTGAATGACTTGCAAGTCTAGAGGCATTATCTATTGGAAAAACCATTTGAGCTCAAGATTGATAACTTGGTACTTAAGTACATCTTCACCCAACTAAATCTGAATTCTCATCAAAGATTTTGGCTAGAGTTCTTGTCTAATTATGATATCTATATCAACTATATCAAAGGCAAGGAAAATAGAGCAACTGATTCCCTTAGTCATAGAAGGTACATAATAGTCATGTTTACTATCAAGAATACTTTCAAGGATTGAGTGATTGAATTCTTACCAAGAGATGAATTTTATGATTAGGTCAAGAAATCATTATCTAAGAATGCTTAGAATCCTAGGTATAAAGGATTTAGATTATAGAGTGATGGTCTTTTATGATAGAATAGAAGGATGTATGTGCTAGACTGAGAGAATCTAAGGAGCACAATGGTAAAGTAACTACATAATGCCCCATAGTTAAGACATGCAGGAGTAACCAAGATCATGGAAGAGCTTAAACCACTTTATTTTTGGAAGGTAATCAAGAAAAATGCAGTGGACTTTGTGTCATGTTATCTAAAATGTCAGTGAGTGAAATTTGAACCTATGCATCTAGCTGAATTTTTATATATGCATGATATACCAAAATGGAAGTGGTAAGTGATAAGTATGGACTTTGTCTAAGGTTTGCTATTATCATGAAACATGCATGATATTATATTTTTAGTAGTTGACAAACTAACATAAGTGGTGAGTTCAGTAAATTTTGTATCAGACTCTTCTTTACCAAATTCCCCTTGTTTATTTTTGGCTAAGTCTTAACTCCTTTCACTAATGCCACATAGCAACCCATCACTCATTATTCATGAAATGGTCCCTGACTCATCCATGAGTAGTACCAACTTGACATATGGCATCACAATGCTATCCCAAGGTAGGTTTTTTTGGTCAAAACTTTAGGTAGTGTCATTGGCTGATGAAGTAATAGGTGGGACCTATTATATAGCTATAATAATGGGGAAAGAAAATTTTCCATATGGATCCCCTGCACTCATTCCATATAAAGAGTTCTCAACTTCCCCACGAGCAGTGCCAGCTTTCCATGTGGTCTCTCTATGCACTACCAGTTAAAAAGTGATCAAAGGGATTCAAAGGATAACGCTCACTCCTCAATATGCCATGCATAATCCCAGTGCTCCTTGAGGGTAATTTTTTTCCTATTAGAGTTTCAAGTAGTTCCATTAGATGAGGAGAATGGGCCTATTTCTATCAGGAATTCTAGAGGTAGTTTTGAAGGCAGACATGAATCACCATGGTGCTTCTTTTAAGCATCATGGGGGATCATGAGGCATCAAAAATTATGCCATATCTAGGATTTTGAAGACCAAATTCAGTCATGAACTAAAGTTCCCCCTTTAATTTGTAACATCTTCATCATGAGCATGAGTGCCAAGTCTCAGGTGTCATTTCTTCATGAGGCTATTGTGCCTATATATTTAGGGATCTTTTATTTTGTGAATGAGGGGGACATTTTTAGAGAAGATAAGCTATTTTCATAACTATAAAAATAGCATGCATTGTAATAGTTTAGTTTTTGAATATGAATAGCAACAATTTTATTTTTTATTTCACACCCTTAATAGGTGCCCCTTACAAGAGGGATTGAATATTGTATATTGCGTCTTTTGGGCCTTTTGTATTTTATTCTCTACCTAACTATGAAGAGGATGTGGTGTTCTATGTCAAATTGAGTGAAATTTATTATTGTCTAATATTTATGATTCTCTACTTCTATAGCATTGAATTTGGTCTATATTATAGGATTTAAATCATGCATACACTCTTTTAATTGTCTATAATGTTTAAAGGTACAAGCTATGTTATGCAATTTTAGGAATAAATACTCAAGAATCTTGGCACATTGCCTTAGTTATATTTAGTTAAATTTTATTTACATTTCCTCCTTACCCCTTTTCCTCCCTAATTAAATTGAAGATCCAACTTCTAGAATCCTAGAGGTTACTTTACAAATCACAATTCAGTCCCACATCTGTAAAGCTTCCCATAGGAAGTTGTTCATCTAGAGTGACAATTTTAGGCATCAATAATTTTTCTTTTTTAGCACACCTAAGGGGATAAAATTTACTTGAATAGAGGTCAAAGTATATGATCCAGAGACCTATCATAAGGTCATGAATAAAACAAAATCAAATACTACTATTGCCACCTCTAGTAATGTTAACTAACCAAAGAACTACAGGGTCTAAAACAACACAACCACAGTATATGGCTATCCAAGGACCACCAAGGAGCTTTGTGGCATGGAACAGTGGTATCCCACTCATCCCTCTAGTATCCCCAGTTACGTGGGATACTATTGCCATTAATGCCTTGAAGGCACTCCCAAAGTTCATAGGGGAGGATTTCAAAAGTGAATTAGAAAATATTCAAGATGTCACCAATATTTGTACTACGTATTATGTCATAGAGAAGAATGTGGCCTTAAGGATACTAGCTACTTCATTCAAAGGCCAAGCTATTGACTAGTACCAGTCCTTATCTCCCAACTCCA
Source organism: Torreya grandis (assembly GCA_037957365.1). NCBI lineage: Eukaryota > Viridiplantae > Streptophyta > Pinopsida > Cupressales > Taxaceae > Torreya > Torreya grandis. The sequence goes on along the minus strand of JARHVA010000047.1, from coordinate 8,038,486 downwards.
TTACCACCTGGGATGACTCAGGTAATATATTATTTGAGTGATTTTATGAGAAAGCTAATCGGTCATCCCTCCTGCAGTAGTTAATCACTATTAAGAGAACCCCATAAGAGGCTATCATTGATTTCAATACTCAATTACATAATACCTAAGAGATAATTATAATGGTGACTCAATTACCCATGGATATGGCCATCATATTCTACCTTAAGGCCTTCAACTTAGACATAATGGTTATGGTCAGACCCTTGAAGGATAGACACTGTCAAATGTGTATGAAGTAAAAGTCAAATTAAAAAACAACTTGATAGATGTTAGGAAACTTCCTTCATGACTAGCGATTCCCATATTCCCAAAATTATCCATATAGATGTAAGAGGAATCCCCACGTACCTCGCAATAATCTCTTTCCATGTATGTATATCCACCCACTCAAGTGAGTACATCCTCTTCATCCATGCTAGTTGTGCAAATAAACAACATGAAGAACATCTTGTAGAATTTCTCAAATAAGATCTTAAACCTCAAGAGACAACAAGCTATGCCCTCAAAAACCCCTTACCAAAACTACCAAGGTGAAAGAGCACCATACCACTATAACTAGTACTAGGGAGGGCAGAGACCAAACCACCAAGCATGACCTACAAATCAAATTATCCCTATTCCTGATCCTTTGCAAATAGTACCACCAAGATCAAATAGAGAATTGGTTGTTGGCCAAAATAACTTAGAAAATGAATCAAATTCATGGTACTTCCTATGTAATAATGCACATATACCCTGAAACTACCCAAGAGGTAATCTATAGCAAAATATTAATGAGAAACAAAGAGAAGGGATCACACCTGATTCATATCCTTTTGAATACTAGTCTCTAGGTGTTCAAAATACCACCCTTATCACTCAAATGAAAGGAATGTATTTGGAAAAATAAGAGGAGATATCCTTAGAACATGCTCTTTTCTCTTGGATGGAAGGTAAAAGATGTGTTTTATGCAAGTGAGATCCCCTCATTGAAGGCCCTTCAAGTCTAATCAAACTACTACACCTAATCCAAGAAGAGATTGGCTAAGACCCAGAAGGCTTTCACAAGGCCTAAAATGATTTTTACAAAGGTTTAATCACCCCAACCCTCCCCCTTGACATATCAAAATTAAAATAAAATATTGTAGAGCAAAATAAAAGGCTTTAAAGTCTAGCCTCAAGGGTCATTTAATGTGGTAGAATAGCTAAATAAGGCCCCAACTAATGTATCTCTTTGGGATACCTCATCTATTCTGGAGTAGAAGTCTCTACTATGAAAAGCATTAGAAGACCAAGAAATACATGTACAAAGTAAATTGGCCACAAATCTAGCACAAAATAAGGCAAAGGAAGCTAACAGTAGTGTGTAACCTCATGTGCCATCCATGTTTATCAATTCTAATGTAGGGGTAAGAAAAAAAAACCTACCCCATTTTATTTAACTCTTATTGTGGGAGGCAAGCTGTTACACAATTCTATGATTTATTTTGGCACTAGCACCATAGTTATGCCTAAGAATATTGTAGATACACTGTAACTCTATTATGAACCCTTGAATAAAGGTTTAATGTAGTTAGATGGGAAGAAAGTTCAAACCATAGGTGTCATCAAAGCCCTTCCCCCAACTTTGTATTCTTGTCCTAACATCATAGTATCCCAAAAAGTTGTGGTAATCCACATCCCACCAGTCTTTGGGTTATGTCTATCAAGAGATTTCACCATTAAGATAGGTAGTTACTTATCTTTAGATTAGTCTCACTTAATCCTAAAGACCAAATACAGTTCAAAATTGAAAGTTTTGTCTAAGATGCTACATTTGGAGCACATATCAAATGATGCTATGATTAATTTTGAAGTGATGCAAACCTCTTTATCTAAGAAAGAGATGTATTACATGAAAATGATTGAGGAGGAGAGTGATAGATAATAGGATCCTAGTGGAGGAAGTCCTCATTAATGAGTTCATCAAGAATGATCCATTCATGAACTTTGATACTAGAGGCCTTAGGACTTATGTAATCCATGATAAATATTAGTCCATCCCCGATGTCATAAGGAAAAGAGAGGATCAAATCAAGGAACTTGAAAATGAGTTTGATTTTTGGACTCTACATTTTGATGGTGTGAAATGCAAAACTAGCTTAAGAGCTAAGATCTGATTGATGTCTCCATCTAGAGAAGAAACCCTTAGAGTCTTTGACTTATAATTTTCCTACATAAATAATGAAGCTTCGTATGAATCCCTAGTCTATGGCCTTAACCTTGTCAAGCATATGGGCATAAAGTGGTAAAAAGTGTGCGGGGATTCCAAACTAGTAGTATGATAAGTATGAGGAGTCACAATTGTAAAGAACATCTACATGAGGTCTTAACACCATCAGACATAGGATTTGATAAAATCATTTTAAGCATTCAATATCTAAATTATCCCTAGGTCCAAAAACATAGATGTGGATAAAATGGTAGTAATAGGCTCCCATATTGATTTAATGATTGATTTGTTGATCAACAAATAAGTGATGTGGGTGATTATTAGACCCACCATCCTAAATAATAATCAAAACTAGTAAGTATTTGAGAGTGATGCCCAAATTTTCATGTTTTTAAAGGAGTCATGTGAGTTTGTGGAGAAATTGTAGACAAAAATTGAAGAAGCCTATGGAAACTAGATCATACAACTTAATTCCAATAATCTTCAAAAGGGACTGATCACCCTAGAGAATATATTTGATTCCCATGATGTAATAAATGACAAAATAAATTTTATCACAGACAAAGGTGACTACTCTAAGCTAGATGTAGGATAAGGAAGGAAACAAAAATTGGGGAAAGAAGTTTCTACAAAATATAAGGAGTGATTGATATCCTTCTATAGTAAATATGAAGGGGTTATGACTTGGACCTATAATGACTTGAAAGGGTATGACCACAAAGTAATCCAACACACTATAGATCTCATTGAAGGAGCCAAACTTGTCCACCAAAATTAAAGGCTAGTAAACCCAAAGATTGAGTCGCTTATGGCTCAAGAACTGAATAAATTGATTGATTCAAGGATTATATACCGAACCAAGCATTCAACTTGGGTATCCAACCTAGTTCTAGTAAAAAAATAAGAATGAATAGATCAAGCTATGAGTAGAATTCAAGGATTTTAACAAATAATATCTAAAAGATCATTACCCCCTATGAAACAGATCCTCTAAATAGTGACAAGCATGAAAATGTTCTCCCTACTAGATGGATTCTCAAGGTATAACTAGGTATGGGTTAATGAAGAGGATCAACATAAGACCAATTTTAATACAAAGTGGGGATCCTTCACATATGAGAGGATGCTTTTAGGCCTCTCTAATGTAGGATCTACCTTTTAATGAGCCATGGACATAACCTTTAAAGGCCTAATTAACAAAATCATCCTCATCTATCTAGATGATCTTATATTATTTTCCAAGAAGAAGGAAGATCATTTTGATCATTTGGAGAAGATTTTTTATAAGTGCCAAGAGTTGGGGGTATCCCTTAACCCCAAAAAATACATGTTTGGTGTCTCACAAGGTAAGCTACTGGAATACATGGTATTCAAGGGAGTTATCTCTATTGACCCAGATAGAGTGAAGGCCATCAGGGACTTAAGTTTTCTAGTTAATAAGAAAGGATTCTAATCTTTCTTAGGAAAGATCAATTTCATCAGTGGATTCATATCTAACTTCATGGGGTTGGTAAGGCCAATCACATTGATGCTAAAGAAATACCAAGCTTTCAAGTGGACTGCTAAAAGAAGGGAAGCATTTGAAAATATTAAGGAAACAATATTCACCACTCTCATGTTAGTCAATCCTAACTTCTTCAAAGATTTCATCATGTATGTTTATGGGAGTGAACATAAATTAGTAGCTATGTTAATTTAGAATGAAGATGAAAGGAAGGGTGAATACCCTATCACATTATATTCAAAAACCTTTCATAAGTATGAGATGAAGTACAATTTTATTGAGAAATAGGATTTCACCTTCATCAAAGGCCTCAAAACTTTTAGACAACTGGTGGTAGGGAGCAAGATAATAATATATGTGGCACATCCCAACATCTGAGAATACATAATAGAGGGAAATATCATAGAAAAGAGGGCTAATTAGATCACCAAGGTCCTAGAGTATGATGTCAAAGTCAGGCTAACCAAGATGGTATGAGTAAGAGGATTTTGTGAGTATCTAACCCAATACGTAGATGCTCTGATAGAAGAACAAGATACATCAAAAATAGTTTTGGTAAGTTAGTATGAAACCAACAAATGATAGGTTGTCAATACGACCTTCTTTATGCAAACTGACCAATATCTGGATGACCTCTTGGCACATAAAATAAGATTGTATAGGTTTTAAGGGGTTAGTTATGCACTATTCCAAGGAATACTTTTTGAAAGGAACTTTGATAGAGGACTTCTCTGACGTGTGAATAATAAATAATCCATTAAGATCCTATAAGATATGCATTTTACCCCTCTGAGTGGCCATTACTCAACAAAGACAAACATAAATAAAATCATGCACATAGAATACTACTAGCCGACTATGTTCTTAGATTGTCATCAAGTGGTGAAGAAATGCCAGTAATGTCAATTTTTTTTAGGCAAGCAAAAAAAGTTGTCCATGCCACTGAACCTAATTATAACTAATGAACTTTTCACATAGTGGGGATTGGATTTCATAGGGATGATCAATCCCATGTCTAACATAGGACACAAATATATCCTCATGGCCACGAACTACTTCATGATGTAGATTGAAGTAGCATCATTGAAAGAGGTAACTAAAAATGTGATCCTCAATTTGCTAAAGGAAATAGTAGTAAGGTTTGGCCCTCCAAAAATGATTATATCTAACAACATGAAGGACTTCCTCAATTTAAAGATTTTGGAATTTTCACTCTAAAATGGCATTTACTTGAAGACTTCATCCAAATACTACTCGCAAGGGAATGGGTTGGCCGAATCAACAAACAAGAACCTCATAAGTTTAATCAAAAGGATAAGAGCTAACTGATAGAGGGACTAACATATGCATTTGAAAATAGTCGTGTGGGCTGATCAAATTACCCCCAAGTAGATTTTAAAGACATCCCTATATTAATTAGTATATGGGAATGAAGTGATCATGGTCAATGTGATGGATATTCCTGCTTTATAATTGTTGAAAGTGGTCAAAATAGTGGAAAATAAGGCAATGGATGTTAGGTTGGTAGAATTTCTCAATCCCCAACAAGTGAGATAATAAGCTAGTGATGTTAAGGTCACCCGATAACATGTAGTCAAGAGATGGTTCAAAAAAAAGGCATCTGACCTAGGTTTCAATCTAGGATACTTGGTTCCAAAATATGATGAAAGGTCTGCAAAGCCAAGGTTGAATGAAAATTTTGATTCCTTATGAAAAGGGCCTTTTCACATCATCAACAATAGGTAGGGTAATGCATTCTAATTAGTGGATGAAAAAGGCAATGCCTTAGATATTTCAATTAATAGAATCCACTTAAATAACTTCAACTAACTTGCTGGCCTCACCTTGGACATAGTTAGTTAGTTTCCCTTTCATTTATTGGTTCCCTTATTTTGTTGTTGTTCTCTTTTAAAATAGTATCATTGGCAAAAGTTGTCGTGTCTCGTGCCAAGTGTTGCACCTTGGATCCCCTAATTTTGAATCATCTAGTAATAGATTGTTATCTACACTAGTCCCCATGAAATTAATGTCTAGATGTTCCATACTGCATGATCTCCCATATAAATCACCATAAATCTCTTTTGAGATGCTCCTTAAGCATGTGTGTCACCCTTAACATTTATGGGTGCCTAAATTCAAAAAATTAATTTGATGATTGTGCTAGAAATGTTAGCGTATAAATACCTAGCCACTGATCAATCTAAACATTTAAACACCTTAAAATTTTTGAGAGAATTGAGCTAAGCTGAGAGAAGAGTCTTTAATGAAGAATTATGTATAATTGTAAGCTAAATCTAATATCCAGTGTCCTCCTAGAATAAATATAAGATTATTTTTAAGATAGGAAAATATAGAGACTTCTGGATACTCATCCAGTGGAAGGCATCCTAGGAAGTAAAGAACTCATGGATCCAATGGTCATAGGGACCTTCCCCCATAATTTCTGTGAATTAAATCATATGTATCCACCTCCACACAGCTAAAGCCCATAGTGCTAAATGTCAAGAGCATCACAAAATGGAATTACAGGGACCCTGCACTGGTCCTATATTATGCAAATGGGATCTTTGATCCCAAATTGACAAAGAACACAAAGAACTTGAGGAAGGGCACCCATGTTGGCATGCTCAAAAAGGCTCAAAACAATGACTTTGATTCAGTCAACTATAGGATATGGAGCTCCACACTGGCTCAATATATGGTACCTCTCATGTACCCATGCCTAGATATTATCACCTTATATGTAGAGAGATATGATGTCAACCCTGGTGTTATCATAGGCAACCACCTAAAGGTGGACATCAGTGTTGATATGGTAAGGGAGATGCTCTAACTCCCTAGTGACCCTAGTATATACATTTGTGACATGTAGAGATTGTAGAATGTATGGTACACTCATGTCTATAGGTTGAGGTTCCTTAACTCAACTCTCTATATCAATTACATGGAATCACCATGTTTACCCATCACTCTTGTGAGCTTTATATCACAAGATATGAAAGATGCCATTTTCATGTTGGCATTCATCTTTAGAATGGATTTAGATGCTATTGTCCATGACTTCCAATTAGGTGTAGTCTTCAACTTGAAGATAGTAATAAAGGGAAAAGCTTACAAGATGAACTTCACAGACACCATCACCGATGCCATCCACAATTAACTAGCTAATTTTTTGGCCTAGAATACCTTTAGGTATTCCTCCTTCCTCCTCCACCTGATCCTATACCAAATATCTCAATTATTATAAATGTGTTTTATTATCAACACAACTAATATGGGCATGTACCCTCACACAATGATCCCTTTCTATGTGTGGACCCACATCTTATCTGCCATGTAAGATTATTATGAGTTTTAGAGTGTTTCACGTCTCTGATCCTGATTAACCTTAGTCAAGAGCCCATTACCTTTAGAATAACTATCTGCTAGAGGTCATGGATCACTAACTATAAAATTTTGGTCAACTGGTTCTTTGGAGCCCATTTCATATTCATCTAGGTCCACAGTTTCAAGGAGAAGCCATTTTAGCTCCCATGCCCACTCATAAATAGAACCTTGGCCCTAGAATTGGCCTACTAACTTGATGTGGTAGACTCAATATATAGCACAGGCCAAAATAAAAAGGCCATTTATGATGTCCCCTTCTTAAAAGGGGCATTACAATTGTGAAGAGGTCAAAAAGACACCTATTTATACTCAAACTGGTAAAGTTTAGCCTAGACCAGATCAATAATCAATGGTGTTATGACCTGAATGGCCATATAGGCACCCTAAAGATCATCATCCCATTCATCCATGAGCCTTGACCATACTTCAAAGAGAAAATTTTACTAATGGAAGATGATATCAAGCACTATGTGGATTTATCCAAGGTCCCTTTAGAGACTCGCAAGCCATGGGAGTCTTTTTATAAGCCAGTTCAAGATTTTAATCCCATGAAGAATATGACAAAGGGCCTAAGAGTGTAGCTCATCCAGAGGGGATGGAGAAAGGAAAATATGGATGCCTATTTTAAATATAGGTAAGAAATTGATAAAATAGAGCTTAATTTCAAAGACTTGGACATCGATGAGTGATTCAAGAACCTATGGGATGAGAACCATGAGGAAGAGGCTTGGGTAGAAGAAGAGGTTTTATTTGAAGAAGAATAAGTTTCAGTCAAAGAAGAAGAAGAGGATACTCCCTCAATAAAAGAGGAAAAATTTTATATAATTCAGAGACATCTTTCTTGGCCACCTCCTATATATGTAGCACCTTACCACCAGGTACAAGCCACCCTAGGATAGCCTGAGGTAGGGTCATCTCAGCTCAACACTGAGGTCTAAGCTTCCAGGCCTCCTCCAAAGACAAATAAGAAGAAGGTATATTTCACTAACCCTCTACTTTCCACCTCTTCCTCATTCTTCACTTCCTCTTCACCTTCTACCATTTCCACTGATCTTGTGCTACTTTCCTCCACCTAGATCACCTCACTTGAATTGCTCTTCACTCCTCTACCTTCATCCACCACATCTACATCCATCATGGTGTAATCTCTCATCAACCCACTTTGCTGCCTCCCACCTTTCTTACCTTCCACTCTAACCCTTCACCTGCTCATCCATAGGGGAACAACATTTGTTGCTTCACAGATAAAAGTGACCATTCTTTTTAGCCTACCATAATGATCCCCCATTGTGAGGGAAATGAATTAATTATAGGAGTAATTCTACCACCAGTTGGAGATTAAAATGAAATTCTAAGAGGCCTAAGTAGAAAAGAGAAGATGAAATATGGCTAGGACCCTAATGGTACATTATATGTAGTCATTATTTGACCCTACACAATAATCCTTGATGATTACACATATGGTGCCATAAGTAATCAAGCCCCAAGAACAGATGCAATCATGGGATTAATTAATACATGCCATCACCCTTAACCTCATTTAGGTTAGACTAACCAATAGGTTTGAGTTAGTAGAGGAAATCCAAAAGTTCATCACCATAGACTATCTCAAGGTAGGCTACTAGTTGGAAAAGAAGGATCAAGAACTTGTAAGAGTCAAAGCTACTATCACCCACCTAAACATAGAGGCCAAGGCCAAAGATGTGGAACTCACCAAGATAAGGTCCAAACTTCAAAGTTACATCACCATTGAGAGTTTCCAGATGGAAGCTAGCAAAATATTCCAGCTATAGATCCAAATTGTAAAGTTGAATGCCAAAATAAATGCCTAAAGAAGGAGAAGAAATCAATAAAAAATAAGATACACAAAAAGGAATTAGAGCTTGTACATGCCCATAAGAGTCTCCTGGAATCTACAAGCATGCAAAAATAATTACAATAGTAGATTCAATAGGAGTCCTTGGCCAAGGACCAAAAAATCCAACAACTAAAAAATGCCCTCTTAGCCTACTCCTAGACCGTGAGTATCCTCCCTATGTTCCAATAATTGTATGTATCCTATTGGGATAAAATAAATAACATAGCTAAAAAATTGAATCTAGTGCTTGGGTTCATTATGAACTCCCAAAGTTTGAATGCATAAGTGAGCATGTTTGTCGATTAGGTCCTCACCTTTGTGTCCCCCAAGGTTCAATATTCATAGCTCTTAGTCTAGAAGTTTCATACCATAGTAGATAGGGCCTTCTAAGTAGTAGGGGTGGTTAACCGAAGGCAAATGATGTTGAAGATGAATGAGTTATTGATCTACAACAAAGCAACATAAAATTACAAGGGATTTTTAGATGCCTTAGAGAAGGTGGTCCGGGACATAAAGGGTCACATTGAATAGTTGGTCCAATTGGGACTCCCTTCCCTATTCTTTGCAGACAACACAATCATCTTATAAGAAAAAATAAAAGATCTATTGATCAAAAATCAAAATGATCAAACCATATTTTTGGCTCTTAGTCAAGCGCTAAGAATATTTAAGGTGGAGACCATTTTTTAGCCTCTTACCTAGCTAGAGTTTCAAATGTAGGAGATGGTAAAAGGCTTGAGCAACATCTCCTTCAAGGAGATCAATTATTTAGATAGATTTTTCAAATATCTAAAGAAGACTTAGCATAAAGAGGAAGAGTGGACACCTTTGAAGGTTTCTCTTCAAAAATTATAAGTTTTTAGGCCATCCCTTTTTATAGTTTTTCCTTGACTGATCTTAAAAAACCATAAATTTTGGGTTATTCCATCTATAGATACATTCCCCTGCAAGTCATCAGTAACTATGGATTAAATCCATGATTTGAATTCTTTTAGGCAGTTAGCTTTTGGCATGGACATGCTTAGTGAGTTTGACAAAAAAATTATTGGCCTCCTTTTTAATGGGTTCCCCTTGCTTATTTTTGGCTAAGTCTCAACTCCTTTCATTGCAGCCATGTGGCACCCTAATTCTTATTCTTCATAAACAATCCCCAAATCACTTACGAGTAGTAATAGATCAACATGTGGCATCACAGTGTTATCCTAAGGTAGGTTTCTTTTTGTCAAAACTTCAAACAATGCCATTGGTTGATGAAGTAATAGGTGAGACCCACTATATAATTATAATGATGGGGAAAGCAAACTTTTTACGTAGTATCCCCATACTCATTATCTACAAAGGAGTTCTTAACTTCCCCAAGAGCAATGCCAACTCACCACATGGTGGCTCCATGCACTGTTAGTTCAAAAGTGATCAAAGGACTTCAAAGGATAATGTTCACTCCTTGGTATGTCATGCATCATCCTAGTTCTCCTTGAGAGTAAATTTTTCATGTTAGAGTTTTAAGTAGTGCCATTGGTCAAGGTGAATGGGCCCATTTATAATAGGAATTTTAGAGTCAGCTTTGGAGACAAATACATGTCACCAAGATGTTTCTTCTAAAATTCATGGGGGATCATGAGGCATCAACAGTTATGCCATATCTAGTATTTTGAAGACTAAATTCACTCATGATCTAAATCTCCCCCTTTTAGTTGTAATGGCCTCATCATGATCATGAGTACTAGGTTCCAAGTGTCATTTCCTCATGAGGCCATTGTGCCTATATATTCAAGGCTCTTTTTTTATAAATGGGGGGACATTTTTAGATAAGAGAAGTTGTTTTCATGACTATAAAAAGAATAACCATTGTAATGGTTTAGTTTTTGAATAGGATTGGCAGTAGTTTTATTTTTCATTTCATGACCTTAACAGGTGCACCTCACTGAAGGGGTTGAATATTGTATATTGTGCCTTTTAGGCCTTTTGTATTTTGTTCTTCACATAAATATGAAGAGGATTTGGTGTTATGTGTCAAATTGAGTGAAATATATTGCCATCTATTATTTTTGATTCTCTGCTTCTATTCCATTGACTTCGGTCTATATTACAAGCTTTAAACCATGCATATGCTCTTTTAATTGTTTATAATGTTTAAAAGTGTAAGCTATTTTATGCAATTTTAAGAACAAATACTTCAAGAATCTTGGTGCATCACCTTAGTTAGCTTTACTTCAATTTTTTTTGCATTTCTTCCTTAGACCTTTTCCTCCCCAATTAAATTGAAGATCTAACTTATAAAAATCAGAGGTCACTTTATAGATCATAATTTAGTCCCACATTTGTAAAGCTTCCCATAGGAAGTTGTTCACTGAGAGTGAGAGTTTTAGGCATCAACATAATTCATATGTTGTTATGGGATAGTTGAATGATTGCTTTGATTACATGATTGCATTGATATGAGTTTAGATGCATGGTATATTCTTATATTATGATCATGTTTATTTGTTATGACAACATTATTTTATGATATATATGTCATGATGTTATGGGCTAATTACCTACTTGTCATGAGCTTGACACAGGAGAGATTCATCTCTCAGAGCATGATGGAGGGAGAGCATCATCAAAGAGGGTGGGGTAGATGGAGGTGTTAGAAGATGATCGAGGAATGGTTAGAACTCATGCACACACCACATTAAATAATACATGTTAAATGCATTATTTGAATTTTTAGCATTAGTATGTTCCTTATGTTATCTATATTTAAATAATTTTATATGTTTGTGTTATCTTAGTTTATTGATTATGTAGAATAAATAATTTGTGATTGTATTATCGATATTATGTGTAGGTTTAAATGTATAATGTTGCAGTATGATTACATTATGCTATTATAGTCATGATTATTAATATTTTTTCAAAATGTAAATTTACATGATTAGTACCTGGGTACAACCACATCTAGCCTAACCATCATGTCTTACAAATGTTTAGTAACATTGGTAGGTTATCTTTATGATATTTTAGGAATACTAATTATTATTGAAAAGAATATTATTGACTTTATAATAGTCGTGTTGTTATTAAGTAATTATGATTATTTATTTATATTAAGTGATTATTTATTAGTAAGTCATATTATTAATAAGTAATTAGAAAATTAAAATAGGAAAAGTAGGAGAAAACATCATAAAATAAATAAAATAAAAAAGGCAATTGTATTGATTTTCTAATTAGGGAATAAAGAAATAATTAAGAAAATATTTATATTTATAAAAAATGGCAAGTTTTGAGAAAGATAGAAAAAGAAAAAGAAAACGAAACAAATAAAACAAAGATTTTCTAGCTTGGTGTCTTATGAGAGAAAATAAGAAAAGCTTGGTAGCCTATGGGAGCTGGGAGTAAAAAATAGAAAAGTAAGGATTTTTTGTTTGCATAGGAAAAAAAGATAAAAGGGGGCACAATTGGAGAAGGAAGATAGAAAAGCATAGAAGAATAAGGGAAGAGGATAAAGTGGATAAGAGGATAGTATGGTGTGGAGGTGAAGTGAGACCTGACCAAGTAAATTAGTCTAGATCATGTCCTTTCAACATTTGACAAATTGCCAGGTAAGTGGAGTTATTGAATGATTGTGTGGAAATTGGCAAAAATTCTATGTAAACTATATATTTTATAGCAAATCTATCTACAATGCATGAAAAATTTGTTAAATGTGTAAAATGATATATATATATATATATCATTTTACACATTTAACAAATTTTTCATGCATTGTAGATAGATTTGCTATAAAATATATAGTTTACATAGAATTTTTGCCAATTTCCACACAATCATTCAATTATATATATATATATATATATATATATATATATATATATATATATATATATATATATATATATATATATATATATATATATATATATATAAGAAGACATCAAATCTAGATGAAGCGCTTACATACATTTATTTTTTTGTTCATTTCCTTAACCAACAGTGATGTTTTCTATACATTCAAATTTTGGTAAATGCCTAGTGAATATTAACAAACTATCTCTACCAAGAGACATGTTTAAAAATCTAAATGTAATCATGAATTTCTCACTATGATAGCAAAGTAATGATTCTCTTTCCTCCTCCACCACATCATTCATTACATATCTTGAATCTAAAAAATATGAATCCTCTAGCTTTGCAATGATCTCTTTTAAATTAAACAGTGAACTATATATATAAATATACAACAAATATATTTACATATAGTGAATCTATCTAAACTTTATAATGATCTAAGGAATTATAATACTATGATACACAAATTGTAAAATTGGCTTAGATATTATTCATGTATATATATTATAACATTGATTATCATTTCATGTCCTTTTTTAGTGATATATGTATAGCACACTGAGGAATGGTTGATGTTGGATATATGTATAAATGGTTATATATATATATATATATATATATATATATATATATATCCTATTTATTGGTATGTATCCATATGTATATGTATCTTTATGTGTGTGTGTGTGTGTGTGTGTATCCTTATGTTTTTCTTGAATCTCTAAAGGGTTATGTTATAGGAATCTCTCCTTACTCTATGGTTGTGCCATATATTTTTATTTGAGCTACTAATGGCAAGCAAAACATATCCATACAACCACTGTAGGCTTAATTGGCATTTTGATGAAAAATTATTTGAAGATCAACCGTGAATTTATATTTTTAGCACCTTGAATCCTCATTCTCTGGAGTAGATTTGGGTAATTGATTAGTGCCTGATATTCTAAACCAGTAAACTATGTACTTGAGATTTAAACTAGTGATCTACTATATTATTTAGTCATAGTTATTAATTAGATTAACTAATTATATATGAGTGGTTGGTAGTTAGTGGCTACAAGTGGTATAGGTATATAACCAATTATATATATATATATAATTCACTATGGTCAAACTATGAAATAGAATGATCTACTAATTTACTAATTGAGTGATGATTAACGATCTACATGAACAAAAGTATCATTTGTGGTATTACATATGAAATATGAGTAGAATGATCAAAATAAAAATTATGGGATAATGGATTTACACCAGAAAATCTTGATGATTAACACTTGTAAGTCTCGATTAATACAAGGTCTTAGTAGGTACAAGATAAATCACTAACATGAATATATCAATGTGATGATTATATTTACTTATGTCATATGATATAGTTATTTGTGTATATATGCTTAGGTTCATATTGGATTTATTTATATATTTTTTGATATGTACTTGATGAATAAATATCATGTCAATCACATATTTAAATGGTTAGTCTAAATAATGGTCTAGTACTGTATATTATATCTTAATCCAATATTACTCTCTATCAGATTACATAGTGATGGATCTATGGGTGGCACTATTTTAATCTAAGTAAAATGATAGAGGTTTATCAACTTATCCATTAATGTATAAAATTAAATATTCAATATATAGGGTTCATGTTACATAGATTTTACATGAATCACTAATTTAGAAGTCATTCTCTTCTTTATTCTACGTAATATTACGGATAAGTCAACTATAGATCACTTGTTGATGTGGTTATCAAGTTACTTCTCAGGAATCTATAATTACATGAATGTAGTCTACTAAGAAATGTAATAAGTTGTTAAAATGAAAGATTATGTACATATGAGGTATAACTTGGTTTATGAGTTATTTGATTCTCTAAAATTATTATGATTGGTTGTGTGTATATAATATGGTGGACTGTTATATTAGTGTTTGTCTTAGAATATACTACATTCATATTTACTTATAAAAATTATAACATGTAGTCTATATATAAATTATACCCAGTTGGTATAAAATCTACTTATTATTATTATTATTATTATTGTTATTATTATTATTATTATTAATATTATTATTATTATAAATAATATAGTGGAGATTCATTCATACATTTGATGGACTAAATGTATGCATTTTTATTATTCTTTTATTTATCATGTTTTATGCCTACTAGTAAGAAGTAATCTGAATGAATATGTTGGTTATATTCATGATAACCAAATATCATATTATGGATACTAAGTAGTGAGATGAACTTCGTTAGCTTATTAGTATCACTAATACTGGATGAAGGTAATCTGATCAAGTGGTGTGTATGAATTTGACTAATTGTAGAGATCAATAACTATTGAAATTTTTGGCCAAAGTAATATTAGTTAGACATTGTCATTTCATGTGTATTATTTCCATGTTTGTGTGATATCATGTTACAATAGATTTATAAATGATACACTTCATGTTCTTAGAAATCATACAACACACAGGTACTAGATTGTCTCTCTGAATTTCTACACCATCACTATCTACTCATCCATAAAGGGAAGGCCATTTCATGATGGGGGATTGTGTGAAGCATTGATGGTCTGTGGTTGGTGTGGAAAAGTACTTGGATGATTCTCTCCCTCTCCACAGTAGTACTTATTTGGAGACTATACTTGAGATTGCCATAGATACTGGAGTTCAGGGAGCTCATGCTTCATGGAGCCTTATATCTTGTATCTTGTATATTTTATTAGATTTATTATTATTTAAACATTATACCTAATGAGATGTAATTATTTATTTAATATCCATCCATAATAGTTGTTGTATGTTTTGGCCAACCATGACTGGACATCTGTAATTTATTTCTATATTCAGTGATGTTTTATTTCTTATGATGCTAGTGAGCTATAATAGGTAGATGTTACATGCTTATTTTACAGTTGGCATACTTAGAATGTTTTATCTAGATCACTAATTATATTCTCATGGTGAATTATAATGAAATAATACATTGCTTGAATTAAAACAAATCACATATTTCTAAGTAGATCCTAGTGGAAATGTTACACGATCACTCGAATACGATATATGAGGAACAAAGGGTTAAGAGAAAGCATGATATCATTTAGAAACCAATTATATATTATTAAAAAAATAGTTATAAAAATAAATTAATGTTTGATCTTTTTTTAAAGCACTCTCTTTATATTAATGGATTTATTTATTATGTTGGATGATATCTTTGATTGATTTACCATAACAAACAATGACTATCATTATGTACTGTATAGTGAAATAAATGATAGACGTATCCATATTGAAAATGATTTTAGGAAAATAAATTTTTTATTTATAAATTTTGAATATTGTCAAATTAGAAATCAGAATTTGTAGGAAAATAGAAAACCTAGTCCAATTAAGGTTTTGATATCAATGTTTGGGTTCACTAAATGTTTAATCTTAAATTTAGAGTGTGGTGGATAGGTGTAATAATATATAAGTAGTTCTAATAGAAGGTTTATAATATAATCTATAGTAGGCCAATTAATATAAACTTAGATAAATAATATTATGAATTTATAAAACTGAGATTGTTAAAAATAGTAAAGTTTATCTATTGAAAGATATTGAAATAAATAAGAAACAATTGTACTTAGATGGTTTATTATGTGTAGGTAGATATAAACTAGAAACAGGTGAAAAACATGTAAGATCAGTATTCTAGATCAATCATCATATTATATAAATTCACTTATGTAGCCATAGACACTACTATTGATGTTAGTGTCTAACTATGACATAGATGTCCAGTAAGGAATAATGACTAGATATGGATGTAACTAACTTCATTATTTTGGGTTTTATATCACCTTTATGATAATGTATTCAGATCTTGGATATATGTTTTTGCTCTTTTCTAATTCATAAAACCTTAGCTCTTCACCCTTGGAATGAATTTGTTGAAAAATGGGTTAGTGGGCTCACGATGTCAAGCTACTCCAAAGACCCTTATATTAGTGAGTGTTGCCTATATAACCAATACTTCAAGGAGGGATTTAGAATAATGTATTTATCCTATATGTGTAGGAAAGTGTGTGCACAAGGGTGAAATATACTATATGAAGATGCATCTAGTGATCTGCCCTATAATTTCAAAAATATCATTTATGGTATGCTCTATGAATGCTTGAGACCCATGATATGAGTTTTCTTATGCTTGATATGAAAATATGGACAAATAATAAAGAATAGAGTGATTTTTCAATTGATTAATTTAAATTTAGTATGTGTTGGTGTAGTTTATTAGTTGGTTCAAACAAAATTTATGTTATCAAAAGTCATGAAGAAGAGGAAATGTTAAAAGCCAAAAGTTGAGTGAGATATGCTAATACAGAAAACCCAAATGACTACCACATGCCTCAAGAATACATCATCAAAGTTTGATTGACATCCATTATGAGGGAGTCATAACCAATTAGTTTGGTAACATCAAAGCAAATTTTAAACTTGCAGTGAGAGAAGTTCACATAGAATAACTGAGATCGAGCCTGAGTCACTCAATGGATAGAGACAAACAAATAGAAGCCATGTCAATGTTTATATAATATATGAAACCTATATGAATACATTAGCCAGGTGTAATCATATTAAAAAAGGATGACATGTCAAGATATGCAGTGGGAAGGTGGTGAGGATTAAACTACCAGGGCACACATTAATACATATGGTTTAAAGTATTGACAGAAGTGACTGGATTAGGTAAAATATATCAAGGCATTGATCCCAAAAAATCCAAAACCACCTCCTATACATGAAAACCTTCTAGTTGAGCTATGGTCATTTAGTGATTAAATATTGGCTGTTACATAACCAATGAGAATAAGAGGATGAGATGACAAGTTTGGGTTTGAGGAAATAATCACCATGCTTCGAGGACACAATCAAGATCCCAATTAGTTGTGGCCCCCCATATCTAATTTACAAAGATATTGTATGTCTTGAATTCTAATATTCTTAGCTATATTTATGACTGTAATCAATGACATGTGGTCTTCCCAATTCCTATAAAGGCCCAAGTCTTACATTGTAAAATGGTCAACATTTCTAAGCACCGTAATACTACCAAAATTTACATTCCATGAACCCTTTACTACTTGATCCTTACATCTAATGAGAATTGAGTTTTCCTTTCTCCATGATTCTTGGATTTTGAGTATATTTTTGGTCTTTTAATCCTTGCCTATGGGTAATTCTCACCCCTCTCATTGTTTTCTATCCCTTTTGCACCTCTATGTAAAACTTAGCTCTCTCTTGCAAGTCATATGTTGTGCAAATTAAAGTCCATACAAGCACTATCTGTGGATCGTTTGTTACCCCTTTTAGTGTTTTGTTGTCTTGTGCCTTCATATGAATCACTTATGTAAGTAAAGTGTCAATTTTAGAGATTGTGTAATGATTTCTTATTTTCTACAGTTTTAATGTGTTATTTAAATCTTATAGAGGTGCTTTATCAAATCTTGGTGCATCACCATTTCCATTTTAGTAACCCCCTCTCTCCTTTTTTCCCTCAAAATATTTTAGACTTAGCATTAGCAATAGGTTTCCTTTCAGCTCTTTTAAGCTTTTATGTTGATCCTAAACAAGTGTATTTAGATTAAAATGAATTTGGCCTTCTCCAAATTTTCATCTCAAGGAGCGCAAGAGTCCCACACCTTGGGGGATGATCCCATGGTCTCACTAAACCATCTTCTAATTTAAAAAGTACATGGTTCGAGTGATAATATTCATGATTATGGATTTTAAATGTCCATTCATAAGTTTCATCTCATCGTGTAGCCTAAATATGGTTATAAAAGAATCATCAAAAATATTCCTATCATTGCATTGCTTAGAAACATTATCACATTCCATATCAATTGAGGATTCATTGCATGAAATATCATCACATTTCATGTCAATAGAAGGTTTAACATCACATTTATTATCATTATAAGGATTAACGTCACCTTTCGTATCAGTAAGAGAATCATTGAATTCAGGAATATCATTACATATCATTGAATTTATATGTGATTTATAAAAACAAATAATTCATTCAATCACATGCACAATCAAGGCTTATTGAACCTAGAAAAGCTACGTGTATCTAATTATATCAAATTTGGGTTGAATAATCCCTAGTTTCAAGTAATTAAAATAAATTTGTATACTCAAGGGCTTGATTAGCCCTGATTACACATGACTTAATCAAATGAGTAATTGGTTCAATGGGATATAAATTTAGGGATAATCAAGATATGTTAACTAAAAATATATAATAAAAAATTTAAACTAGACTTACAATATTCACTTAGTATGCATTCAATTAGTATCCATATGAATTGTGCTAATATCTTATTATCTCTTGTTATATCTAAGTTATGTGAGGTTTGAAAATTGTATTTTCATTCATGTATAACTCATACAAAATTCACCACTCAATTTTAAATGCAATAAATCCTATATAACAACATATAAAATTATGTATGCCGCCCTGTTGAGATTTGGGATGAACCTATGAAACATGTGTCTCAAAATAAAGTAATTACATGCATCATGTGTAAGATATAAATATGTGATATTGGAAGCATGTGTGTTATAAATAATTTTCCCCATACACACCTATCATAAAATCAATATAAAACAAAGAATAATGTGTCTCACATAGGTGAAATGCAAGCTATGTAAGACCAAATAGATGCCCCTAATGTGTATGTGTTCTTTCCCCTAATAGATGCATGATGTGAATCATAGAAACATAATAAATAAATAAATAAATATGTACAATATATTTCATCACACCATATAACACATCAAACACCTGATGATAAGAGCTAGAACATGAAACATGTCACATTTATGACAAGGCATGGAAAAAAAACTTTAGATGTTGAAAGAATGTCAAGTACATATAAGACACATAAGAAAAATAAAGTTACATCAAGAACAAAGTAAGTATATAAGACAATGAAGGCACATCAAGTATCTAGTAAGTACAAAATACAACATAAAGGTACATCAAACACTTTTAACAAGGATGCTTATGATGTAGTGAAAATTATTTTTCCAAAAACTTAGTTGAATTCTTCCATAACCAAATTTATAATATTGATTTTAAATTTGTGTTTTATTTAATATTTTTTTCAATTAGGATTTATTTAAGATTTTTGGGATGGAAAATCCATAATTTGTAAAAAATATAAAACATTCCTACAAATTTTATCAATGAAGGATTTGTATCCCTTTATGTATGCTTTTGTTTTAATATTAATATAATATATTAGACTTTATGAAATTATTATTGTTTATATGTTTATTTTAAAAATAATTGTCATATTCTAGGTTAATGAGGTGATCAAATTCATCTACCTCATATTAAGAAGATGAGGTACAAAGTACTAGAAAAAAATTTGTTATTAGCCATTTTAGACTATATCATGTGTGTATTGTAATCAAATCGGCTCGTTATGTGATCTATTTAAGGAAACCCTATAATATAAGATTCACTAAATCACATTTTTAATTCCATCTCTTCTACGGTAGGATTTTTTCCCAAAGTGATGAAACATTTTCCTCAAGGCCTAATGTGCAGTCCTACCATGCAAAGACTATGGATTAGGGATTATAGTTTGTGTTTGGGGTTCAGGGTTCAGGGTTTAAGGTTCAAAATTTAGGGTTGACTAGGGGTCAAAAAAGTTATTAAGGGATTATATTTTTTATATCATATCATTGAGATGAATTTGATGATTTATATATTATGAAAGGGTTAAAAAATATTCATTAGTATTATAACCTGACAATAATTAAAAAAATTAAGGCTAACAATAGTAAGAAATTTTTAACATGAAGTCCAAGAAGAGAGAGAGAGAGAGAGAGAGAGAGAGAGAGAGAGAGAGAGAGAGAGAGAGAGAGAGAGAGAGAGAGCATGGACCATCAAAAACTCATAAATGCATCAATATAAACTACTTTTCACCTGTAATGAAAAAATAAACAAGTTCCATAGAATCATGCTAATTAACAACTAATAAATGCTAAGGGGAAATTTTAAAATATCTACAGTATGAGAGATACATTTTTAAAGACTTGTGTTGATATTTTACATTATAAATATGAATAATATAAAATAGAAACTAAATGGCAGTGGTAGATTATAATGCGTGTGAGATGTTAAAAACTAATGGATGAACTTAAGTTTGGTGTGCATTTTAACCTTTTAGGACTTAGTGAGTGTAAATCCTATGTTGTTGAAGGGTTGAGTAGGACAATAATCTGGAATGAAATTTGGAAATAACTGATTTAAAAAACTTTTACCAAAATAGATAGCGTGGAGAGAAAGATTGCTTATCTAGAATAAAACAAGTCTTTATGTGGATCAAGGAGTTGAAACATGAAAACATCTTCATTTTATGACTGTGGTTTAAATATGGTATTCAATAGTAGAACCAATATTAAGATAGTAGTACCATGTGGCACTAGTGTCCCTCTTATAGCAGTTGTCTAAAACTTTCAAGGAAGCTGTAGAGGTTCTAGGGTCTTGTTGGTTGTTTTGTCTCATCTGGGAGCTCACCTGTGTCATTATTTTGGATGAATATCTTCTAAAACCCTAATGTTTACATACACACATGAAACATTAACTAGATCAAATGAAAAAAACAAGGTAAAAATTAGGTTATAGGATGTTACAATTGCACATATTAGAACCCCTATTATCCTAGTCACTACCTACATTAACCCCAATGTTAGGGGTCTCAAATTACACATATTTCTCCCTTGGGGAATGTGCATAGTAAAATTACATGGTATGATATAATTAATTTCTCTTAGGTCCTTATTTGATCAAGCATGCAATGTCTAAATGTGATAGCTATGTAGTATGCAGAGTATTGAGTTGTAATATTGACTAATTTTATGTAATTATGTGCCAAAATAGTAAGTAGTAGATGTAAAATACCTTGTGAGGCTCTTTATATAGAAGGAACTTTGATTTGAATATAAGACCTTGTTCTCTAACTAATAAGTTGTAAAAGAGGGATAAAAAAGTATAAGATAAGGCTCAAGGTAGGGTTAGGACCAACAACAAGAGAAAATGACCATCAGACACTAGAGCCATAATTGGACACTGGCACTACATGGTGCTATTATACTGAAAATGGTGTTAGTTTCTTGAGGCTTAAAAATAGAGCTAAGACCAAGTAAGATAGCTTAAAGGCCCCTATGACTGGGAGGGGTAGACTTAGAACCACTTGGGGTGCAACAAATAGGGAAAATAAGACATAAGAAAAATCAAAAGATGTTAGATACCCAACCAAAGAACTCTATCACCGCCTTTGTTGGGAATTATGGAAGCACACAATTGATTACCAAATACAAGCAACTTACATGTGGAAATTAACCAGAATCACAAGTAACTAGAATTCAGAAATAACACAGAATATGAGAGACAATACACAACTTGTATTAAAACTCTTTTAGAAGGAAATACAACAAAGAAGATTGCCACAGTTATTCTTCCTTACACACCTCTAGGGCTCCCACACCTCTAGGGCATAAACAGTAAATCTTCCCTCAAAGCTCTCTCTCTCTTACGGTCACAACACACAACTCAAACATAGAGTTGGTGTTCACCTCCAACCAGTCAGTATCCACTACTGCCAGTACTCTAGTGCTCCACACACACCACAAGTGCTCCACACACTCCAAGTACACAATCATACTTCAAGTAGATCTCCCCTGAACTGCAACAACCTGCAACCCAACTGATCTCACTTATGGAAGGAACTACCTTGCCTTCCTCTTTGCTCTATCTGAGTACACATTGTACTCCAAGTAGATCCCACCTGATTCTACTCCCTGTTGTGTTGTTGTCCTCCCTGATCTTGTACACCTTCAAATCAATCTGGTTCTGCATACCTGCAAACTTGGATCATGCACACACATACACCTGTAGATTAATGATCTTACTTACCATGTAGATCTCCTAAAGAAGCCATGCACACCTGCTGACTAAGATCATACACCCCTGAAGAATCTTGTTGATTCTCCAAAACCAACACCCACACCTGGTACTACTATGGAACTAGGAGGAACACCCTTGCTCACCTCACACACAGAAGGAGCTAACTTTGCTCAACTCAAACTAAAACATTTTACAATACAACCCATGAGTCTATTATATAGATCTCATGCAAATAATAATTAGACACCTAATTACAATAATTAGATTCGTAGCTTTCAGTCTAAAATTGTCTCTCAACATGCAAACACTTGGTTCGTTAACTAACTGCCTGTAAAACTTGCAGTTCTAAACCACACAGGTGACCGACGTCAGTCCTTCCTTACCTGGAGGTGCCGACACCAGTCGATCTCTGACCGACGTCGATTGCATTCCTATCTGTACCCTATCGACGTTGGTTGGCCTGACTGACGCCGGTGTCTATGACACTCCACAACCTCTCTGCAACCTCCTCTGTTTGCATCAATGAAGCTTTTAGCTCCACAACCTAACAAAAGACTGAAAATAACCATGCAAATAAGGATTGTATTCATGACTAAGACCTTCATGTGAAAGAATAACAAAAGATAGTAATTGTGGTTGCTTGACCAAATTAGGGTGTTTACATTTACCCCCATTTTATTCTAGTAATATAATGAACTAAAATTATTAGAGTAAAAGAAAAAGAGGAACACGTACATATACTTACCTATGTGGATGTCTTCAAGAACTAACCCACTTTTTGGTTGGAGAAGTGGACATGAGATGGATTGAAATATGTGTAAAGGAAATCCATAATGTGGATGTCCTTTATACTAAATATGAATGGTGCACTAAATCATGAGGAACAAAACCCTATTTTCCCCACCCTTATATATGTACTAAATCTAAGTATGTAATCTAAATGTGTGTGGAAGTAAGACTTGTTTGTCCCCAATCTAATATTTTACTAAATTTGGATACGTAAACTGAATGCATGGAGAAAACAAGGATTTCTAACCCCCGCTCTGATATTTGAACTAAATTTGGGTGTGTAAACTAGGTCTAGTGGGAGGCTATGGATCAACCATTGAAAATGGTCCTATGACCTAAACTGGTGAAAACCCATTGACATCATGGTGATGATATTACGTGTAAATTGATAATAATAAAATGGATATCAAGGATGTGTGCTCTTCATCATGCCCCCTAATCTGTATATCTAAGTCATGTAGTTGTGTATTTGAACATCTGTATATGTAAGTGAACTTATATATCTAAGTCAAAACTATATATCTGTGTGGTTTTATCTAAGTAAATTTATGTGTATAAATATCTATATATCTATGTAGTTGTATCTGAGTAGACTTGTGTATCTATGTGAACCTATGCATTTGAATATTTGTATATCTGCATAGATCTATGTGTCTAAATATGCATTTAATTAGACTATAAATATGTGTGAACCTATGCATCTAAATATATCTATATCTACGTAGACCTCCATGTTTGAATATTTGTATATCTATGTAGACCTGTGTGTCTAAATATGTATTTAAATAGACTATATATTTATGTGAACCTATGCATTTGAATATATGTATATCTAAATATAATTGTATGTCTAAATAAATGTTTCTAAGTATACCTATGTATTTGTGTGAACATATGCATTTGAATATATATATATATATATATACACCTATGTGTCTAAATATGTCTCTGAGTGAACTTGTGTGTATGAATCTCTATATGTCTAAAGCAATCTATGTGTATTTCCCCCCTTTTGGTGAAAGAGTTGAGACTGGGGTGATGGTGTCTAACCAAAAGTGGTAATAATCAGATGTATTGGTGTTAATTAATGGATGTGATTTTATTTTAAGTTTGAATAGTTTATTTATTATGATGGAGTTGATTATTGAAATTGATAATTTGATAAACATTTTATCTATATTGATTTTATTACATAAACATCATTTTTTTCATTTTATAAATTTAAAAGTGGATAGGATATTGGTTTAACCAATATAAGGTGAGATACATTGATGTCAAGTCCCATATTCAAGAGATGGTTCATAAATCAGAGTTATGATTCTAAAGATATCGTGCCAACAAGAAATTAGTATTAGATAGTGAAATTGGCATACAATGTCAACCTTAATAAGGTGTCATTTGATAAATGTGACTTAAATAGGTTATTTGATTAGTTTTTGAATTCATTTGAAGCATTTGAGTTGAGATTAATTATTTGTCTAAGCTAGAAATGTGTTGAGGAGATGAGGAGCCAATTTGGCATGATATAAGGAGGTGAAGGAATGGATTTAGGCCAAGGAGGTGGTTACCCTAGTAAAGAACTCATACTATCTCCTATTGTTGGCATTTTTAATGCATTTTTTTCTATTTTTATTGAAAATATGATAGTTTTAGGGCCTATTTGGGAAAAGTGGCACTTATGTCCTCATATGGGCATTAATATCCAGGACTTGGCACTAGTGTCTAGGATATGGTGCTACTTGTATGTAATAAAAAATACATCATGTCTATAAATCAATCCTAACTCAGAGAAGATAGATCATACCATACACTTTTGATTGGAGACATTAGATAATTGAGAACATGACCAATATGGGGATCCACTAGACCCAATAAGGGGATCTCTTCTCACAATACACAATTCTAGGGAAGATTTCAAAGCCTCTAGTCAAGCACAATCATGCAATAACCCTAATTAAGTACTATTTTCTATATTCACTAAACTATTAACAAATAAAGTCTAATATAGTTCTCACCAAAGCTTGTGGTACAAAGTGGGGGTAATAAACAACAAAAGTAAACATGTATAAGAGACATATACTCACATCAATTTATACAAAATCATAATACATGGAAGATACGTATAAATTTATATGTATCTACTCTTACAAAGGAGAAACAAAGTTAGGAATACATAACTTTGAAGATGAACCCACCGAGCCTCAATCTCTCCCTTAGCCAAGGTGCTTCGTAAGAGGTTGTTGTGGTATGTAAGGATGACAAAGATAAATAAAATATAGACTACACAACCTATCAATGCATCCAAAACACTTATCCACAAGATAAGATCCATATCTCCAAATAAAGTATGAAACCCTAAGCTTGTTCCTCAAGTAGAATGGTCAATAAGCAGATGCACAATAGATCTTACTTCTTCTCTTCTCTAAATAATCATAAAATGAAATATTATATATAGGCAAATTTACCCCTAAGCCCTTCTAAAAGTTTAGGCCAATAGGGTCGATCTAATAGACCTAGCATAATTTTGGGTAAGAATTAATTTTTATGATCAACAAGAGTTTACCAGAGCTTCATATTATGCACCAAAAGTTTAATAAAATCCACAAGCCAAATACAAAGAATATTTAATAACACTATATTATTATTCTTCACACACTCTCTTATGATAAATCATTTGGGTGTTACATATATATAGGAAAACCATTCTTATATTTATGGAGAATATTTCTCCACTAATATCTCATCGAAAATCCCAATCTCCTATGTATGATATATTGTTGTAACAATATATCTAAATAATATTATATTCTAACCTATATTCAACAATATAATATCTTATCATATTATCCATACAGTTACACACTAACCCATATGTTATTTACCTCTTGATAAATACCCAAACTTATATAATATAAAAGCTAATTCCTAACATCCCCCCCATAGTTTTTACATAGTGCAAAAGCATTCACACTCTCACCTACAATATGCTCACCCATTATAGCATGCCCTATTTGGATATGAACCTGATATAAAGAGAGCCTCACTCCTCCCATGGTTTTATAGGTTTACCACAAATCTTGACATGAACAGGATGAATAGAATTGTATGCCATATCATACTCTTAGGTTTACATACTACTGATGTAATCTTGTTGCACATGACCACTATTATGCGAAGGAACACATCCTACATTTACTTTACATGACTGAAATGGATGTGTCATTGGGGGTCATCTCCATAAATAAGTAAGGCAGTAATGGGATATCTACAGTAGCTTCTCTCCTAACTATTTATAAAACACTACTCACCTCTTATGGTTTTCTAGATCTCTACCACCAACCTTTTCAATATCCATGAACTAACTTACATTGGTACTTTCTGACCTTTCACTATGTTCTCACATCATGGAATTATTTTTGGAATTATAAATAAATTAAAAATATTTGAGCAAGCATATTATTATGTTCTTATTTTGAAAATACATAGCAGAAACTATAGAAACACACCACACAAAATGTCACCAAAGCATTTTGGGCCCCATCATTGGTGACTAACGAGAGGCTCTGGAACCTCCAACCACTATTTCCTCCTTCTTTTAGTAGAAGTTGCTTACTCAGTTGATGAAGTCATTGAGATTAGATGCATGATGCTTTGAATATAATGGGGTCCCCCCACAAGACTAACACATATGACATTTGACTTAGGACGTCAAGGTCACCTGAAAATGTGTCCTTATACATTTGAACACTTTTGATTATGACTCTTAACTCTTTTTAACACTTTTGAGAATTTTGATGAATTTTTGACATTGGACCCAAATAATTTACAATATACATGACCAATAAAAATGATTTGGGTTTTGGACAATTTGACATAAAAATGGATATTCATTTTTTAATGTTCATATAAATGATCAAAATT
Source organism: Torreya grandis (assembly GCA_037957365.1). Classification (NCBI taxonomy): domain Eukaryota; kingdom Viridiplantae; phylum Streptophyta; class Pinopsida; order Cupressales; family Taxaceae; genus Torreya; species Torreya grandis. The sequence goes on along the minus strand of JARHVA010000047.1, from coordinate 8,010,969 downwards.
TTACTAAAAGACTCAAACAATGACACATGACTCGAATTAAAACTACCATAAATTAAAAATATATTTAAAAAAGTAATAAAATAAAATTACCTTTTTTTAAAATACTATAAACAACCTACCATTATAATACCTTAATTAATGACACCTATATACATAAAAAAAACTTATAACTAAAAAGGCACAAATACAAAAAACTATAATGACACTAGAAACTAACAACTATATGAAAATAAATTTCACTTAGCACAAAAAATAGATCGATCTTTGAATTGATGGATTGGAATGATCCATGATGCGTGGATGACACCAATTTTTTAGGTAGATGCCATGAAACCTAAGCTTGATTGTAAAATATCAGGAACATGTCGACACTATACTTTAACTAGATCTTCTTTGATAGCAGCTCGATGGCATTTGGATCCACATGGAAATATTTTGAACACAATAAAACCTTAATAAATAATGAAGTTAATGAGTAGGTCAAGGTGGTGGAATTGAGATTTGATGTAGGCTAAAATTTTTGGGCCACATAATATTTAGATAATGCCAAAGTTTTAAAAAATATTATTGATGTATTCACATTAAGCTTTAAATGATTCAAACAGTTGATGATATGAACATTGCATGTGAAGGAATGGACCATATATATATTTGAAACTCATGTCTAAGATATCCAAGACAAAATAATAGAGATGGATGCATGGATACTGGCAAAGATAAATGTAGGTGCATAGGCCGCTCAACTAAAGATATGATAAAACTAGTAATTTGTCATGTATCACAGATCTTACTATAATTTATTGTGATTCTATGTGATTAACTAATCAATCAATATCAAATATCACAATGCAACATGATCTAAGATAGGTTTATAAATAAATAGATGTAAATAAACTAAGAAATCATCCAATGTTGATGCATAATCTTGACTATGATGCAAAGATGAATAATGGTCAATGTTGATGTAGTCACCAAGTGTGATGTAGATTATCGATCCTAAGAAGTGATATAAGGCCAATATCAATGTAATGATCAGATCTTGAATTTATATGCTCTCATATTGAATTAAAATAGATCCGATACCACTATTAGGATCAACCATTGTTTACTGGAGCTTCATCTTATGAATAGAAAATTTAATAGAATCTATAGGCTAAATATAGAGAATAGTTAATCACACTATATTATTATGCTTCACACACTCTCTTATGATAAATCATTCAGGTGTTACATATATATAGTAAAGCCATTCCTACATTTATGGAGAATATTTCTCCTTTAATCTCTCACCTAAAATCCCAATCTCTTATGTACAATATATTATTGTAACAATTTATCTAAACATTATTATATTCAAACCTATATTCGATAATATAATATATTATCGTATTATCCATATGGTTACACACTAAACAATATGTTATTTACCTATCGATAAATACTCAAACTTACATAGTGTAAAAGCTAATTCCTAACATTCATTAGGTCATGGGCTAGGGCAACCAAGAACCGGCCTAGACCTTAAATTAATTTCACCAAAAAAATTATAGGGTTGACCAAGTTGACCTAGTACAATAAATAGTCAAAAAGGAGCTAAGGCTAGGAAAAGATGGAAAAAAGGTATAAAATGACTAAGGAGTGTGCAATAGAGAAGAACAATCTTAAGTATAAGGTTTTCAAGAGACAAGTATGTAGATAACAAGTGGTAAAAGGGACAACAATCATATGAAGCACCAATGGTCTGCCCACCCTTTTCCTGGTGTAGCCCTTAAGACATGCACTTAGAGAGATTGAGACTTTATGGGTTCATGAAAGATAAAGAGAGTCAGTAATCGGTAAAATTTTGAAAATATTATGTGTATACATATGCCCCACTCAAATCTCATCACATATCATGTGAGTGCAACACGAGATGGTGCTTAGGGAATAAAACATGAGAACACATAATGTTGATGCTAAGTAAAATGTAGTAAGGATAAAATAAGATAAATAAAAGGACAAAATTTAAAAACACATAATTTTAATTACCTTAGTGTTATAGATAAATAATTAGACTACAAGAGAAGTGAAGGTGTTCGATGTGAAGAACATTAGGCGAACCTATAGAGATTAGTGCAAAAAATAGCAAAAAAATGAAATATAGGCATATAGTAGTGGAAATGAATCTCTACATTGTCATGATTTCATAACATTTTATGGTTCAAAAAATGGGTTAGTAAAAATAAAGATATGAGAAAAACAAAGAATTAGATGGAAAATATTTAAAAGGTAAGGAATTGTGAAAATTAAGTTTAAATAGGTGAAAGGGAAGTCATTTTTTATTATTGACTTGTGGGTGAGAGAGAAAAAGATCTAAGAGTCCAAACAACCTAGGACAGAAAGGAGATGATAGTTGAGATGAGAGGGACTCCCAATAGCCACAATGGGTGCAACATAGGTAAGCAACTGAGAATTTCAAACTTGGTCTTGAATATTTTATTGAAATTAATTGGTTTTTAGAAATTTTCAATTTAGAGAAATTTTAGGAACCAAAATGAATCTAAGAAAGTTTCTTAGAGTATTAAAAACCAAATAGGGAAATGGTTTTAAAGGGTTCAGAGTAATAACTATCAGAAGGCATTTATTACTGGCAATGAAAAGGGTCGATAGGGAAAACCAACTAGGTTGACCTTGTAGGCTGAAAATTTGTTAAATCCACACTACCAACTTAGTAGGTATGTGTTGACTTAGTTTTTTTTTTAGACTGCCAACCTAGTAGAAAAATCCATTGTGATGACTTAGTACTAAGAGGGGAAAAGTAAAGGGTCAACTTAGTTTGTTAAGTTAACCTGATCAAAATAAAGGAAATTTGGTCAACTTAATGTTTGACTAAGTGACCAAAATAGTAGGGAAATGCATGAAATAGGCCAAAATAATTTTAGAAAGGCCCAGAATGGCTGAGTGAGTACTAAAATGGCTGAATAGGCTTGAAATAGGTCCAATTGATCAAAAATGGATAAATTAAAGCAAATTAGACTAGTTTTTGTTAAAATTTGAAATAAATGTATTTTAATTATAAATGACATGGAGGATCTAATACATCTTATGTTATTTTATAATTACAAGGGCATCAAAGATTTTGGTGCTTGGTTGATGTGGCATGGCTCCCAGATCTCTTAAAGCGGTTGACAGTTGAGGATCATTTGAGATTTGTTAGATTAGGTCTAGGAACGATTGTAGATATGTGTAGAGTTCCATTGAGTTTAGATTTGATAGTCATGTTCTTAGGATCCAAGGAAAGATTGACTAACACATTTAGGTAGGAGGTGGATGGGGATACCATTGAGGTGGGTATCACACTAGAGGATGTCCATGTTATATTTAGATTATCAATAGGAGGTACACCCATGATTATAGGAGTACCAGATAGATAGGAGGACAGGAGATCCTTAGCCATATGGGTGATGGGCTTAGAGAGAATATATCCTAAGATGAGAGTTAGCCTGTTTAACATTTATACATCTTTTATTAAAAATATTAATAAGGTGGTTATATGACTTGTGATAGCATGGGTGTTGTGTCATAAGTCAGATGGAAAGGTACCACTCTATGTGATAGCCTTATGCCAAACTATATTATAAAATAGGGTATTTCATGATTTAGGTTATGTCATATGGGTATAACTTATGCATGACATGTATGGGATGTTGTCTATAGGGTATAAGTCTATGGGGCCTATTATCTTACAAAGTTCATAGATATATGAGAGGTTTTTGATGTATTAGCCAACTTGGTTTCCCCATGTGGTCGATGATCGGTTGCCTCGGGTACAAAGGTGGTGAAATGATCAGGTAGCATGGGTTATGCCCCATATTCTAGTGTTATAGATAGTCAGGTAGGAAGACATCATGTGGCAATCTATGGGCATATTGCTATGATATGGCTAAGCGAGAAGATAGTGACACCAACATTGGAATGAACATAGATTATAGGCCACTATATCTAGTTGATAGAGTTGTATCCAATGGTATGTGTACCAAGATAAATGGGACTCCCTCACCTAATAGAATTGATAGTGGTGCCCAAATTTTCATTAAGGCATGTGAGAGAGCTAAAGGGGAGATGAGGATTAGGGCTACCAATTGCTAGGCTAGTGATCAGACCATGGCATGAGAGATCATAGACTAGTCAAACATGATAGGCAATAAATATGAAATAGATGGATGCAGATGTAAGAGTACTAGAGGTACTACTACCAATACCACAATAGGAGGGATGGTGACCACCTTGATTTCACCATCAATGGAGTCATTATTAGTTGGAGAGAGTAGAGATAGTGGTCATCCCAGATGACCCATCAGGTGAGCCAAGATAGAGTTGGGCAATACATGTACCACTCAAGCGTAACTTAAGATGGGCATGAGTGGTGACCCTAGGATATGATCTTGGGTGGTGGCCTATAGATGTGGTACTTATATTGTGTGATAATAGGTAGACTATGATTGGTGGTCACACATATGGTAAGATGGTAGTAGGCAACACACGGATAGGTAATAATAGATGGTTGAAATTTATTTAAGTTTTTGGAGATAAATTATAGATAGATTTTTTAAATATATATGTGATCTAATATCTATCTAGTTTGAATTTTGTATATCCTATAGAGGAGGAGACCAGATGGGGATTCTCAGTGATGGGATCACTCTATGATATCTTTGATGAGGTGTTGATGCCATATGACCTGATGACACTAGAAGATCCTATGATAATGTCTGCCTTAAGGAGTTGGTTTAGACTAGTAAGAGAGGTTATGAGGTGAGTATAGGAATTCATAAAGGATCTACATCCATAAAAAAGGTTGGTATCAGGAGAGTACAAGTATGATAGGCCTTGTCTCAAGAGAGAGCTACACATATGACTACCATGACTCAGTTGGCATAGGTACATGCCTAGATAGCATATGTACAGAACCAAGTCACCAACCTATAAGGACAAGTGATAGGATTGAGATCTTGGATAACCTCTTTATAACATACTATTCATAGGGGATAGTCTGAGGTAACTATGGGTAGCATGGCTAGGCCATGAGATAGACAAGATAGAGCCTAGTCGTAGAGTTAGGATGATGTATATTGTTGTACTTTGTAAAAAAAACATGATATATATAGATATCTTATTTTTTTAGTTATATGTTGATCTTATATGTTGGTATTATGGTTGTGTTTGTGTATGCTTGGATATATTTATTTGTATCACATGTATTTAATTTTTTTTGTATATGTTATAAGAAATATGAGTTGTGGTTTCTTTTCTAGCACTATGTAGGACACATGCATGGTTAAAAAGAAATACGTAAAAAGGGTTCGGTAAAATATAGTCAATCAAAAATGTAATGTACACTATTTCATGTTGGGAAATTTGTAATAAAAATAAAATGACTAAGTATAATAAACCAAGTGGTGGTAAATAAGATGGCAAAAATTTTATTTTTAAACCAAGAGAAAAACTGGCACCAAATTAAGACAAGTAAAATCACACTAAATCACATTTAAAAGTATGAAAATAATGTAATAAAATGGAAATCACGTGAAAGAATAAATGGTATTAAAAAAATCAATTAATTCAATCAATCATACTAAATCACATTGGAAAGTATAAGAGAAAAACAAAATTGGCAAAATTGGTCTTAAATTTCGCACATTAATTCAAGCTAGGAAGTATGAAAAATTCAAGAAATGGTTGGATTATTACATGCAATCAAAAAATAAGAAGATAAAAGTGAAAGAGTAAAAAATTAATCATAAAACATACTAAATCAAGATGGGAATAATTTCAATGACATGTAACTTCAAAATCAATTGCATCTTATCTCATATTTGACACATGTAATTTTGGTTGTGACTTGGATTATTGGAAAATTTTGTGAGGAAGGCCAGGTCCTACTCATGGTCTTAGACTAAAAATCACAAATGGAACACCAATGAGATAGAATAATGATAAAATATGGTAACAAGGAATTTTGGTAATAATAATGTAAAATTTTGGTTATTTGTGAGGAAGGCCAGGTCCTATCCATGGTCTTACAATGCAACTCACAAATAGAACCCTAGGGGAGTGATCAATGAACAAAACAATATTTCTAAAGAGGAAATATGAGGAATGTAGGGTGTGAAAAATGGAATGTAAAAATAATAACATAGGAATATCATGAGAATACCTTAGGAGATAGGAGGCATACTCAGGACATGAGAAGACACTAGGTGACTAGTGACCATCAATGTACAAAGGAAACATATTCACTATAGACACTAAGCTATGTAGGCAAATAAGCATGTTACTAAGATTAATTCATGAAGGTATATTGGTACAAGAAAATTAAAATGAACCTAAATTTCAATGATGTGTTACCCATTATTTAGGACCCCTTACAGAGCCATCGATCTACTATAAAGAGTAGGAACTTGCATGAGAAATTAGGTAGCACTAAAATATTTTTTTATTCCTTTTTTCTAATCTACTAGCCTAACGCACCCCAATGAACCTTTTATCTATCATGAGGCCAATTTTTAATTTTGAGATTTGACTAGAAGAAAGAGATGTGCTTTGAATCACATCTTTTAGTGTGATTTAACTTTTAATAATTTTGAATGTTTTGCCTTTTGTATCATTGCCTTTTATAAAATGATTTAGATTTTGAATTTTTTTAAGGATTTTTAAGATTCCTCCTCCATACAAACTTGGAATGACCAATCATGAGAGATAGAGTGATCCACATAAATGAGTTTTAGGCTTAGGCTAAAGGAAGCTAAGTGATCAAAGACAAGACTAACTAGAACACTTAGGATTAACAATGAACCAACATGTTATCTCAAGTCTCAACCATGTCTATGCTTAGTTTGCAAAAATGGGATAAAGGAGATCTAAAGTGGTCTAGTAAAAGGAGATTATAATGAGAAAAATTATTTGCTATATGATCACATGGTAAAGAAGGAATGATTAAAAGGAACAAAGTTTGTATAACCAAGTCACAATGATAATTATTTGATGTATATAGAGATAAGAAAGCAAACAATCATGAAAAGATAACAAGGGAGTTTTTGAAAAAAGAAACTCAAGAGAGAAAAAAATAAAGCAATGATAAAGAATACATCCATAATCAAACATAAATGACATTATAAGAAATATAAAGTTTGAAATCAAAGGTCACCATGTAAGATAAATAAGAATTTGACACAATGTCAAATGATATAAGCAAATAGATAAAGATAATATTGGAGGACACGTCCAATCTAAAATAATAATGTAAGAATACCATACATGTGTTCATAAGTACTAATATATTTTCCCACACACATTATATATAACATCTAATAAGTCTCAATTAAGTTAGATGCAAACTACAGCTAATGTCTCATCTATCTTCAGTGAAAACTAGAAAAATACTTCATGTTTGATCTCTTCAAAGAAAAGGTAAGAATGCTTGATGGATCATGTTGAGGATGGATATCAAGAAAGGAATGCTTATAATAATGCATTGGAGTAGACTCTATGGGAGATGAAGTATGAATAGTAGAGAAGGATCCACAGGTGAGGGACTCACAGGTGGATAAGGATCCACAGGTGAGGGAAGGTCCACAAGTGAAGGTTTCATGAGTGGAGGAATAGGAGGGGAAGAAGGGACCATAGGAGGAGATGTAACCATAGTACATGGAACCATGGGAGAAGAAAGGGGATCCTTTTATTGAGAATGATATATGGGAGGAATGGTAGAAGGTGTGGGAATAGTTAAAATATGATCTTTAAGGTGTTGATGAAGGATGCGGAAATGATCGGTGTGATGGGTGCCACATTGCTGAAAAATAAAATACACCTCTCCATACTTAGGAATATACTTATTTAGTACTTTCAAGGGAGGTATGTCCTTTTCTGAGCACTAAGGGGTAGAAGGATGTAAAGTGTCAATATATTATCATAGCTAGCAACAATATATGGATGAATAATTATCTATGTTATGAAAGCAACATATACACCTATGAGTAGGTTTAGTAGAGGTAATCATAATAGGAGGTGTAATAAAAGTGGAAGGATCTTGAGAAGGCTTGTCAGCCCATTTGGTGGGAAACAGATCCATCTATGGTACAGGAATAAAACCATCACCAAGATAAGGTGGTGGTGGTAGAGGAAATAGACTAGGCTCAACAAAAGGAGAGATAAGATCAGAAGTAAGAATAGACTCAGCTAAAGTGGGATAAGGAATGGGATCTAAAATGATATCTACTAAGGGAGGGATGGGATCTACAAAAGGCTAAAGGAGAGTTACACTCATCTTAAGGATAAGCAGGCTATAGGGGTCATGGTATCTAGCAAAATGATAGGGCCCAGTCATAGCATGATCTATAGGCATACTCCTATGAGGTTATTCAAAAACTAAAGGTGTTTGTACCATATATACCCTATAATAAAGAGGGAAAATGCTAAAATTAGGAACTATATATGATAGAATATGGGAAGATATACAAAAATATTGAAGTAAAGAGGAATGATAATGGATAATCTCAACATCATAGGCCTAAACAAGACCTCCTAAGAATGGATCATCTAAGGTATAACCATCATCATAATTAGGTGTATGAAGATCAATCATGTAGGTAGGAATGACATTGTCATCTGATGAGGTGTGATGAATGGAATGTTGAGTCTTAGTCAAGACAACAGGGATGTCATCATAAGGTGGTTTACGAGAATGAGGTTTTAAATAAGCACGAAGCTAAGAGATGAGATGAGGTGAAATATTAAAAGTTTTAATGTTGAGTTTGATCTCATCAAGATCATTATCATTAGAATCTAAGAGGTTAAGGGAAATATTCCTAATGAGTTCAGGATGAACGTTGTAACCTTGAGTGAATTTGATGGAAAAGTTAAATCATTGAGACTCATAAAATAGAACACTCGGTAAAGGTTCAAGAGTAGTAATCTTGAAAACACCAAAATATTTTAATTATTCAAAATTCCAAGGGTTAGTGTCACCTTGAATCCTATAGATAACTCCATTATGAGGGAATTTAATGCATTGGTAGGTAAAATAAGTGACTACTCATATATTATGAGTCCATGGCCTACCAAGTAGAATGTTTTAAGATAGAGGAAAGTTAAATATCATCACCTTTATATACATGATGATAGGTGGGATAGTAATGGGAATCCACACACAACCTAAAAGAGGCATTTACCTTCAATCACATCATTGACATGTGTTGCGTGTGGATTTGATATTACATTCAAAATATCCAAAAGTGTTGATAAAATCGAGAGAGGCAACACAAGTGTTAGAACCCTTGTCAATCAAGGCATGCTTGACTTGGATATCACCAATTTGGAAACTAATGAATGTGGAAGATCATTCATATGAAGAAAAATTTCATCGAGTATCATGGAAGTAATGGGAAACTTGAGGGAAAGAGAAGTGTCCATTGTTTCATCAACATGTATGGACATCTCTTCACATTGATATAATATGCTATCTTCATATCTAAATAAGGTTGTTTTGAATTCGAATGGGGAGGACAAAGGATGTTCATTTTGAATAAAAGTTGCATGAGATGGTTTTGATGAATTGGAAAGGTTATCATAAGCTCAAGAAATGGAATTTGGGAGGGAGATTAGTGAATTCTGTGATAGGATCCCACTCATCATAATGCATAAGAAGATTGTTAGAAATAGGTGCATAGTATTGAAAGAGGTCCTCAAAAGGAGGAGCTGAAGTACATTGTAATTGATGTTGATAAGAGGTAGAAGTTTTAGAACAAGGTTGTAAATTATGTTGAGAAGATGAAGCAGTTGGGTACAGGTTGGTTTTCATAATCATTAGAAGAAGTGTTGACAGAAGCTTGAGTATCATTAATATTAGGTAAAGAAGATGGAAGGATGGTAGAAATAGAATGGGAAGTGTTATCCAAGGGAGGATTTGGAATTGGTTCATCAAAATTTATAAGGTCATTTTACCCCAACTCATTTAAATGAGTTAGAGAAGAATATTGGATAACACAAAAGGTGTGAGATAATGGAGGGGTGTAGATAGGTTGAGGGTCAATGAAATCAATCACCCTTCATATCTTAGTCATATTTACCACATTCTCTTATGGAGTTGGGTCAATAAGAATATCAACATTGTTGGTGGAATGGGTGGGTTTGTCTTGGTTATCTTGGTGATTTAGAAGAGGGTCTTTATAGATGGCAAAATGAGCATTAGCTTGATTCAATGATTGAGATTTAGTATTGGTTTCATGGGCTTTGAAAGCAATGCCATAGGATTGTTGGAATTTTTAAATGATAGAATCATGATCAAAATTAGGACCAATAATAAAATCCATAGACAAAATATGAAGTTGCCTATAAGTCTCATGAGAATGACCCCTACTAGCATTAAACCAACAAAATTTATTGGGATCATACCAGGATTTCATGGGATGAGTGAGATCAAGTTCTCGTGGAAGAGGCCTAGGTAGATGTTTTAGTAATTCAACTAAGGATAAAGGTTTATGAATATTGATGTTATTACGTGAAGATAAGTGAGGATTAGTGAAATTTTGAGAAGGGGGATCTAGTTCTAAAGATTGGTTAAAAACAATAGCTTGAATAGTGTGAATGGTATCATAAGAGTCTGTGACACCATCATTAGTAACATGAAGATTATTGTTCTTAAGTAAGATATGAGTAATCATAGAAGGTTGGGGCAGGTTGAATTGATGCATAAGGAAATATTGACATTTTTTTTGGTTAATGACTTCTTCCAAAGTACGTGGAGAGAGAGTATGGACCTGATACTATAACTTGGGAAAAAGAGCATTGGTAAAGAGATGGATAAGGTTATCATCAGCCATGTTATGTTCACATCTATTGGAAAATGTTTTTCACCTTTTAACAAAAGATTGGGTAGTTTCATTTTCAAGTTACTTATAATTGATAAAATGGGCCAAGGTATTCTCAATAAGATCACTAGTTTGGAACTCTTGGACTAGAGCATTGACTAAATCTTTTAAACTAGTAATAGAGTAAGTTTTAAGATGGTTGAACCAATCTAAATCATCACCCATGAGAGTTTTGGATAATAGGTTAGTAGCATAAAAGGTATTGAACTTGATCGAGTCTTTATATAGATTTTCAAATGTTTTTAGATGAAGAGTAGGATCGATTAACCCATTATAAGAAAATGGTAGGATTGATACCTCCTATATCGATATTAGTAATATTAGATGTAAGAGGCTTATTTTGAAGATTCGTAATTATATTTTTGACAAGATGAGGTTGAGGGTAATATTACCATGGGCATCTTGAAGAGGAGGTGGGGGAAAAATTTTATTATGTGTGCCCCATGAAATTTATTGAGGGTGGGGTCGAATATGGATAAGGTGGATTTGCATTCATAACATTTGATTTGTATTATGATCTTGAAAAGTATTCATTTGATTAATCATTTGTAATAAAATCTAATGGGGTTGAGTTGCATTATTAGCATTATTTGCAACATTAGAATTGGAAGTAGTGGCATGGGTACCACTATTGGTGTTGGTAGGATCTCGAGAAGAGTTATTAAATTTTAAGGCACTAGTGGAAAAAATATCTTGTGTGGTAAAAGATGGACTAGTGAAGGGATGAGAAGAGAAAGCACTAGAAGCATGATTAACATGGGTAGAAAGCATTATACTAGTGGAATAATTAAGGATAGTGGGTATTGGGAGAGGCCCATTATATGTAGAACCTATCATGTTAATGGAGATACTAGGCATGGAGATAGAAAAATTTAAAGAAGAAGTCATGGTATGATAAGGGGTCAAAATAGAGGGAAGAGGCTGAGAATTGAAGAAACTAGTATCCCCAAATCCATGTGAGAATGTGGGAGAAAGTGAATGAGGCTCTTCAACTTGACCACTAATCATGAGATGGTAAATGGTAGAAGGATTATTTCCTCGATGTTGAGGAAATTTAGAGATAAATAAGATAATTTCAAGGGTATACTCTAATTCAAGTTAATCTTCAAGTGAGAAGAGAGAATTATGAAGTGAAGAGGAATGAGGAGGGGTCTCATAGTTCATTGTGTGAGTGGTTATATGAACATTACTCTCATCTAGGAGAGGATACCTAAGTTGCTTATGGGAGACCCTATGAGGGTTGGTAAGACTCATCATATTTGTTGAATTCAACTATATTTTGTCTTCAAACAAGAAGTTCATGATGAAGGAGAAGGACTAGATAAGGAAAAATTGATGCAAAAGTAAAGAAATAAGAAGAGGTTAAAAACTATATAGAGTTGACTAGGTTGACCTAATAAATAAAATAGGGTTTGAAAGTTAAGAAAACAAGAAAACAGAGTCAACTAGGTCGACCTAGTTATGTAACTTAGGCAACAAATAGGTAAAAAAAGATACATAGTCAACAAGGTTGACCTAGTTATGTATCGTGGGAGGTAGAAAATAGTACCATGTTGATAAGGTCAACCTAGTACTACAAGTAGGGAAAATAGATAGTCTGTAAGAGATTGTGTCAAGTAGAATGACTATGTACTAAAAGAGGAAAAAAATTGCAAGTAATTTCAAAAGGAAGAAATGAAAGGAAACACACAATCAATTAGATCAATGAGGATGATCCAATTGAGGCATACAACACATAACCTTGTACCAATGCTATCTAATGCAAGTTTTTGAAATACAACATACAATTGAGCAAAGAACAAGAAATCAACTTGGAAAGTAAATGCTAACTAAGTGGTCATTTTAAATGTTATTAGTTTATTAGAGTATGATTTTAGATGTGATAATAAATTGGCTATAAGCAAGGAGATAGAAAGCAATCTATGGATGGTTTCAGGATGTTTAGGCTAAAAGGGATATGTGTTGGCAATGGTACTAGATTGGTATTGGGTCCTACCCCCTCACTTCACACACCACAATGATAAGGGTATCAGGTGCTTTGCCAAAAAATACTATTAACCACAAGTTTATACTTGGCCAAAAAACCAAGTCAACTTCCCCCTTGGTGATGAAATCCAAGTAGGTAGGCCTTGGGTAGAAATTTTTTAAAATGCATTTTAAGATTATGCGATTTGGTAGTGTGTGCATAAAAGATAAAAATAGTGCAACTAAATGGTATATTGAAAAACCACCTACTTAAACTATGTGATTTATTCTAAGCATGAAAGTAATAAAAAGTACAAACATAAGCTAATTACTAGCATATAAGTGTTAATTCCAACTTTGAAACATATCACAGTATCATTTCATATGACAGTGTATGTAAAGATTAGAAAACATAGTCGACAGTGTCACTACTATACTACTGAAGCAAGGGTCTAAAAAAGAACTATATCGATAGTGTTAACCTAATTTTTTAGATAAAAGACAAAATACAAATCTACATCGATAGGGTCGACCTAGTTTGATTTAAGGTGTTAGTTTTAAAGACTACAAAATATGAAAAAATAAGATTGTAATGAATAATAGAAATGATAGAGAGAAAGGAACCTTGGTAAGTTGGAAGATACTTAGAATTTGTAAAATTTTGTTTAAGATACTTGAAAGTTCTACCAACTAAGTCGACTGGGTCGACCTAGTTCTATTAAACCCTACTACTGAAGCATGTAAAATATAATGAATTGATAGGGTCAACCTAGCATGATTTTTAGAATTCTAAAAAGTGTATTGTGTTGACAAAGTAAACTTAGTAGACTATTTGGAAGTCTTTAAATTGTATTGTGTTGATAGAGTTGACCTTATAGCCTGTACCTAATAAAAAAATTGCACAAATAGAATAGAGTCATATTGATGTGATTGTGTGTTAAACTTGTGCATATAAGTTAGAACTATATCGACACTATCAACCCAGTATCAAAGATATAGAGAAATAAAATGATAAAATAATGAAAAATGTGAGATAAAACATGTAAGGGTTATATTCACATCAGGTTCACCAGAATGTATGCAATCAAAAATGTATCATGTCTATAAATCAATCCTAACTTAGAGAAGATATATCATACCATACATTCCAATTGGGGACACATTAGATAATCGGGAACATTACCAATATGAGGATCTAGTAGACCTAATAAGGGGATCTCTTATCACAATGCACAATACTAAGGAGGGTTACAAATCCTCCAGTCAAGCACAATCATGTAATAACCCTAGTTAGGTCTTATTTTTTATATTCACTAAACTAATAACAAGTAAAGTAAAGTCTAATCTAGTACTCACCAAAGCTTATAGCATAAAATGGGGGTAATAAACAACAAAAGTAAACTTACATAAGAGACATACTCATGTCAATGTATACTCAATCCTAATGCATGGAAGATAAGTAAAAATGCATATCTATCTACTCTTACAAAGGATTAAAAAAATTAAGAATACTTACCTTTGAATATGAAGCCATCGAGCCTCAATAACTCCCTTAGACAAGGTGTTTCACAAGAGGTTGTTGTGGTATGTAAGGATGATAAATACAAATCAACTCTATGCTACATAACCTATCAATGCAACCAAAAGACTTCTCCATAAGATAAGATACGTATCTCCAAATACAATATGAAACCTTAAACTTGCTCCTCAAGTAGAATGGTCAATAAGCAGATGCACAATAACTCTTACTTCTTTTCTTCTCTAAATAATGGCAAAATGAAATTATATATATGTGAAAATTTAACCCTAAGCCCTTTTGAAAGTTTTGGCCAATAAGATCAACCCAGTCAACCTATCACAATTATGGACAAGAATTCATTAGGTCACAGGCTAGGTCAGCCAAGATCTGACCTAGAACCTAAATGAATTTCACCTAAAATTATACAAGGTCGACCTAGTCGACCTAGCACAATAAATAATCAAAAAGGGGATATCACGAGGAAAGTGGGATAAAATGTAGAAAATAACCGAGGAGTGTGAAATAGAGAAGAACAAGCTTAGGTATAAGGTTTTTAGGAGAAAATTATGTATATAATAAGTGGAAAAGGGGGAAAAATCCTACAAAGCACCAATAGTCTGCCCACCACTTTCTTGGTGCACACCATAATGCATGCACTTAGATAGATTGAGACTCCATGGGTTCCTTTAAGATAAAGAGCATCAGTAATCGATAAAAGTTTGAAAATATTATGTGTATAAACTAACACCCAGTGTTATTATCTTATATGCAGTGCTAGTGTCTAGTAGGCTTAATTTGTAATATTGATTATTGCTAACTAGTTTTTTATGCCTATTATTATTATCTATTAATTTTATGTTTTACATTGTTGATGTTGTATTTGGTCGTATGTTTGTAGGTTGATGCACATATGAGATAATTTTATACTGGCAAGATGATGTAGACCCTATGGGGTCTACCCCTAATAGATGATGAGATGATCGTGCTTGAGAGAGTGGGTTTGAAACATGTGGCATTCTTAGAGTTGATGCCCTAGGATAAACACATGATGATTGCACTATGAGAGAGATGGGATGTAGATATCTATACTTTCTAGTTACCTACTTGGTAGATGGTTTTTACCCTAGAGGATGTGTACAGGATCCTTCAGCCACCTATTTCTAGATAGAGAGCCATATTATAGGAGGATATAGGTGATCGGGCTATATAATAGCTTCTAGGTATTTATCTAATATGGCTATAGGGAAACATTGTACAAGGAGCCATAGTGATATATTATTAACACTGATTATCATTGTCAATGTTCTATGATTACAAAATTTCTTAGATATTTTATCAGCTTCATTTGTGGCTATAGATGGGAGTGGGGTATTGATATCCTATAGGATACATGAGATAGTATAGGATATAGAGGAGCAAAGTACTATATATTCATGGGTTCAGATGATGATATCCCATCTATACTAGGATCTATAGCATTTCACACAAGATATGTGTGGCAAAGGGATTATATCATATAAATTATTACATTATTGGGCATATGAGCACATAGTAATGAGTAGGTCAGTGTTGACTTTACAAAATAATTGGTCCCATTTATAGGAGTTTATAGAGAGGTAGACTAGGATGGTCCATTTTCTTAGGAGGAGGATGATTTAGTGTTAGCATGTGCTATACAATTTAACAATTGGAGACATTATCTAGAGGCCCTACAGGGCTACAAGGTATGGCCTAAGGATGGTGCTCAGTTTAGATGGATTTGAGTGAGTTTTTGGTTGCATTACCATTGGGTTAATGTGTATGAGTGGATTTAATATGATTGGGTTACATGATAGTTTAGTGTGATTAAGTATGTGCCCCCAATACCTATGGTGTGGTTGAGGAGTTCTCTGGCTCCTATGAAGCCAGGTAGTAAGCTTAGGCCATTGGCTACTGAGTTATCCATGATTCTTTTGATAGAGTGAGATCCTATGATTGACATACCAAATGTAGATGATGTGGGAGTCACTAATGCTAATACATCTTGGTGGAGAGACCATAGATGGGCACCTCTATTTTTGAGAGGTGTGATTGTTGTAGAGGATGTTTTAGATGTAGAATACCTTAGGTTTATTGATGGTAAGTTGTTATAGTATGTTTGTAAATTTTATGTATTTATTTATTCATTTACTTGGTTAAAAATTTGATGTATTATGTGGGTGTGTAGGTTTAGGTGATGATGAGTACTGGGAGACTACCATCGAGTCTTCTCTCCACATATTTAATGGCATATACTTGATGATGTCATAGAGGATGGATTAATAGAGAGGGCCACTGATGGTGTCGGTGTTCATGCCCAATTATTTGATTGAGTTATGATAGTTACTACAATGTATAGATGAGTGATTTTAGATAAAGATGAGGCACATGTGGAGTTGCATAGATAGACCATGCCCACACTCGATGCTCTAGGTGGGGCTAGTAGTCAGATAGTGGTTGACTACATAGATCTCTAGTGAGAGCATGTAGAGTGTATGGATGAGTTGGGTATGCATTGTGAGAGAGATAATATATGTAGTCATCAATCAAATCATAGAAGGAGAGTAGAGCCTCTATTTATAGCATGAATATGTCTAAGAGTGAGAGTGGGGGGGTTGGTCCTGGTGGCCATTTTAGCATTATTGAGTGATGTACTATGCTTGTATTGAAACTATATTTTGAGTTATGTATATTTGGATGTTCATTATTATATTGGCACTCTATATTTTGATATCTGGATCTGGTTATATTTTTTATATTTATATGTTTAATTATTTTTATTATTTTAAATGGTATATGGGTATATGGTACTTTTTTAAGTCGAGGTAATGAATATTTATTTGTTTAAAAAATGTTTAGGTATATATGTATATTTGACTATGAATGTTATTTTTTGGTATAGGTTTTACATGTGTTTCATAAGATATCTACATGTAGATCATGTGACTACGGTATGCACTATCTGAAACTGGATGGCATGGTGAACCAATGACCATACTACTCATATTGTGTTGGTATAAAAGTAGACATTGAAACTAAAACTATGTGTGATTCATTTTTAGTGGTTAGGTGTGAAAAAAATTTAGCAAAGAGCTTGATTAGTTGGTGTGCTAAAATTGTACTATGATCTTTGTGATCTCTGGAAAATATCTTTATCAATGGTTAAATTGAGGCTATATTTTGATCCTTAGAATTGTTTCCAAATATCTTGATAGGTAAACAAATTGATGTTGTGATCTAATATCTATAGCTATTTCTAAATATCTTGATAGGTGGTTGAACTGATGTTGTGCTCTGATCTCTATAGTTATTTCCAAATATCTTGATAGGTGTTCAAATTGATGTTGTGATCTAATATTTTTAGTCATTTCTAAATATCTTGATAGGTGTTCAAACTAATGTTATTCTTTGATATTTGTATTTGTTTCCAAATATCTTGATAGGTGTTCAAATTAATGTTGTGCTCTAATATCTGTGAACTAGTTACCATCTCTATTCAATTTATGGT
This sequence comes from Torreya grandis, assembly GCA_037957365.1. NCBI lineage: Eukaryota > Viridiplantae > Streptophyta > Pinopsida > Cupressales > Taxaceae > Torreya > Torreya grandis. The sequence goes on along the minus strand of JARHVA010000047.1, from coordinate 7,993,052 downwards.
GCATGATATTGCTCATAAATAGGTGTCTTAGAAACCACATGGATCATATGATGAGTACCAAATGGTTCCTCAAATGGAACATATTGGGATAACTCTATAATATAGGAGTGCGATCTAGGAGAGTGTGGATACTAATATCTCAGTGCCCCCTATGTGAATGCTATAATGCCTAGATTGACATACTAGTCAATATGGGCTCAAAGGGCATAATATTGATCATCAAAATGTTCATTATCTTATGAAAATTATAATATGGATTATTTTATGACCTATACAAATGGTGTGATAGATGATTATTAGTAGGAGGAAGTGTGATCATCTCCTTATCTAATAATGTAAGTAAGATGTCATGATGCCTAGCCCTGTCTAAAATCTGTATAACCCCTATGTGTGTGTCATGTGCTCTACTCACTGTAAGAGGTGATCTATGAAGTGTCTATTTGACCTTGTTGAGTATATTTATAGTTTATTTATGTTCCACTCATTTATTAATTGGAAGTGAAGTATTTTCTTGAAGCATGTTAGATGAGTAGGGCTCTAAGAAGCCTACATCCAAATCTATCTCTGAATGTGTAACCACTAGTCTCAATTTTTTTCTAATCCTAGAGCTATGCAACATATATGTCTAAATTATTGTGATGTCTCATATATAAATTTATCTCAAATAAGGAGAGTGAGATCCAAATAAAAAAGGTATTGTACTTATAAATATGTTGGTTGGTATATTATTTTATGTATATATGTTTTGAATCTTAGAATGTATTCATTTACTATTTCTAACTGGTCCTGTTGTAGTGAAGGCAACCTCTCATATGTAACTCAAGGTCCCTTGTTTTGAATGTAATACATGATAAATACCTCTTCTAACTCATCATATGTGTGTAGTGAACCACTAGGGAGTGAATGATGAAACCACTCTATTGCTCGACCCTCTAGAGTCCTAGGAAATAGCTATAAAAGAGTCAAACTTATAGTAACATGTGTCATAGCTTTCTTGTAAGCTTAGAGATGAAAGTATGGATCTTTAAGTCCATCAAACTTAGGTAAATATAGTATATATAATTTTTATGGTAATTTTGTATTTAAAATCCTGCATGGCATGGGATTATTATGGATGGAATTTGAATCCACCCATGAGTGGTATGCTTTACTTTCCACTGTGAGATGGTGTACTTGTTGTTGTAAATCACACACAACATGAATCAAGGGGATTACCTCTTTTTAAGGTATATCATCATCTTCAAGGGGTTCATTTAACTTTTAAATTTTATTTATTTATCTTAGCCATTAGTATATTTCATTGGGAATATTTTTTAGGGTGGGTTGGTTTGCTCTCTGTAACCTTTGGAGGTGTGATTACTAGGACCTATTTAGAGGGAAATGAGATATCACCCTCATTTAGGTTAGTTTGAGAAATAGGTTCTATTTTAGTAAGGGGGGTTGAGGGAGATTCATTGGTATCTATTATTTTGTTAATTTTTTAATAATTATCACATCCTAATTGATTACAAGGTACTTTATTCTCGAGTAAATGTAAGTTATGAACATAAGAATAAGTGAGTGTGTGTTTTTCACATGTGACCTAGTAGTTATTTGAGCAAGAGAAATAGGTGAAGTAAGAGGATAACTAGAAGGTGTATACTCCATGTACTCTTCATCATAATCACAATAATTATCATTATCCAAAGGTTCATCAAAATCAAATTTTAATCCACTTTTATATGTAAGAGTAGAAGAAGTCTCATCCACATGATCAGTAAGAGAGAGAGTAGGAGAAGATTTTAACTTTTTATTATTATGCAATGTGTCATCATGTGTGGGTGTAATGCAATGCATTTTTTATTATCTATGTGTAAAAAGCATGAATTATTATTACTTTCAATCTTAGAGTCAAAGGTAGAAAAATTAGAAATCATGTTTTATTTTTGTATATTATGACATGTAGGAGAAGAGTTAGAGACATTTACATTATCAATATGTTGTAAAAAATCATTGCATTGAGCTTGGAATGTAAAAGAAGGTGACAAAATAATTTCATATATCTTAGTTTGTGAATTTATAAAAGGTGCAATATCATTGATACATGTTTTTTTGAATTTAACTAAGAGTAAAGAAGATGCATTATTTTTATCTACTTTACTTGAATCATGCAAAAGTGGATTTCATGTATTGCACTTATATTGATTTGATTTGAATAAGTCGGTAATGAAAGTAGTTGAAAATCTAGGATCATAATGGAATAAATCAGTACCAACAAGAGGCTCTTTTTCCATTATATTATTAGTTTGATTTTGAGGTGTAGGAGAAGAGGGAAAGGAAAGACAAGAAAATGTATTTAATAAATCCTCATCTAAATTTTCATTGTCATGCCCATTTTAATCCTCATATCCATAATTATAAAAATATTCATCATCATTATTATAAATTAAGTCATTATTATGTTCTAATGTATAATCTTGAAAATTTATCCATTCATTATTATAATTATGAGAAAAATTCAAAAATTCATCAATTGGGTGAGGGGTTAAAGACTTATTAGATGCCATTTTAAACTTGATAAAGAAGATAATGTAAACAATGAGTACCAAGCACACACAAGGTAGAATTGTTGGAGGTCTAGATTGAACCCTAGTTGGGTAGATGATTTTTTAGGTCCTCTACCCAAATCTAATCCAACATGGGAATGACCTTAGGTTGTGGGTATCCTATAATAGGTCAGACCTCTAGGATTTTTAACAATGCTAGCTCCTCTAATGCATCATTTTATCTCATTTCCACTACTAAGACCTACTAATGATGAGGGAAAAGGGAGAGAGAGATAACTTGAAAGGGAAACCTAAGCTAAAAATGATGATGCACTTAAAAAATTGTTGATCCACTCTTTTTGAACTCTTAAAACACTAATGAAACAAGAAAAAGACTAGATTTAGGACTCCAAATATCTATCATACATCATTATTTCATGCAGATGTTCACCAAATGATCAAAAGTTAAGGGGAGTGGTGGAGAGGTCTAATACAAGACACTAACCAGCCAAGTATCCACATGATAGCTTTAATCAAAATGGCATTTGAACACTAAACATAACCTACATAACAAGATAACTACTAACTAGGTGAGATCAAGACTTGACAAGGGAGAAAAGCTCTACCACATATGCAAATCAATTGACATGAACACGCTAGATAAGAATAATGAAATTTTAATACAATATTCTATTTATTTCAAGAGGTTATAATCTCCATCTTGGCAGAGTTTAGTCATGCCCAAGAGAGGGATCAGAGGATATATTTTTAGGCTCAAAAGCCTCTATATATAGAAAAAAAGGAGAAAGAAAGAGATGGGAACACGTGTTGAGAGTCGAGAAAGGGTCCCAATGTTCAAGGAATGAGGTGGCATTTCATTGATTCTTTTCCTTATGCATGCCTTTCTCCAATTAAGATTAATCCTTATCAACAAGCTAACCTCCTTTTTTCTAATAGTCCTCGAGCTCCTTTCATTGGCTGAGAGATCCCACTAGAAGACAAGGGTTTATTATGCATAGTGACAAAATATATTTGAGTGGAATCATTGCTCCAACTACTTCTTCAACCACCAGTTCACCATCTTGGGACCATAAGCCCACTTGACTTGCTCATGAGGATCAAACCCTTGAATCTTGAAACTAACAGTACCATGCCATTAATGGTGGTTAGTACTTGATTTGTTAAGGATGGGGCCATGTCAAAAGATGAGACCCTTTGTATTAATCACATATCTGCTTTATCTCCATGTTTGGATCATAGGTCCATTTTATAGGTGAAAAACCAATCTCAAACTTTTGGTTTTCTTATAGTATTTACATCAATGGGGACTTATAGACCATATAGCTTAGTTCTTGATCCTATTAGGTATAAAAAGACCCATTTTGTCTCTATAGGTACTGAGAGTTCATCATATGCATGGATATTTCTTCTAAAAATAGTGACCATAATCATAGAATGGACCCTAAAAGCTACAAATTTTATGAACAAAAGGTCCATATTTAGCTTTAATGGCATCCATTTATGTTCTTGATACCTGACTGCATGGCTATGTCTACTCCATGAAATTTGATTAGGCTTTAATGGTCGTGGGATGATCCATGCAAGACCTATTTGATTTGGTCAAAAAGCTACTTTTTGGTTCAACTTTTTTCATTGAATATTTCTTGAGTCAATCAAAATTCTCTAGCTTGTCTTTACTCTCATTGGTCACATAGATCCTCATTGTCAGATCTTGACATTTTGACATCCTACACACTGTTAGATCGTGATGTATGATTCAAAATGAGCCCTTGATCTAGATCCTTTGACCTTTGGAATTTAATTCACATCATTGGATCAAGATGTACAAATCAATGTGAGCCTTTTATTTACCTAGACCCATGATTTGAAATCAAACAATTAATTCATGAGACCCAACTTTGACATTTGTGCAACTGTCAATCCTTGAACCCTAGTAGATAAATGTTGAGCTTTACTTTGACATCCAAGGGAACATCCTATTCTACAAGTCAATATTTGAAAGCTTATATCTTGAGTTAGAAGCCTCATCAAGACATGAAATTTGTGGAGTATGTTCTTATCATGAAAAAATTTATGGCAATGCATTCTTTTGGCTAATAAGGCTTTCTAGGGTACATTTATTAAATTATTAAATGGTTTCTCCATTAATTTCTCTATGATGTCTTAGTGATAGTCTAGTCCTTAAAATTTTCCAAATTCATTGTTTGATCAATCTTTCAAGGTTATGATAAATTCCTAATATTTTTACAACCTGGTCCATGCTCCTAAATGCTTAGACACCATGGAATTTGCTTGGATCCTCTTCTTTGTAACTCTAGACCCATTTCAATCCTTTAGTCCACTCATCAAACCTTGAAAAATCTTTAAATGTGGGCCAAAATTGGGAAACAATAATGTAATATAACATAAATATATGTGTAATTATGAGAAATTGTTAACCAAATATGTAAAAAAAACTAATATTGTAAGTGAAACCCTAATTGCTAGTATTTGGGTGTACAGGGGCCTAGTATGTGGATCTAGGGTTTGAATGAGGATTTTTTGGAAAAAAATTAATTACATTAAATTATTGAAGCCATAATATAAGGTGAATTTGAATGAGCTAGGTTATGCCAAAAATTAAAAAAGAAGAAGTTTGTAACCCTAAATTAATGCACAAAAGTTATAAGAAGGTAAACCCTAATCAAAACTAGGGTCTTAAGAAATATTTGAAGTCAAGTTAACCAAATTTTTTAACCTTTTAGGACTTAGTGAGTGTAAATATTATGTTTTTAAAGGGTTGAGTATGATAATAATCTGGAATAAAAACTAGAAATAATTGATTTAACAAACCTTTCCCAAATAGCTAATGTGGAGAGAAAGAATTCTTATTTGGAATAAAATAGGTCTTTCTATGGATCAAAGAGCCAAAATAGGTTGGAGAAATAGACAGACACCTTTCATTCTATGACTGTGGCTGAAATATGGTCTTGGATAGTATCATTAATATCAAGATAGTAGCACAATATGGCGTTAATGTCCAATTATGGCACTATTTTCCTTCTTATAGGAACTTTCTAAATTTTAGGGAAGTTGTAGGAGCTTTTGGGAGTCCTGTAGGTGCTTATGTGTCATCTAGGAGCTCACCTAGTCACCATTTTGGTTGAATCTCTTCTAAAACCCTAATGAGTACACACACACACACATGAAACAATAACCAAATCAAATTTAAAAAGGAAGGGAAAAAATAAGTTGTGGGATGTTACAAACACATGGATTAGAACCCCTATTATTTTGGTTGCTACCTACATTAACCCCAATTCTAGGGTTCTCAAATCACATGTAGTTCTCCTTTAGGGAACATGCATAATTAATTTGCCTGGTATGCTATAAGGAATTTTACGTACGCCCTTATTTGATCAAGCATGTAATGTCTAGATGTGACAGCTGAGTAGTTTGTAGAGTATTGAGTTGTACTATTGACTAATTTTATGTAATTATGTGCCAAAATAGTAAGTGATAGATGTAAAATGCCATGTGAGGCTCTTTATATAGAATTAAATTTTATTTTAATATAAGACCTTGTTCATTGGCTGACAAGTTGTAAAATAGGGATAAAAAACATAAGTGAAGGCTCAAGGTAGGTTTAGGACCCAAACATGGGAAAAAATGACATTTGGATACTAGAGGCATAATTGAATAGTAGCACCATGTGGTTATACTATTTTGAAAATGGCACTAGTGTCATGAGGCCTAAAAATGGAGCTAAAGACCAAGTAGAATAGGATAGGGGCCCCTGTGACTGGGTGGAGGTGACTTAGGACCACTAGGGGTACAACAAATAGGGAAAATATGACATAAGAAAGATTTAAAAACTCAAAATGACTATGTGAACAAGGACTATATTCATCACTAAGATATTCATGTGAAAGAGCAACAAAATACATAGTAGTTATGGTTGCTTGACAAAATTAGGGTGTTTACAGTGTCCTTTTGGTCATCATATGGTATTTTTTTTATTAGAGAAGTCAATTGAAAAATTATAATATCTTCAACATAATTTTGAGTTTAGATCCCCTTTTATTCATGAAATATTTTTTAGATATCGAGATAGTGGTGCATCTAGATTGAGGTCATTTATTTATAATCAGTGGTAAATTCACAAAGAAGATAATAAATTCATTAATCAATACAATATGTAAAAAATCCAATATATTTGTCTAAAATTTAAAATATCTAAATTTTTGAGATATATGTATTTAATATATTTTTACTAATACACACACACACACACACACACACACACACACACACACACACACACACACACACACACTTAAATAAAATGTATAGCATAGATGTAACTAAATCTTCACTACTAAAACTAATTTTAAATGATATAATGTTTCATAAATATTGTAGCATTGAGGTCCTTCATGTCAAACTATGTATAAAGTTGAGACTTTACCTACTTGATCATGCCCAAGTCATCTATGATCAATAGCATTTCATCCATGTAGATAACTTTGATGAAAAATGATAACCAACTTCATCATAGTAAACACAAGGATCAACAATTTTTCACACATACCCAAGTCCAACCACATATCTATCAAAATCATGATTCCACATTTTAGGTGATTGCTTCAAGATATACAAGGAATTTTTTGATTTGAAAACCAAGTCCTCTTTCTCTTTCACATTGAATCTCTCAAGTTGTGACATGTATATTTATTGATGCATCCATAATTAGGTGTCTTAATTAAGAGATACCTTATATGATGCAACTCAAAATTATGAAGTGGAAATTCACATAATAATAATCAAATTTTATTATTTTAAATAGATATTACACATCAAACTGATGGCCAAATATACAACCTTATATCCAATAAAATTATTATCAATAAAATTTTCACCCTTGAGAAGGGTGTTCAAGGCTCCTACCTTAACTGATAGCATGGGAACTCTTCAAAGGTTGTGGGTGACCTTATAGTTGAAGAGAACCTATAAATAGGGATAGATCCCTTGATGCATCACTTATAACCAATCACTAACCTACTATCTTATAATTAAAAGTGATAAATAAAACTATAAACTAAATGGGATGTGATACATCAAATCTTATGACCACTACCACTGATTTGCATGTGCACTAAGACCTATAGAGCTGCAATAACATACACTTATCCTAAAAGAACCTATCACATCAATGATTTGAAAAGAGGTGAAGCAATATGAGAATATAAGGGAAGTTTTTTACCACTTCTAATCCACTTAGAACCTTTGATGACACTCTTCACAACCTACAATAGAGAACTAAACTATAAGATGGTAACAAGAATATGACAACAAAACAAGGTGAGTTGAGTCTACACTTGCTTAGATCAACCATTCAAATATTCACACTATAAATATCCATAGAAGGAGGTAAAACTAATCATACTATTGACCAATAGTCATATAAAATAATAGGACTATGCTATACTCCTGGTGTAAGGATCCATTACAATTCCAAAATCAAGCATACATATAGAAGAGAATGAGAAGGAGAGAGAAGATGTGTGTAGGAGAGGTCTATGAAAAGTGTCATCTCATGAAGAATTAGGTTATAAATAAGAAAAATTCTAAATGATAGTCATGAAACTCTCCTCAACATGTGTCATCTTATAATGATCTTCTTCTTTATCAAGGTGGCATAGGAGATCATCATTATCTTTTATGACTCATCCATCTTCTTTTAAACTACCCATTGCGAGTGATTATGAAGTGAAAATTAATATTAATGGATTATAATGACTTAAATTGCATTTTAAATATATTTAATATCCCTATTTAATCATATTTCCACTTTTTTTATAATCCCTCTCATAGTTCTCATGTTTTGCTCTCTTGAGGCTTATTCCTTGTAGCCCTGCTTAGACACAAATATCCTTATTTTGATATATCCACAAAAATTATATGGAAAATAATAGAATATTTTGGTACCTTTTATCCACTTTCATCTTCACCCAAATTTTCATGAGCCAACTCTCAAGGCAGACCCACTTTCTCAACACCCATCTTTCCCAATTACGCCTAATGTACACCTACAGTAATAGAGACCATACAAGGCCATAAAATAATTATTAAAAACCTAAAAAATAATTTAGGGTACATAAAATTAGGTAATTTTGAAAATTTTCATTCAATTTCATGGGTTATAATTCAATTTATTCAAATTACAAGTTTGTTATCCATAGTTGATCATGCACACAGGCTTGAGTAGGCCGAGAGCAAAGAAAATTGCATGGAGAGAGTTTTATGGAATTTAAAATCAAAATAAGACCTTTTTTAGGTCCAACCCATATTCCTTTAACTCATCCAACCATCATTTATCTTTGGTCAACCTTAATAAGCTCTCATCAAGCAAAAAGGATGAATTTTGTGCATGAAAAGGACTATGTTCATGGTTGTAGGTTTCCTTTGTTCTTTTGGATAATTTTATGACAATATTAAAATTATTTAATGTTAATTAATGATTATCACAATCTCATATACCTATTACAACCCAAAAATCAGTGCAAATCATTGTACACTTTCTCTAATTCTTGAAAACAAGCTTAGAAAAGGAGCTTTAGCGAGCTTGTAGATCTCTTTTGGGTTTGATGCTTGTCAAGGTCCAAGAAGAGGTTTTAAACCAATGATATTATATTTTATATCCTCCATGGAATATTTTACATCTCATCACTATCAATCACTCTTCATTTACATCTTCAAACCTCATATGCTATGCAAGACTAGCTTTTCTTAATCGAGAATGTGGACCTACAAGTCTGTAAACCTGTAGGTCTACATTCATCTTACATTAAGCCATTGGTGGCACATATTAGACTTTTTTTAAAAATAAATAGACCTAAATATTTTTCAATACCCTATTCATTATTTATATGCTCTTAAAACCCATGTGTTTCATGCAAAACATGCACATTTTCATATTCTTGGAGGTGTATATCTATAGTTTGGAAACATTACAGACCTAAGATTTTAACCATTGAGTACCAACACCTCAAAATTAAGTCTATTGAGATATTGGTGATAATTAATTTTATTTATATTAATGTCTATATACTATTCAATTGGTTATGTGACTCTTTAAACATCTCAAAAGGAGAAAAATTGTAGTCTTCTAATCAGGATACATAAACTATTTTTTATATTTTATTTCCATGGATGATATTATATAAATTTTGAATATTTTTATTGAAATATAAAATTCAATTTAGACTTTTCCAAATATACTATATCAAATTTCATCCACAAGTTATTCATTTCTTTGTTCAATCTTTCATACTTGCAGGCATGTTGGAGAACACTAAGACTACAAAGTCTCTCATAACTTTAAATTTACCCTTGATGTTTGATTTATGATACCTAAAGAGAGTAAAATGAGAAATTATAGGTTTCTGGAGGTTGATTAAAGGTCACTTAAGGAAAGAAACATTCCAAAACCACCAAAAGCCTGCTTGCCATCTTCAAAAATCAACAAATATAGCCCTTTTCTTAATAAGTGTTGTAAATGATGTTTTAATATCAATGGGATATTTTAATACTTTTAAAAATCCTTCACCTTTAAAAATGATCTCCAAAAAGTCATTAAATTACCTAAAACTAAGCAATGGGCTTTTAGGAGGGTTTTGGAGCACTTTTATTGTTAACAATGGTTCATAAATGTAAGCCCTATAACCTACAACTAATTCATCTAATATTGAGGTAATAATGTCCCATATCTACCCCTAATATGGTTTTACCCAAATCACCTTATCATTTATGAACCAAACATTTGAAAATAGCCATTACTAGCTTGCAAAAAGCTCGATGAAGGAGATGAAGTGTTTTTTGTTTGTTTTAGACCTGTTACTAATTTTTTAGCATGGATATGACATGTAATAGGTTATATGATGTTTTTAAGGAGTTTCACCACCTATTTACATGATTCTCTTGGTTGGAGATGCTCATTTTCACCCAAAAAAGCTACCAAAACTCATCTAAACACTTTCTTGACTATGATCTTAAGTTGTAACTTGTTCCAAATACCAAATGGAAATTTTCCTACCCTACACAAAGATGAAATCACATAACAAGACTCCTTTTGTAACATACACCTTCCATGATACATGCATCATGTTATATTGAGAGTTTCACATAGTGCATAAAGGTTGATATATGTTATAAATGTATACTTTGCCACCTTTTGAAGCTTGTATGAACCTATGGATCATGTCATCATCTATATGAGTTCCACATGGCCTTAAGTGACTTCTCCTTTCATGGTTCAACTCCTCCTTGATGCTCTTTAATGAAGTCACCTTATATCATGTCTTCATGTGAATCAAATATAAATTGAACTCTTATGAATTACCTTAATCTTTAAAAACTTACCTTAAGTTTTGGAAACTATATTTCAAAAGACATTTTGAAACCTCACCAAGGACCAAGTTATGATGACTAGCTGATCAATTGATTATCATGACTTTACCTTAGGACAAGACCTTGAAAAGGACCCCAAAATAACCTAAACATCACCTCAAAACACTACTATAGGATATAACCTCAAGACAAGGATTATCAATAGCTATTAATAGGGTTAGAAGGCTTGACAACAAAGTTTGAAATGATATCCCCTATGGTATCCAAATTTGGCTAACAAAAACTACATAAATTTTTGTAGGATTACAAACAACAAACTAACACCAAAGTGTTACCCAAGTGACTCAACTCCAATAGCCCCTCCTAGATCTATGAATAGACCTTTATCGCAATACTCTTGAAATTATTCTTTGAACTATTTCCTAATCTAGAATTGAATGCCATTTCAAATGAAAAGGATGTGTTTATATAGATACATAATCCACCCATTTACATTATTTTCTTTCAATAACCTACTAAGACTATAAATATTAAATGTTTATGACACATCAACTCCTAATCCTATGTATAAATAAATAGTAGAGGAGCTAACTCAAATAAGCATTTGGATGTTTTCAAACATACTACAAATCATTAGAACAACAAAATAATTCACCACAAATTAATATTAACTAACTACTCATATTTATTTTTTTGATACAATACTATAAGTGGACTTGGATTTTATTAGATCATTTCTTCTTCAAGATCACCATGAAGAAACATTATCATCACATCCATTTTATATATCTCAATATCAAACACATCATCAACGGATAAAATAAATCTTATTGAAGTTAGTTTTTCATCTCATTTTGATCTCCTAAGTGTTGGAGTTGCAGGCCCCTCCTCTTCTTGTGACTCTTGAGACTCTTCATCCACTGCACCACAAACTATTCATCATATATATCAACTCACATATTTTATGAATTTTCATTTGGATAGTCCTTAAAATTTCCTTGTGCAAACACCTTGTGCACCTCCTTGAAGACTACATTCCAAATGTATACCACCTTCTTCATCTCAAGATTCCAAAGCTTGTATCCTTTGACACCATACCCAATAAAGGTGTACTTTGAAAGCATAAATTCAAGTTTCGATCTATTTTTATTTAATATATGAGAATAATATTCACAAAAAAAATGCAAATGTTTCAAGTAGGGCTTATCATAAGTCCATGATTGCTATGGAGTCTTATCAACTAGCATTGAGATATGGGATTTGTTAACAAGATAAAAAATAATAGCCACTACTACAACCCAAAATTTCTACTCCAAATGTGCATTTATCAACATACTTTAGGCATTGTCCATCAACATCATATTTATCCACTCTGTGACTCCATTCTATTGTAGTGTATATGAATTCATCTTAAACCTTTAAATACTGCTCTACCTACAGAACTCATCAAACTCCTTGGATTAATTCTCATCCCCATTATCCACATGTAATACCTTGATCCTCTTTTTTGTCTAGTTTTCCATAAGATATTTGAACTCCTTGAATTTATTAATAAATTTGAATTTATTGAGGATAAAGTATATCCATGTCTTGCAAGAATAGTCATATATGAAATTCACATAGAAGACAAACATGCTCAATGATGGGACATCTGGTAGTCCAAACACATCATTATGAATTATCTATAATATTCCACTTTCCCATGCACCACTTCTAGGGAATTTCACTCAAATTTTCTTAACTTAAACACAACATTCATAGAAGTCAAAGTCCAAGGGATAATTATCCATACCTTTCACCATATCCTTAGTCTACAACATGTATAAAATTTTTCATTGATCTAACCTAGTATCTAATACCATATAATTATCTCTTCTAATAGAGCCAAAACACAAGTTCATACTTCAACATTAACCTAAGGAACAAAATAAATATTACATTCACTACTTACCAAAGTTATATCAACCCTGAATAGATTAATTGTACGCATGCCCCTTGCCAACACCATGGCTACATGAATTTTGTTTCACCCAATATTGCTAAATAATATTTGGAAACCAACATCATTCATTTTTACCATAAAGAAGTAAATTCCTAACAAGGGAAAGAATGTATAAAACACTTTAGGAGAGTCATAAATTCTTAGCAAAGCTAGGAAAGTGGAAAACACCTTAGAGAGTTTTGATCCTCATATATCTAAATCTCAGCTGCAATATTCATCTACTCATGATATTTTAACACATTTAGACCTGAGTTTGATTTGTTGACACATTTTTTTTAGGAAAAAATTAGAGAGAGAGATGCATTTCTTAAAAAAATGAAAACGTGTTATTTTTTTAAAGCAGTAATTATGATAATTAATGTCTTTGGAGGGACAATTTTGATTCCACAAGGAACACACTAGGGGAAGTACCCTAATAGGTGAACATAGTCCAATATTTGACATGAATATGATCAAATAATACCCCATAGTTATCATGATACTACTTTGATTTACTTGGTATAGTTTACTCAATAGTTGTCAAAGTGCATGATCATAAAATGTCTAATAGCTATTTGACTTTTAGTGTAAAGCAACAAATCACATCATAAAATGTAAGATTTAATAATTATTAGATACCCAATCTATAGTACATTTTCACCTATATATAAAAATTTTAAAATAATTTCAAACTTATTTTAAATGAATTCAAAATGTGATTTTTCTTCCATTTAAATAGGGAGACACTATCTTGTTGGTATATTAGAGGTAGCTAGTGGTTAAATCACTTACATATTTAATATTTTTTTGGGTGTTTATTCATGTTAACCCATAGACAATCAACCCTAATATATTAGTTTATTTTTAAACTCACAAGTTAATTAATCCCTCATATATATATATATATATATATATATATATATATATATATATATATATATATATATATATATATATATATATATATATATGATCCATGTGTGTGTGTTATACGCTCTCTATGTGTGTACGTTGAGGTAGCCAATGGTTAAATCACTTACATATTTAATATTATTTTTTGTTTTTATTCATGTTAACCTATAGACAATCATATATATATATATATATATATATATATATATATATATATATATATATATATATATATATATATATATATATATATATATTACAAGTACATAGATTAATACCCACCTAATATATTTACCTTGCATAAATTTAATTTTTTATAATATACCAGAAACATTTTGGTAGGTTATTGAGAGTTAATGGGTCCCTCGCCCTTTAGTAAATAAAACCATGATTATAAAAATCCAAGTACAAAAACTAAGAGGATTTTAATAATGTAAAAGGGATCAAGTCCATGAGAACCATCAAAATCCAAAAAACCAACAGCCAAACTAACCTACCCAAAGATCGACATAACAACACCAAACCCTTGCTAAACAATAATCTAACAAACTTGAATCAAGAAACCAAGATCCAACACATGCCAAAACCCTCAAAGAAATGCTGAAATGGACCCAAATTATGGTGTCATAGCCAAAAATTCATGATGACTACAAGTATCTCCTACAACCAAAGCATCATTTCATCCCATGCCACTCAATTGTTACTTGGGAGGATCTTTCATCTGAGCATCCACATCACCACTCACTACCACTACCATCTTGGTCATCCTATTAACCTTTCCACCATGGCTACCACACCTTCCTCTATCCCTCTGATCCACCATGTAACCACCAAGTCCTGTGGAGCAATTAAAGAGTACATACAAGCCCTCATATGACACGACATCACATAATGTCAAGTGACCAACCTACCACCTTGCACACCCAAGACTTAAACACTAACCTACAAAGGGAGAATGGGCATTACAACCCCAAATAGATGCACTCACAACTATAATGTTGAGACCACCCTACTTGCCCATTGGAGATCGATAACCATAGCCAGGGATGCAAGAGGGGCCTTATATGCCTGCACATCTAATGTTATTGCAAAACCCCAAGAGAAGAAGGGTGTTGAAGCTAACCTTGAATCCACTCAATAAAGGCCAAAATAGTAACAAACCTCTCCTCCCACTCATATAAGGTAGATAGGGGTACCAACCCTAGACTTTCCCAATAAGGAATTTTAAGCACTCCCTTGAAATTCTACCACCACTCTATCTAGTCCCACTTAAAACTGCAACCATACCAAATTAGCAATAATATTCCTTGTTTATAGTTCATCCTCTAAAACAAGTAGGGGATTCTTGAAAAACATTGAAGCCAACTCATAGTTAACTTTTACCCTAAGGGAAATATTTAAGTAGACCATGCCAATTAGTTTCCTTATTGCCTCCAAAATTGCCCCTGACTATATGATAAAGACTTTCTTCAACTAAAAATTGATGACACTGAACACTGCCTTTAAATTCCATTTCACTCTTTGTGGCCTTCAAATGTATTAGGTGGTGCTCAACACCAGTTGCAAAATTTCATCCATCTCCATATGGTCACTTGGGAACTGGCTCAACCATTAACCTACCACACTCAAGTTGTCACCCAACATGCCATGCAATTAACTACGGTCATTGCCATAAAGTAAAATTGACATCACCTAAGTGCTAAATAATTCTCCTTCAATTGTGTGAGCTAAAGCCATGGATTCTATGGGTGACATGATTATTTTCATCCAAAGGCCACCCCCCAAAAAAATTAAACTAGGAAGAACATCACCCCAAATAATTAACATTAGTAAACAACTCCCCCAAGATTAGTACTTAGCCAAGCATCCCAAGAATTATCCACAACCAACTCTTCCTATTGATAAATACCCCTATTATCCAAGAAGTTCCAACTGAGTTATCCTCTCTAAAGCAATGTGAGACCTCTGAATAAAAGAAAGAATCTAGGATATCCCAAATGTACTGCCAAATATTGTTAATATTCCAAGAACTAGCGTTCCAATGTTAAGCACAAAATATACTGAGAGGGAGGGGATGAATCAGTATATTATATCTTATTTCTTAATCAAATTCATTTTCTTTAACCACTTAACCACATATTCAAGATATTTAATAAAATTGAAACAATAATATGCACCACATAAGAGAGAGAGAGAGAGAGAGAGAGAGAGAGAGAGACCATATTTTTACATGGAAACCCAAAGTGAAAAAAATAATGGAGAACAATCTAAAGTATATGAATGAGCACCAACTGAAATTACAAAGTTTGCAAGCACCAACTTGCAGGAGCAACAACCCCTTTGCCGAGCACCAACACAACTATTTGTGAGCACCAACCCATAGAAGCACCAACCCCTTGCAAATATTTGTGAGCACCAACCCATAGGAGCACCAACCCCTCTTGTGTATAAAACACAACTATTTCTCAATGTTGTTTACTCAACAAATGATAGAAATCTACAATATCTCTTGATTTTCTCTATTTGCAAACAAATACAAACCATGCACTCTCTTGCATATTAAAAATGGCTTCTCAAGCCTTTATTTATAGCTTTCCAAATGACCTTTGGAATTCACCCTTTGTAACCCTTCAATCCTCATAGAAAATGGTGCCAAACTTGCATGACCCTTCGTATCCTTACATTTGAAAAGTCATATGGTGACCTTTCATAAGCAAAAGCATCCTTTCCTCTTTTGTCTTTATTTTGGTGACTTTTCGTATTCCTCAAAGTGTCCCTTCATGGAAAAATGCACCATACCCTCTTTTGTTTTCACATGGTGACTCTTGGAATTCCTCAAGATGACTCTTCATGAGAAAATAAGTCCCATTCATCTTTCATCTTTTACCCCGTGACTCTTTAACTTCTCTATGGGACCTCTTTTGACTTATATGCAACCAAAAATATATTCATTAATATTAAATAAATATTAACACATATTAGCCAAGATATGAATATTAAAAACACCATTAAATGCAATGGGGCCTTTATCACCAATAATGCTAGACCTTTGACATCAATGACAATATTTTCAACAATCTCCCCCTTTGTCATTGATGGAAACCTCAAACTGAAACTACCACATCCTGAAACATGCACATACTACCATCTAAAAAACATACAATAACTCCCCCTTACTATAGCAACTTGTATCTATTTTTTCACCTGTACCTATACATGTTATTCTCCCCCTTTGACATCAATGGCAAAGGGCCTACCCAAAGCTAACACTTAGCTCCCCCTCAACTAATGTTGAACCTCAATGGAAAGAAGTAAAATAAATTACTCTCAACTTCTCCTATAGATACTCAAATATGTATTTTGGTAGTGCCTTTGTGCAAATATCTACAATCTGCTTTATAGTACTAATATACTCCATCTTAACCTGTTGATCTACAATCTACTCTCTCAAAAAGTGATATCTAATAAGAATATGTTTTATTCTTGAATGTATCACTAGATTCTTTGAAATATTAATAGCACTTATGTTGTCACAAAAAATAGAAATAGGTTCATCATATTTTACCTTGATATCTTTTAACATTTGTTTCATCCAAATCACTTGAGTACAACACAATACTGCTACAATATATTCTACTTCAGCTATAGAAAGTGATACTAAACTCTACTTCTTTCTTATCCATGATACTAATCTATCACCAAAGAAGAAAGCTCCTCCACTTGTACTCTTTATGTCATCTAAGCACCCTACCCAATCTAAATCTGTATAAGCAACTAAAGTAAAATCTCTACCTATAGAATACCACAATCCATAATCCAATGTTCCCTTGATATATCAGAATATTCTCTTCACCAACTAAACATAATTATCTTTTGGAGATGATTGATATCTTGCAACCATACCTACTGCAATCATGATGTCTAGCCTCGATGTTGTCAAATATAAAAGACTACCAATCATAGATCTATACAAAGACTGATCTTCAATAGATGAATCATCCTTGCTCACCTTATTTTTTATACACATTGCTATGCCAACTAGTGCAAAATTCTCAAAACCAAATTTCTTCAACATTTTCTTGGCATATTTACTTTGAGATATGAAAATTCTTTTATCTGACTAAAATATTTGCAACCCTAAGAAAAATGATAATTCTCCAAGCATAGACATCTCAAATTGTTTTTGCATATTATCAAAAAATTATTTTGTCATTTTTTCAATGTTTCTTCCAAAAATGATGTCATCAACATATAACACAACAATAAATTGATGCTCACCTTCTATTTTGATGTAGAGATTATTGTCATCAAATCCTCTCTTGAAACCTTGATCCTGCAAGTACTTATCAAGTCTTGCATACCAAGCTCTAGGATCTTGTTTCAATCCATACAATTCTTTTTTCAATTTGCATACATGGCTACTAATATTTGAGAGAATAAATTCCTTAGGCTGCTCAATATAGACCTCTTCTAGATTCTCATTTAGAAATGTAGATCTGACATCCATCTGAAACACTTTGAAATTTTTAAACACTGCATATGCAAGAAATATTTTAATAGCCTCTAACCTTGCCACTAGTGCAAAAGTTTCTTCAAAATCTATTCTTTCAATTTTAGCATATCCTTTACATACTAATCTTGCTTTATTCCTGGTCACTTCTCTATTTTCATTCAACTTATTTCTATAAACCCATTTTGTTCCTATCACATTATGATCTTTTAGTTTAAAAACTAATTCCCAAGTATCATTTTTTTCTATCTAGTTTAATTTTTCATCCATAGCCTTAACCTAATGCTTATCATGTCTAGCTTCTAAGAAATTTCTAGGCTAAATTTTGGATAATAAAGAGAAATTAACTTGCTCAGATTCACTTACCATCATTATTCTAGTATGAATTTCTTCATTTATGTCTTCGATGATGTCACTTTCATTATGATTTCTCTGAACATATTTAGATGGAGTTTTGGTGTCTTTTTTCTCCTCATCTTTATTTAATTCTTCAAAAATTTTCTCTTTAATGATTTTAGGAATGTCTACTGGATCACTGATTCTTTATGTTCCATCTTCTTCTATCCTGACACTTGTACTTTGAATAATTTTCTTGGTTTTTTTGTTATAACCTTTATAAGATTTACTTTTGCAAGAATAACCAAGAAATATACCTTCATCTAATCTAGATTCAAACTTTCTAAGTTTTTCATCGATTCTCTTTATGAAGCATCTGTTGCCAAATTTTTTGAAATAATCAACTGTTGTTGATTTGTCTTTCTATAGCTCATAAGGAGTATTGTCATTATTGAGTCTCAATAATGCTCTATTCTGAATATGCACTATTTTATAAACTATCTCTCTCTAATATTTATTTGGTATCTTGGATTCATTTAGCATTGTCCTCACCATCTCCTGAACTATTCTATTTTTCCGCTCAACTACTCTATTTTGTTGTAGAGTTCTGGCTGCTAAATAATGTCTCTTTATTCCATGGTCTTCACACAACTCAATAAATTGATCTGACATGAATTCTTATCCTTGATCTAATCTTAGACACTTAATCTTCAAACCAGTTTCATTCTGAACTAATGCTTTGAATGCTTTGAAATGTCTGAAAACTTCTCATTATTTTCTTTAAAAATATTACACAAGTCATATGTGAAAATCCACCAATAAGAAACATGAAATATTTCTCACCTTAAGTACTTTGAGCTTGCATAGGTCAACACTAATTATTGTGAATAAGCTCTAACATCTGAGTGGTCGAGTACTCTTTTATTTTGAACTATCTTCCGACATGTTTCCCATGTTGACAAGGTTCATAAAGCATGTCGGATGGCTTTGTAATCTTTGAAAGATTTCTTACTACTTGCATTTTGTTGATGTTGACAAGATTATCAAAATTTATATGACCCATTCTCATGTGCCATATCTAAATTTTTTCAATTTGACTCAAATAATATTTTTGACCTTTGATGTCTGATAACATATACAAATTATTGTCTATTCTCTAAGCATCTGTAATCAAAACATCTAAATATTTTCTCTTAATTTCACAACCTTCTGCATAAAACTTTAGTGTGTTCCCCTGATCACACATTTAACTTACACTCAAAAGATTATGCTTAAGACCTACATACAAAACATTTTTAGTTTTAATTCTACCATTATCTAAACTTAGTGTACATTTTTTAGCAATTTTGGAAGTAGTATTATCTCCAAATTTTATTGTGCCACCATTGATCTTATTCAAAGTTATGAACTTGCTTTTGTCTCCTATCATGTACCTCAAACATCTACTATCAATGAACCATGGCTTTTTTTCATTTCTCGCATGTAAAGCTATTTGTACCAACATAGATTATTTAGGTTGTTTCTTCTACCATGAACCTATCTGAACTTTCTTCTTGATGAATAAAGCCTTGAAACTCTGGTCCTTCTTGACTGACTCGAACACACTTCTACAGTTTCGAGCTATGTGTCTAAATTTGTTTCACTTGTAACATATTATGGCCTTTTCATTAAATCTTGATAGAGGAGCAAAAGAGTTGTGGCTTCTGCTTGACTCTGCATGACTTTCCTTCTTATTTCTATAATTGTTGGCTCTTCTTCGACATTCTATTTTATTATGACCATATCCATTATAATAAAAATTATGGCCACAAAAATAGGACCTATTTTTGTATCTCTAACTTGATTTCCTTTTGTAGCTATGTTCCCTCCAGCTTTCTTTATTTGAGATGTCCTCTGTATTCTTAACTTCTTTTTTATGTATTTTTTTGTAAGAGCTTCAGCATAGCTCTTTCCTTTTTTCTTATCTATGAAATTAGTGGCCTCCCCTTTCTCTTTTTCAAATCTAATACATGTCTTATCTAACATTGATCTTTGATTTTCTAATATCTTATTCAACATATTAGTGGTATTCTCAAATTTTGAATCATTGGTTGCTCTATCATTGATTGCTTTATTTGTTTTCTCAAGATCTACTTTTAAAGAAGCAATTTCAATAACATACCTTTCACATTATTTACTTACTATTTTCAGCTATGTCATTAGATCTTCTTCATTTTTCTTAGCTTCTTCAAAGTGTTTTTGTAGATCTTAAATTATTTCCTTTGACTCTTTTTTTTTTTTTTTGATCTGGAGCTTTAATCTTCGATTCTTCTTTTCAAAGGATTTTAACTCTTCTAAGGCACAAACGAGTTCTCCTTCTAGATTCACTTCAACTTCATCCTATTCTTCTTCTAGATCATATGTACGTTTACTTTTAGAGGCATATTTATGTATGGCCATGAATAGAATCTCTTCTTCTTCTGAATCATTGACTCCACTATCTTTGACTGAGCTAGTATTTTTAGAATACAAACTCTTCTTCTCGAATCTCTTCTTGAATTTTCCTTTAAAATTATTTTTATATGTAGACTTTCCTTCTTCATTGTCACCATTACCCTTATCTGGGCACTTAACTACAAAATGTCTAATCTTTTTACAATTAAAACATTTGAAAGGTAATTTTCTTTGATATTTACATATGCCCTTTTTTGGCTTGCAAATGAATAGAGCTCCGTTGTCATCTTCATCATCGCTAGAATTGTTACTTGATTATTGAATCTTAGCCTTCTCTTTTTTTGATGTCTTGAAATAAGCTTCTCTCTTTTAAGGTTTCTTTTATTTAGTTCACATCTTATATGTGGTAAGAATACCATGTAGCTCATTCATCTTTAGCTTGGCTAAATTCTTCACCTTTTCAATTGCCGAAACTTTTACATCATATCTCAATGGTAGAGATCTCAAAACTTTGTGAACCATAATTGATTCTTCTAACTTTTCTCCAAGACCTTGAATGTGATTAACTATTTGATCAACCTGTAAAAGATAACTTGCTATATTTTCTTCCTCTTCCATCTTCAAACTCTCAAATTGTCTTCTGAAAGTTTGAAACTTGGCTTGCTGAAACCTTTCCATCATCTTTGTAAATATTCTCAAGTTTTACCCAAGTTTCATAAGCAAATTTACATTGCATAACTTCAAAAAATTATGATTCACATAAACCACATAAAATAGCATTTAAAGCTTTAGCATTATTTTCACTTGCCTTCTTTTTTGTAAGAGTAGTTACAAGTGTTTGTGGCTCTTCATATTCTTCTGCCACTACTTGCCATATGTCGAATCCAAGAGTCATCAAATAAGTCTTCATCTTTATGATCCAAAAAATATAATTTGTCTCATCAAACAAATGTGTCTTATATGTATAAAAACTTTCATGTGATCCAACCATCATGCTATCTTGATCTACCTTCAAGCTGTAAAACTTTTTCAAAGGAACTTGCTCTGATACCAATTGTTAAGCATGAAATATACTGAGAGGGGGTGAAGCATTATATTATATATCTTATTTCTTAATCAAATTCCCTTTCTTTAACCACTTAACCACACATTCAAGATATGCAATAAAACTAAAATAATAATATACACCACACGAGCTAGAGAGAGAGAGAGAGAGGCTAGATTTTTACGTGAAAACCCAAAGTAAAAAAAACCACAGAGAACAATCTCAAGTATATGAATGAGCACCAACTCAAATTATAAAGTTCACAAGCACCAACTTGAAGGAGCACCAACCCCTTTGCTAAGCACCAACACAATAACTATTTGTGAGCACCAACCCCTTGCAAAGATTTGTGAGCACCAACCCACAAGAGCACCAACCCCTCTTGTATATAAAACACAACTATCTCTCAATATTGCTTACTCAACAAATGATAGAACTTTACAATATCTCCTGTTTTTCTCTCTTCAAAAATAAATACAAACCATGCACTCTCTTGCATATTACAAATGGCTTCTCAAGCCTTTATTTATATCTTTCCAAATGACCTTTGGCATTCACCCTTTGTGACCCTTCAATCCTCATGGAAAATGGCACCAAACTTGTATGACCCTTCGTATCCTTATATTTGAAAAGTCATATGGTGACCCTTCATTAGCAGAAGCATCCTTTCCTCTTTTGTTTTTAGCTTGGTGACTTTTTGTATTCCTCAAATTGTCCTTTCATGGAAAAATGTGCCATACTCTCATTTGTCTTCACATGGTGACTCTTGGAATTCCTCAAGATGACTCTTCATGAGAAAATGCATCCCATTCGTCTTTCGTCTTTTACCTCATGACTCTTTGACTTCTCCATGGGCTCTCTTTTGACTTATATGAAACCAAAAATATATTCATTAATATTAAATAAATATTAACACATATTAGCCAAGATATGAATATTAAAAACACCATTAAATGCAATGAGGCCTTTATCACCAATAATGCTAGACCTTTGACATCAATGACAATATTTCCAACATCCACTTATGCAATGCATTTATCATCACCATCAAATCACCCCCGATGACCACTTTCTCAATGTCATATTGAACAACTAGATCCAACCCAAGCACAAGAGTTTGTGCCTCTGCCTCATTATTAATGCTATCTAAAAGATTTTAATATGAACTCAATTCTACCACTATGAAAAATTATGTCCACTTCATTCTAATAATGTCTCATTTAAAAAAATCTTTAAAAAATTCAGTGATGTAATATTAATTTAGTGAGTTAACAATCATAATTGTAGACCTTAAAAAAACAATTAAATTTGTTCTTTAATCAGTTAACAACTTGTATAACGCTTATATCAAAAACTTTTCCTTGGATAACAGTTTTATCAAATGAATTATGGTTAGGGAGCATTAGACTGCTTTACAACAAATACGGTGAACACGTCATCCTCCATGTCACCATAAGCGATTTCCACTTTAGTATCGAAATACAGAGGAAATATAATAACAGATTGGCAATGCTACTCGCTATTCTTCTTCTATATCCATTGTAATGACAGGTAAGGGTGTTTACTTTTTAACACCTTTCCTCTTATACCTACCATTGTAATGAGTAAAAAAAATCAAAAATAATTTATCCCAAGGCACTAAAATGGTGGGAAGAGAGGGCTGTTTGAACTCATTGATGGTAATTATGCATTCAGTTGAATGTTTGACCAAAAATGAAGGGCCCACCGACCAAGTAATACCCGCATGATGGGGTTTAATTGTATCCATTGTTTAACATTTTAATATTTTTTAATTCAATCAATTTGTTTAGAGTTTTTGAGAGCCATTCAGATAACTTTTTAATTTATGATTTAATTTTAAACTCTATTTTTCAACTTTAATTTCTTCATCATCATCTAATTTAAAATTTTCAAATGTAATATAATAATATAATTAAATAGATATCATTTATTATTAATGAATTTTTAAAAAAAAGTTAATAAATTTATTAATTAATATGATATATGAAAAATTCAAAATAAAAATTTTAAAATTAATATCTCTTAACATATTTAAAATATTTTTATGATTACTTTATTTATTTTTTAAAAAAAATTAATAAAAAAAATAGAAGTGAACTTTTATTAACTTGACCACAACTTTCATATCAAAATTTAAATTATTAAAATTTAAAAAAAAAAAATACAAAACATTAGTAATATTTTAGTATATAAATTATATTTAAAATTATTTTTATTTATTTATTTTATATATATATAATGAATAAAAACAAGTTCTTACAAAATTTAGAATTATAAATTGAAAGAAGATTAACTTTTCATTAAAACTAACTAACTATACTGAAGCATAAAAAAAGATTTCTTACCAAAAAAAAAACAACTACAAAAAATAACACAACTACTACTAAAAAAAACTACAAAAACTAAAAACAATCAGAGAAAAATAACAAGGAAACAACAAAACCACAACAAAAAAATAACAACCAACATTATATATTATTAATATATATAAATATACATTTGTATATTATATATTATTAATATATATAAATATACACCTTTTTTTAATTGTTGCTTTTAATATAAACAAAATTATAGAAAAAATAAAAATAAATAAAATAAAATAACCATTAACATTATATATTAATATGTATAAATATAATATTTTCCTGTGACTCACTTTAATCTAAACCATAAATTATTCATATATTGTAGGTGCATTGGAACCATTCTTTTCATATAAATGGGTGCATAGGTGTCCAAATTTTTATTATTTTTATTTTTATTTTCATGGAGCCATTATTATCCAAAATTTTATTATTATTTTCATGGAGCCATTCTTTCCATATCGATGGGTGCATGAGTGGGTTCAATGGAGTCCATTACCCACACTTTTAATATTCTTTTCGTCGAGCCAATTTACTAAACAATAATTCTAAATTTTTTAAATATTGTTTAATTGGTGGAACGAGCCTTTGTCACAGTCCTCAGGAATAACTCTAATTTTGTTGTTAAGTGGAAAGGGATGCAGAGGCAGAGGCAGGCTGTCTGCAACATAAATTATTTCCATTTATATGAAACGACAGATTTGGCCGACAAAGAAAGTTGTGGACGCATGCATCACTAAAAACAAATGGAAAACTTTAATCGAAAATGATTCAGCAAAGTGAAAATGAAAATTGCTAACCCTATTTCTGGCAAACATAAAAATAAAGCCGTCATTTTTATTACGAGAACGGACTAAAAAAATTTACAAAAACAAATTCCCAATGAATATGGAGAGCGGAATCGCAAGAAAAAATGAAAATGAAAACAACCGATCTTCAGAATGGAGGGAAGTTTGATTAGAGAAGGAAAGCGGCGCCTCCAAGCAAAGCAGCTCCAAAGATGGCCATTTTTTGCACGGCTGTGGCAGAGGCGCCTGAGGAACCGCTGTCTTGTGTAGATGGGCCTGGGGCTGCACCAGTGGGCGATGTGCTGGGGCCGGCTCCCGCTGAGGGCGTGGGAGCGGTACCTTCTTCTGAGGGAGAAGACGCCTTTGGTGTGGTAGCAAACGCAGGAGCTGTTGATGGCGATACAGCGGGTGTTGTTGCCGGGGATGGAACCGGTGACGTCTTGGGCGTTGCCGCTGGAAAAGCTGCCGGAGCCTGCGCAATTGAATGTCCCATCATCCCCATCACCAAAACAATGGAAAGGATTGCACTGAATTTGCCCATATTTTCTTCTTGACCTGTTGAAGAATAGCAATTTACAATTCAAAGCGTATAAGTTAGCTCTGCTAAAAGAAGGCAAGGGAGTAGAGAGTTTGAGATTGTGGGGGGGATAATATAGTGCAAACTGAAAAAGAGTGGGTGACATGAAGGAATGCATCTCCAGATGTCCTGTGCTGTCCGAACACGTTATGTGGGCCATTTGAACGCTGTTAAAAGTCCCAACACGACACCAGAGTTTTGGTCGGAGCAAGCCAAATCTTACACCTTCATCCCCCCTTTCCAGAGATATGTCTAGAGCTTAACGGTCCTACCATGTTTGCTTTGGTCCATATGAATTGCACTGTCTTTTTCTTTTCTTCCCCATTAGATGTTAGTTTACATGATAATAATTTTAATTTTAATGGAAATCATTATTAAATATACAAGCACCTTAACATTTAAAAATAATTTATCTTATAAATATTTTTAAAAAATTATATAATTACTAGAATATTTATTGAAGCACCAAAGATTATGTTAGGAAAATATTGTAATTAGTTGATGAATTTTTACAAATATTAATGTGTTATTTTTGATATTGTATATTATTAAATGTCCTAAGAAATATTAAGATAATTTAATTACTTCCTCATACAACACATTTAATCATTAAAAAATATATATTCACAAGAATTCATTTAACATTTATAAACATTTTAAAGAAATTGAGCAATCATTAGATCGTTCATTGAAAAAAAAAAGACTTTGTTAGACGCACACTACAACACTATTTTGTCTAAGAAATTAATGCAATTATTGGTGTTTTGTTTTTAATATTGTATACAATTGAGAAACCTAACAAATATCAAGATAACTCAACTATTTCTTGATATAATGCAAACATAAAAATAAATTCTTTATCTCAATTACTATAAATTCTTTAATTTTTATTCTATTTGGATTTATTTGTGTAAAAATAAATCATGGGGTCAGGTAGTCATCGTAAAATACCAATTAAGGAGTTAAAAAATGAGGAAATTGAAGTCAAAAGAGAAAAAGAAAAGCAGATAGGAGAACATAATCCATAAAAGCTTCTTTACAAAGTGAAAGTACTTCTTCCACACTGAGTAATATTTCAAATGAAAATAACATGCCCAATTCCATGAAATTTAATTTAGATACATTTTCAAATGAGATAAGATAACTTAATCAATCCTTATTGAATGATGAAACTCAAAATGTAGAACATGTAACTAATGCATTTGCATTGAGTGAGGAAATACATGAAGAAACATAATATAATGAAACATCTATCCATACTAAATGTTGGATTATTTGTGATCCAAATTTAATTATTTTAATAATTTGTTAGTTTTTGGTTTGTTAGTAAATAAGTTAGTTTACGAGAAAAGTAAGTTTCCCCATAACCATCCATGAAACTATATATAACTTTCACCTCTATAAAAATTATCATGAAACAATACAATATTATATTTTGTCAAATATTTTATTAGCAATGTAAATTCCTTAAGTTTCATGTATTTATCTAGGCTATTAGTGGTATCAGAGCCATGTCATTCTAGGAGGGATTTGCTCGAGTAAGCACAAACTGTGGGTGATTTGTAAAAAATTATGTGGAGAACCGTGGGTGGAAAAGACACTCGAGGGGAGCGATGACAACATTGAGAAATGGCTCGAGTGTGGAAGCCATATGTGTCATTTCTTAGGGATTAATGAACATCTTCTGCCTTAGTATGTGCTCGTCTATCTTTGGTGCCAACATAAATCATTTTTGTAACATTATACAACATGTGATTTATATCTTCTGAGGTTGTTTCTCTATGTAAGTCGACAAGATTCAAATGTTTTACCTCCAAAAATATTAAATAGTGTGGCATATAGAGCACAAATTGACAATAGATTTCATCAGTTCCACAGTCTATATTATGAATGGATAAACAAGTTTATACCTATTGCATATAATTATTGTATTGAGAAGCCAAAAATAAAAAGAGAGGAGTGGGTGCAACAAGTGTGGCATAGTAGTTCCAACAACAATGGCGTTTTACACTAACCAACATTTTACAATGACACAACACAGAAATAAAAATTATTAATTTTCTTTGTTGAAATTTCTTTGAAATCTATGATATAAGGCAATCTAGATTTTTTTTTAAATAATGCAATATGGCACAACAACATTCCAATCAAACCAATGGTACAATAGGATTTCCATTTTGTGGGTTCCATTAGTAGCAATGAACTTTCTTCTTTCAAGCAAGATAAATCAAAGTTATATTTTTACATGCAAATTTTCTTGGTAAAAGATTTTAATGTAATTTTTTCCCATGCTGAAAATCAAGGTTATATAAAATATTTTACTATCATATTATTAAATTAGTTGATGGGGATTTGGAGAACATGATTTTGATAGTTACTTCCCATCAAAGAGAGGTTTAGGGCTCAAAACCTGTTTGTATAATTTTTGGTATTATATTTTGATCTCGTTTAAATCTTGTAAATAACTTAGAAGGGGGTGGAAATTTTAAATTTTTGGAGGTATAAGGGTGTCATATATCTTTTGACAAATCGATGCGATAGGGGTGTATTTTGATTTCTTGAGATAATTTTTTGTCCAATCACTCTTTTCATGCAAAGCTGGTCATGTGACCAGGCAACTCATAATTTTTCAAACATTAAAAACATAATAGAATAGTTTGTTTTATGATTTGACACTTTTAAATTATGATTTTTATGATAAATCTATTAAAATGATGTATAAAGGTGCATTCTCGATGGAAACTGACACCTTCAACAAGAAAATTTTCACAATGCCACCTCATGCTTGTATTGTCAATGAACATCTCATCCTTTACAAGTCCATTAGGATCCTTATAATTGACAAAGTGTAAGTGTAAAATTGGAGGTTGGAGGATCCTTGGAGGTTGGAGGAAAATTACCCTCTCCAGTTAACTATTCACTCAGATTTTGGGTTCATGCTTGAATAAAAATTTTAGCTTATGTTATTATTTTCAGTTCTATTTTTGGATTTATATATCTGATATTCATGAAATGGATCATATAGAGTTAGTTGTTTTTATTTCTCTCGATGCATGACTTCTCATCTCTCACCTGATAGGGGGAGAAGATTTAGCATTGGTTGGTCTTCGATCAGTAATTAGTGACATTACGAGTTGATAGGGATTACTAACACCAACAATGTTGAACAAAGGTCACATGTGTTTATTTGGCATCTGAAAGATGTGCCATATAGAGTATGGTTTATCACTTTGATGGGTTCCTATGTGGGATCTTATGTGGGTTGATATAGTTAGACATGCCTGGTCATTTTCTATTGTAGTACATTATAATGATCATTGGGGATGAGTATGACTTCATCATGTTAATAAACCTTTTTTTGCCATAACTCACATGGTGGTATTCTTTATGGAGTGACATCAGTTTTTGGTCAATGTCAAAGGTGCAGTGCACCAGTTGCAGTTGCACCATAATTTCTTTGATGACTTCAGAGTCATTACTTCAATTCATTCATCTATTATACCCCTTTGGATCAAGGGGGAGTTTGTTAGATTATTTGTGATCTAAATTTAATTATTTTAATAATTTGTTAGTTTTTTCTTTGTTAGTAAATAAGTTGGTTTACGAGAAAAGTTATTTTCCTTGTAACCACCCATGAAAACTTATATAATTTTCACCTCTCTTTGTAAAAATTATACCAGAATAATACAATATTATATTTTGTCAAATATTTTATTAGAAATGTAATTTCTTCAAGTTTCATGTATTTACCTAGGATATCATTAAATTTTTTTAACTTGATGATAATCAACATTATTTAATGACCCCAATTCATCTCTCTCATAATGGAAAGGAATTCACTTCACCTATAGAGTCTAATGTTAACCAACATAGTGCTAACTTCATTCAATTTAATAAAAAATGTAGCTCCTGGAACCATACCTCCAAGCATACTATGATGAACACCAAGTTATTTGATTGAAATAGATGAGAAAATAATATAACCTATGGAAGGTAAAATTTTAACAAGAATAGTTCAACATCATGTTCAATGTGTATGGGACTATGCATCTGAGAAAAAAAATCATACAAAACAATGTCAACTATTTATTCAAATAATGAAAATCCAAAAAATGTGCCCTATGACTCACTTGTGAAATGATATGAGCTGACGGTTCATCTCTACACCTCATGATTCTCCAACAATGCTTGTTTGAAGTTCACTCTATTTACACACTCAAAGACAAGAAGATTCTCTTGAGGCATGCATCTGGTCATCTATAACTGTTAACCCTAAGACCTGAAAAAAAGAATAATAAGGCCATTTTAGTGATTATATGCCCATTTGATGTGTATGCATATTTGATTCATCAATTGGGCTAGCAAGTCATAAGATATGCTAACCACTGACCAACTTTTGGTCTATAAAGAGAGATTTTGTTGTAAAAGAGAATACATCATTATGTCTTCCTCATCCCGATTGGTAGATAATCCTCTAAAGGATTCTCAGAGGACTCGCTTGTGTAATTATAGGTACTTATAATTCATCTCTAACCCACATAGTTCTCCTACAACAATTTCCCAAATTTTTATCTATTTTTACACTCAACGATGAGAAGTTTCTCTATAGGGATGCATCCAACCACATGCACTATCAACCCTAAGGCCTAATGAAGAGGGGGAGAGGCCATCATAAAATTTATATGCCCATCCATATGCGTTTGTGTAGTTAGTTCATCGATTGGGCTAGTGAGGCAAAGGATACACTACCAACTGACTAACATTTTATCCCTAAAGAGAGATTTGGCTACCAAACAAAATGCATGATCATGTCTCCTTAGTCCTGAGTGGCTTAGAATATTGTATTGGTGCTCAAAGGACTTATTGTTATAATTTTATGAGCTATACTTTCATCTCTACCTATCATAGTTCTCCTATAACATGCACCTAGAGTTTGCTTCATTTATACACTTAGGGATGGGAAACTTGTTTTGAAGGATGCATCTAGCTGCATGTAACTATCAAACCTGAGGCCTAAAAAAGAGAATAATAATTCCATTATATAATGTATACTACCATTTGAATAAGTTGAAAATATGGTTCATATGTTGAGCTAGCGATTCAAAACATACACTATTCACTGACCAAAAAATAGTTTTTAAAGTGATATTTGGCTATGAGAGAAAATACATCACTATGTCTCCCTCATCTCTAGTGATAGATAATCCTCCACACGGTGCTTAGAGTACTTTCCCATGTAATTTTAGGTGTGATGGTTTATCTCTACCCCTCATGGTTCTATTAAAATTCTCATCTAGATTTTGTTCCATTTTAACACTTAGAGATGAGAAGTTTCTCTTGAGGGATGTGTTTGGATGCCTACAACTATTGACCTTGAGAGGTTATTGAGAGTGGATAGGGTTCATAAATTAGGATATCAAGTCAAAAGATACATTACATAATGACTAACTTTTGGTCCCTTTATAAAGAATTGGCTACAATAAAAAATACACCACTATGTCTCTCACAACTCAAATGGTAGAGAATCCTCTTGGGGGTGATTAGAGGACTCATCCATGTAAATGTCAGATCTAGAATTTTTTATTTACCCCTCACATTTATCTGGAAATTCCCTTCCTAAATTTTCTCTATTTATACACTTAGGGATGAGAAGCTTCTCTTAAGGGATGTGTCTGGCTACCTATAACTATTGACCCTAGGGCTAGATGAAAAGAGGAGGGATGTTATTCTATTATTTATACACCCATAAGGACATGTCCACAAATATCATTTGTCTATTATGATAACAAGTCAAAATATACACTACCCACTGACCAAATTTTAAACCCTTAAGAGATATTTGGCTATGAGAGAAAATGCATTGTCATGTCTCCCTCATCCCAAGTTGTAGATAATATTTCAATGAGTGGTTTAGAGGAATAACTTGTATAATCATAGGCAGTAATGGTTTGTCTCTACCCCTCATGATTCTCCTATAATGCTTGCTTAAAATTTTCTTTGTTTCTACACTCAAGGACAAAATTTTATCTTGAGGGATGCATCTGAATACCTGTAACTTTCAATCCGAAGAGACAATAGAGAGTGGAGATAGGCCATTCAAGTTTTTATATGCCCATTTGTATGTGTCTACAGAGATAGTTCTTTGATTGGACTACAAAATTAAAAGATACTCTAGCCACTAACTAAATTTTGGCTCTTAAAGAGATATTTAGCTACGAGAGAAGAAACACCACCGTGTCTCCCTCATTCCACTTGGTAGATAATCCTTTTTGGTATGATTATAATATTTACCCGTATAATTGTAAGCATTGATAGTTAATCTCTACCCCTCATGGATTTCCTATAATGCCCACTTGAAGTTCACTTTGTTTCTACACTCAAGATGAGAATATTCTCTTGAGGGGTGCATTCATCCTCCTACAATAATTAACCTTAATGTTTAACATAGAGAAGAGGGAAACCATTGCAATGTTTATACACTCATCTAGATGTGTCTGCATAGATAATTCATTGATTGGGCTAGTGAGTCAAAATATACGCTACCTACTGACCAAATTTTAGTCCCTTAAGAGAGATTTAGCTACAAGAGAAAATGTGTCACCATATCTTACTCATCTAATGTGGTATATATTCCTATGGGGGTGCCTAGAGGACATTCCCATGCATCTTTAGGTGGTGACATTTTTTCTCCACACCTCACAATGTTCTCCCAAACTTCACTCTATTTATATACTTAGGGATGAAAATCTTCTCTTGAGTGATGTAACTATCAAACCTAGGGATAAATGAATATTTTATAGAGAATATTAGATAATTTATACACCCATCTAGATGTGATTGTGAATAAGGCTCATTGATTTGGATAGTGAGTCAAAATATACGCTACCCATTGACCAACTTTTGGTCCTTTAAGAGAGATTTGGATATGAAATAAAATGGGTCACAATGTCATTTGAATTTATCAACCATAGGGAATAATGGAGAGTAAATATAGGCCATTATAATGTTTATACACCCTCATAGATGCATTTACATAAATAGTTCATCTATTGGGCTAGCGAATCAAAATATACACTACCTAATGATCAACTTTTAGTCCCTTAAGGGATGTTTGGTTACGAGAGAAAACATGTCATTATGTTTCTCTCATAAAAATTAGCACATAATCCTATAGGGGTTCTTATAGGACTTACCTATTAAATTTTATGTGTTGACAGTTATTCTTTACCCTTCACAGTTCTCTCAAAATGCTCACTTGAACTTTGATCTATTTTTACACTCAAGGATGAGAAGCCTCTCTTGAGGGATGCATTTGAAAGCCTATAACTACCAACCTTGGGGATCAATTTAAATTCAATAGAGGCTATTTGATAATTTATACACCTATATAGATGTGTCTATGAATATTATTTGTCGATTGGGATAGTGAATCAAAAGATATGT
This sequence comes from Torreya grandis, assembly GCA_037957365.1. Classification (NCBI taxonomy): domain Eukaryota; kingdom Viridiplantae; phylum Streptophyta; class Pinopsida; order Cupressales; family Taxaceae; genus Torreya; species Torreya grandis. The sequence goes on along the minus strand of JARHVA010000047.1, from coordinate 7,959,706 downwards.
TACCCATTGACCAACATTTGGTCTCTTTAAATAGATCTAGCTAGGAGATACAATGCATAAAAGTGTCTCCCTCATATTTAATGGTATATAAACCTCTGAGGATTCTTAAAGTACTAAACTATGCAAATTTAGGAGCTAACATTTTGTTGCTACCCTTCATTGTTCTCTTGTAATGATTTTATGAAGTTCTCTTCATTTATACACTCAAGGATAAGAAGCTTCTCTTTAGGGATGCATATGGCCACCTATAAATATTAACCCTTGGGCATGAAAAATATTAGGGAGTCCATTCCAACATTTATATGTCCATCGAGATGTGTCTGTATAGTTAATTCATCGATTGGGCTAGTGAATTAAAATATACACTATCCACTGACTAACTTTTGGTCCTTAAATAGAGATTTGGATAAAAGAAAAAACATGTCATTGTGTCTCCATTATATCTATTGGTAGATAATCCTATTGGGGGTTATCAATTGACTCATCCATTTAACTATAGACATTGATATTTCATCTCTACCACTAATGGTTCTCATGCAAATACCACCCCAAGTTCGCTTTATTTATAAAATCAGGGACGAGAAGCTTCTCTTGAGGGATGCATTTGGTTGCCTATAAATATCAATCTTAGAACCTTATAGAGATCATAGGGAATCCATTTTAAAATTTATATGCCCATACAAACACATTTACATATTTATTTCATCGATTGGTCTAAAAAGTCAATAGATATGCTACCCACTAACCAAATTTGGGTCCCTAAAGAGAGATTTGGCTATGAGAGAAAATACACCATCATGTCTCCCTCAACTTGAGTGGTAGATAAAATTCTAGGGGTACTTATATGACTTTCCTATGTAACTTTAGGAGTTGGCAGTTCTTTTTTACCTCTCATAGTTCTATTGTAATACCTACCCAAAGTTCAGTCCATTTTTACACTCAGGGATGAGAATCTTATCTTTAGGGACGCATCTGGATGCCTAAAACTATCAACCTTAAGTCCTGACAAAGTTTAAACTGAGTCCATTTTAGCATTTATAAACCCATCTAGATGTGTTTACATAGTTGATTCATCTATTGAGTTAGCGAGTCAAAATATACACTACCCACTGACCAACGTTTGGTCCCTAAAGAAAGATTTGGTTGTAAGAGAAAATGCCTCGTGTCTCCCTCATCTTGAGTGGCACATAATAATCTTGGAAGTGCTCAAAATACTCACCCGTGCAATTGTAAACATTGATTTTCATCTCTAACCCTCACAACTCTCCTATAATACATGCTTGAAGTTCATTCCCTTTCTACACTAAGGGATGAGAAGATTCTATTGAGCGATGCATCTAGTCACCTATAACTATCAACCTTTAGGCCTAAAAATGAGTGGAAAAATGACATTCTAGCATTTATACACCTATTAAAAATGCATATGCATAAATGGTTTATTGACTGGGCTAATGAGTCAAAATATACGCTACCCACTAACTAACTTTTGGTCCCTAAATAGAGATTTTGCTATGAGAGAAAATTTTCCACTATATCTTCCTCATCCCAGGTGACACAAAATCCTCTATGGATACTCACAATAATTTCTTGTTTAACTATAAGAGCTTATGGTCTATCTCTATCCCTCATGGCTCTCCTGCAATGCTTACCTAAAGTTTGTTCTATTTTCCCTCTTAGGGATGAGAAGTTTCTCTTGATGGATGCATCTAAATGCCTATAAATTTCAACCTTGGGGCTTGAAACACTATGAATAAATACCATTTCAGTGTTTAAATGCCCATATGGATGTGTTTATGTAATTAGCTCATTTATTGGGCTAGTGAGATAAAAGATATGCTACCCACTAACCAACTTTTGGTCCCTAAAGTGACATTTGGTTGCAAGTGAAAATGTGTTGTTGTGTCTTCCTCATCATAAGTATCACTAATCCTCTTAGGGTTTGTTATATAATTTACCTGTGAAAATTTAGGATATAATGGTCCATCTCTACCCCTCATGACTCTCTTATAATTCCCACTTGAAGTTCATTTCATTTTCCCACTTAATGACAAGAAGCTTCTCTTGAGGGATGTATCCAAACACCTAAAAAAATTGACCATGGGGCCTGATGGAGCACAAACAAAATCTATTCCATCATTTATTCACTCATCCAAACATGTCCATGTATTTTATTCTTTAATTAGTCTAAAAATTAAAAAAATACACTAAACATTAGCCAAATTTTAGTCCCTAAAGTGATATTTGGCTGTGAGAAAATATGTATCACCATGTCTCCCTCATTGTGAGTGGAAAAAAATCCTTTAGGGGGTACTCACAAGACACACCCATGCAATTGTAGGAGATAATAATTTCTCTACCCCTCATGACTCTGTTTTAACACCTACTCAATTCAATTAGAGAGACAAACAAGTTGGTTTGGGAGAGAGTTCCAACTATAGTAGAATAGGATAACAACCAGTTTAATTTAACTTAGAGAGAGGGAAAGAGAGACAAATTCATACAAAATTAATGTACATTAATGAAATCATCACTTTCTTCTTTATAATTCTTTGAGCATATGAATTTTCTTCACATTTTCCATGGTAATATAGCCATTATTTTTTTAACATTCTTTAATGAAATCTAATATAATGCTAAGAGACCATCACATAGATCAAAAATCATAACATAGTTGTGCACAATAAAAATAAATTTATTGTATTCATTATAACATCAGTACATCAATTTCATGAAAGCTAAACATTTGAACTATCCGTTCATTGACACAACCATGCTTTAAAACTTCTTCATTTATGAATAATTTCAAGAAGGAAAATATGTATGTAACAACAACAATAGATAATAATAATGACATATAATATATATATATATATATATATATATATATATATATATATATATATATATATATGTATGTATGTATATGTATATGTATATATATATAAATTATAATAGTGTATGATTCACATACATGTACCAAATACTATGTATGTGTATCCAAATTATGTCATAATGACATACAAAATAGGCCATATCAGGATAAAATCTAAACCATAATATACATATACAAAATGTGCCATATAAGCATACAAAGTGGGTCATATCAACATACAAAATAGATTATTCCTACAACTACGCCTAGCATAATAACTATATATCCTGCTTCTCATTGCCTCCAAATAAATTATGCCTCATTACCATATATGTAAAATCAAGGATATTGGATGAATCATTATGAGGAGAAACTATCCTCTTAGCATGTGAAGGACAAAATTCCTATGCCATAAAATTAGAAAATTGTGGCACCTGCACATCATAAAAATTAAAAAAATAATGTATTAAAGTGATAAATGGAAAATAATAGAGTTTTCAAGAACAAAATTTTGTAAAAAGGTAATTCTAGACTCACCATATACCACCTAAAGGGTTTTCTAGGCCTACGTGACATCAAATATATCCACGATGGAGAATACTATGGAGCATACATATAGGGTTAGATCTAGATGTGCATACAAAAATAAATATGATAAAGAGTATCACTACTTGAAGTTTAAAAAACAATTTTACTATGTTCTTACTAGTATCTACCTTTGAATCAAGTGGTGTTGGAGAGATATTATACCTTCAAATGAAATTGTAACGTTAGTCTTAGGTTGTTGTGATCCATCTAGGGTACCCATAGCATCTTTCATCATCTATAAAACTAAAAAATGAAAGAGGTCAATTATGAATCAAACAAAACTAAAACTATTTTAAGATAAATCAAAATTATTCATTACACACCTTAAGAGAGAGTGAGGGAGTGATATAAAGAGAGAAAAATAGTACTAACGAGAGGGAGTGAGAGAGTGAGAGGGAGAGAAATAGAGTGCAAGAGTGAGATTATTTGTGAGATAGAAATAATGCAACATTATCTCTATTTATCTCCCTCTCTCTTCTTATCTCTCTATCTCTTGCAAGAGGAGGGAAGGTTGAGTAAGCAAACACACTAAAAATATGGTGTATAAAAAATATTTAAATAACATAAAAACTTGAAAAATTAATTTTCCAACGTAAGTGTAGGGTACTATAGTGCTAATTGTAACCTCAACAATAAAATATAAACCATATAGATACCTAAGATATCAATGATTATCTATACAAGTAGCAAATGAAATAAGTTAACTATTAGTCAATTAAGTAAACATACAATGAAAGATAAAATTAATATTTATTTACATACATAAAAAATTATAATTAATTAAACTTGTGTATCAAATGCATATGGTGAAGCAAATAAGCCCTACATAATTGGTTGTGTTCTAATGGGAGGTGGTGAAGAAACTATAGACGACATATACTTTAGCATGCTAGTGCCTTGAGGTTTTGAAGAAACTAAAAATGGCATATACTCTAGTATGTTAGTGTGATAAGGTGATAAATAAACTAAAAATGTAATATATTAATATGTACTAGTGTGTAGAGATGTTTAAATAACTATAGATGACATATATTATTGCATACTAGTGTGTTGTATACATGTATGTCTAGTCTCCACATGTGTGCCTATTGAATTTGTAGATGTAACATGTGTATGTATAACCTGAACAAGAGGTCCAATACACTTCCTCCCACATGATGTGAAATGATGTAAGGAACTTGATGCAAAGATATAGGGAAGTGTATGCACATAAATTCACTTGCCTCATTATCATCTATAATATTCCTATTAATCAACACTAATTTTGCTAATCCTATTTATTCTAATTCATCTCATTCCAATATCCTCCTTTATCCTGCTAATTTATCCTAATCCTAGCCATTTATCTAATATCACCCTCCTTTATTCTCCTTCATCTATTAACCTTAATCATCCCACTCCTTCAACAATTCTTCTTAATCCCTATTATTCTAATCTAATCCCACTTACTCATTATTTGGGAATTTTAAACTCCCATGACCCTAACTACCCACCTACTAGCCTACACCCTAGCCTTTCCTACATACCTATGAATCATAAACCTCAATAACTCCTATCTAATCCTCCCAATATTCCTAAGCTAATCAAGAAGCCTCTAGATTCTAGGGAAGCTCCTCTAAAACTCTAGAAGTATCTAAACTAGAGACTTATATATAATTTTTAATTCCCTAAAATCTCCCCCTCCATTTATATTTAAATAACCTCCATCCTTCATTAGATCCAACTCTAATTGGCATAACAATTCCATGTCCATGAAGAATTCATGTTAGTCCATGAATCAAGCATCCATTATCAACATCTCTAATTAAACATCACAATGTCAATATGAGTCTAAGGTAACATCTCATCCAATATATTTTATTGTATATCCATTGAATCATCATTTAAAACATTTAAGATTTAAGTGTAGGATTGAATAGTTATTTCATCCAAATGCATTTAGGTCTTAATAGCTTTAGATCTTACTTAGTGGTTGAATATTTGAGTAATTTAAATTTCATAATTTAATCATAATCTAAACTTTCACCCACATTTTTGTGACCATGATGGGATAGGGGCCTCCTTTTGAACTAATAATTTGTGTTTTTGAATGAAGTTTTTAGCCAAGTTGTAGGTCAGGTTAAAAGATTATGGCTTCCGATTTTTAGCAAATTTACATTTTTCACTAAAATGCACTATGTTTTGATAAATTGCTCTTCACTTACAAGGAATTGCATAAAACAAATTCTATATTATAATCATCTCACTCCCATATTTTTAGAACTTTTTACGGTTTTATATTTCGTTAAGAATTGAGAAAGTTATGGTATGTTTAATATTGTTTTCTAAAAAATTTCTATCATTTTTTTATGTTGAAAAAAAATTACTTAAACCATTATTTAATTTTGTGAAGTTATGTTCACATGCTTTTGTTTAAGTTTGAAGATCAGATTTGAAACAAAATTGGTGGCTTAACATTTTCAAGTTTTCCATATACAACAGTCATGCTCTGGTTCTTATACCCTGCGTATATACATTAGTGTATGTTAATTCACTTGACTAAAATAATTCCTTGTTTTTATCAATTGGTTATAGGTCTATGGTGTTATTAAAAATTTATACATTTTAGATATCTATAAATGGTTAATAATCTATGTATATTTTTGTCTCTAATTTAGTAGTTCATATTACTTGTGACCAAGTATTTCTCTTTGCAAAATTTCTAGCACCTCACTCGTAGTGTTCACATTTTGAAAATGAATCAGAGCCTTTTCTTTTCATGATTGATAAAGCCTACCAAATCCAAGTAAGGCCTCATAACTGAGTGTAAATCCTTGAATCATTGATACATACCATCTGTTTGATCTAATTTAGGGCCCAAATATGATATCTTCTGTACCACCTCACTATTTAATGTGAGCCTATCTTGTATCGAGCCTCCATTATCTTCATTCACCATTTATATTTCTTATCAGACATCCACTACAATTTTAAAACCATATAATTTTATTTTTATGAATCAATTTTTATTGAAATATGATGTTATAAGTAGTGCATCTTATAATAAAGCCATAATACGATATTTGTCAAAGATCCTTAGATATTGTGAGACAAAACATAAGGTTTGACTTTTATGCCTGTTGATCTACATTCATAAATACTAATGTATTTTCCACCCATATATCCTAGGCATATCTTGTAGGCAATGCTCCTTAGAGGCATTTTGTCAAATAGTCAATGTGCCCTATATCAAGACAAAGGTGAAGTTAACAAAGATAGACACTTGGTAAGTTGGAAGGATGAATTAATTTAAATAACCATGGATTTTTTTGAGTCAAAAAATTAATATTTTGGCTACAATTCAAGGTTTAGGTTTCAAAACTATTAGTTTTATCAAAATTAAATAACTTGTTATTCTACACATCGTTAACCTATTGACCTGTCTAAGGGATATCTGGGAATCTTTGGCATTTTCCTTCACTTGTTCTAGGATTATGAAGGCTCTAATATCAAGTCACAAATCTCAAAAAATAATGGATTTATAAGAAAATGGGGATATTAATTCAAATCTAGCAAAACTTTTGGCAGCCAATAATTCAACACCTATAAATCATGAATATTTGACAAATTGGTCAGGTCATTAAGACGCTCAATTTGTATTTATCTTTTCTAAGCCATGATTTTTAATCTGGTGCCTTTTCTTTATCCATGATCTTCATATCCATAATTTCAATGATAGTTTTTATTTGAAATACTTTTTTACCACCCATTTGTCCTAGTTTGACTAGATTCCATTTTTGACTTGACTAGTTGGTAGAACCAATGAAAAGTTGGTTTTTGTTATATGACAAAAGATTTTACTTCATTTTTAATCTCATATATTTTAATATTACCCTTTGGTATTTATTTTTATAAATTAATGTGATTGATCACTCTTTTTATTATTAGTCATAATATATTAATAATAATAAAAAGAGAGAGAGGTGGAATTTTCAATAGTTGGATATTCATGTATATCAAAAGAATCAAACTATAAAAATCACTGCATATTGGAAGCAAGAGAAAAAATGCTCTACTAGGGTTTCCTCCATGTTTTCCATTAAGTTAGCCCTTGTTTTTCTATGTTCTTAGCCTTGTGTTATACCATAGCCTTAGTTGCCTATGGGACTTGCATTTATTACTATTTTAAGGTTTCTCATCTATGGGTGAGGCCAACCTTTATAATGATTTCTCCTCTTCTTATCATAGCTATTTTATATATGAATAAGAATGGTGAAGCATTGATAAATGGCCCCTTGCAAGCACCTGAAGAATTTTATCTCGAAGGTATACCATGAAGTAATGCTTCAAAACTTGATGTTATATTGCCTATTCCTGAATTTAATTCTGCATGTCAATGGTTAGATCAATTCTATTTAATAATCAAATATTCTAGGAGAATCCCCTTTGAAAGTATACTTCGGTCTTGGGTTCAAACTCACTGGGTAGTTCACAACATTAAGCTGGAGAGCATCCAAAACATGAGTAAAGGATTTTTTCTATTTCACTTCTCTGACCTTTCTCATGCTGGAGGAATCCTCTATAAGTCTACCACCTAGTATGTCAGGAACTTGCTTATGGTTCTCTCCCCCTAGATATGAGACTTCATGGTCTTAGAGCACACTACTCTTAAAGTCCCAGTTTGGGTTGAATTTCTAGGTCTCCCACTCCCCTGCTGGTACTTTATTCACCAAATAGCGTCCTCCATAGGACAGGTGGTTTGTCATGAATAAAACTAGTTCTACTCAGCTAGATCATAAAAAAGGGTTTATGTATAAGTTGACCTTTTTTGGGACCTCAAAGAGTTTATGTAAATCCAAGTCAAGGATGTGAAGCACTCTCAACGAGTCCTATATATCAAATTTCCTAAAACTTGCTTCCATTGCTAAGCCACAAACCATAAGATATGATATTATGCCCTTTAGTTGGCTCATAATAATTAATCCAACTGCTCATCCTCGCCCCCCAAACCCTCTCCTCAATCTAGTAGAAAACTAACCAAGGATGGATGGACTACGGTAGGGAAGAAGAAAACTCACTCCAAAGCCACAAACACAACTACTAGTCCTAAAAGAGGCAATCCATCTTTGATCAATGACCTATAAGAGTAGACTCCTATTGATAAAGATCCCTCTTCAGTTGAAACCCCAAAATTGGTAGAAAAGCCCAAGGTGTTCAACACCCCTCTAGCTACTAATGTATTGTCCCAAGGTTTCGAGGTCTCTTTGCCCAATTATTCTAGCTTTTTAGACTCATAGCCAGCCTCTATTCCACTTCATGCTTGATGGGATACACCTAAATTCTCTCACAACCCTCCTCAAAGGAATGACAAGGTGAAGGAAGAAGAGTATCAAGGTGGAGGAAGGAGAGTATCAAGTTGAGCCTGTTGTGAGGAAGTAATTTGATAATTTCTTGAGTGTCAATAGTGGGAACTTTATGCAAAATTAGTATGACACCCTGAAAGGGTTGGACTCAGAGGACATGTCCCTTAACACCCGTCATCTATGAATTGTTTTCCATGCAATGTTTGGGGTCTCACAGACCCAAAACATAATTTCATTGTGTATGATTTTGGAAGGAAATTTCCTGAGATGGACATTCTCTATCTATAGGAAGTCAAGGTGGTGGATTTTTTATTGATGGCTATTAGTAACTCCATCTACCATGATAGTATCCTTCTTCATAGCAACCATGCCATAGGATGTGGAGGGGTGATCACATTCATTTATCCAAAGTGGTGGCCACACTTAGTAAAATTTGTAGTGGACCCCACCAACTGATTAGTATGGGCTCTTTTTAGCATTGAAAGCTACTCTTTTGGATATATTAATATTTATGCCTCAAATGATGCCTTGGATCATACCAATTTATGGTAGTGGATAACAGATGATCTCCTTGATGCCCATTGGGTATTATGCGGTGACTTTAATATGGTGGCATCTCTCGAGGACAAAATGGTTCACTTGCTATGAGGTGGGTAGCTGGTAAAAGGAAGGCTTGGTTTTACATGTTCACTAAATAGAGCCTTTATGACCCTAATATAACCCACTAGCCTACAAATGGAGTTTGGTCCACCTAGAGTAATTTTAGGGAAGGGCCCACTTAGATTTTGAAGTGTCTAAATAGGGCAATGTTGTCCAACCAACCATACTTATCTTTTGATAATGGTTTTTTTCCTTTGGTGTAGGCACTATAAAATTTTGGGGTTTTTGATCACTCCTTAATTTAGTTCTAAGTGACATAGTAATTCATGAAACCCAATGTCCACAAAATGCAATTCTTCATTAACACCTCTTTGCTCAAGCATGGGCCCATAGTGTCACACATTATGAGAGTTTGGAATTTAGATCCATATCCTTCCCAATAATATGGTTAGATTCTTTGGTGGGATGATGCCATCAAAATTAACTCTAGATTTCTATAAATCTATGGTCACCAACTTGCCAAAATTCATAGACAATCTTAGTCTACTACTTCCTCTAAGCTGAGCTGAATAGCTCTAGCCCTAGAAAAAGATCCTTTTAATGAGATATTACAGGTGAGAGTTACATCCTTATAGCACCACATTCAAATTGTAGACAACTATAATGCTTAGGGATCCCAAGTAAAATCTAAGCTTCATTAGCTTAAGATAGAAGACAAAGCTTATAATGAGTTCTTCCAAATACTGCAAGCTAAGAACTCGAAGCAACAGATATAAGTCATTTGTGAGGTTGGTAACAAACTCATAGAGACTCCAAAAATTATGCAAGATTTTGTTCACCATTATCAATAAGTGTTCAAATCTCAAACATATTTAGATGAGCATGAAACTGACCTTCAACAATGCCTTTCAGTAGTGCTTATAAACTCACCCCCACCCAGTGGGTGGTTTACGATAGGCCCCTCTCTGTTAATGACTTGCATGAAGCAATGTCTCACATGGATAATGACAAAGCTCTTGACAATTATGGATTCCCCTATAAATTTTATAAAACTCTTTGGGAACTTGTGGGAAGTGACTTGCATAAGGTTTATCAAGAAGTATTTCACTCACATTCACTGGGTAAAAATATAAATAAATGAAATATCAAATTCATACCTAAGTAAGGAGATACTGAGTTGATCTATAACTGGAAGCCCATCACCCTCCTAAATGTCTCATATAAAATCATTTCCAAGGGTTTGAAAATCCTATTGTGTAATATGTTGCCTCTCATTATGCATCTAAAACAAATTGCTTTCATCAGAATCCATTATATTTTAGATAGCATTATTTCCATCTGGGAAGGGATGGATTGGGCCAAAAAGTCTATGCAATAAGCTATGTTCACCAAAATTAACTTTGAAAAAGCTTATGATCACATCTAATGGCCATTTATTCTAGCCACACTTTGAGCTCTAGGCTTCAGACCCGTCTTCTTCCAAACTGTCTAGATGTTTTTCTCAAATGCCTCAATTGTCCTCTCCATTAATGGAATCACCTTTGAGAAATTTGACTTGTTCCGTTATATTCATCAAGGGTGATCACTGACTCCTACCTTGTATGTTCCTTCAGCTAAGGGTTTTGGATATCTTCCTGACAATTCCCAAGCTAGGGACCTTATTTAAGGAATTTATCTACCTCCCAATGCTGTGAACCCACACGAAGATATACAACTTCTTAATGGCCCTTTGTGGATGACTCCTTCTTTACTCTCATTAAGGATGAAACCAATGTGGACAATGCCTTACAGTGTCTTGACACCTTTTGCCTAGCCTATGGCTCTAACATCCAATGGTAAAAAACTCATTGCTACAAACAATCTTACCTCCCTCGTGAATGTGGGCTACTAAATTTGGTTGGAAGTGGACCTAACATGATGAAATCTTTAAATTTTTAGGCATCCCATTTTCTTTTTATGCCTTACCAACTTTGGTGTGGCAATATTTTGTTGACAAAGTTGCTAAGAAACTAGAATACTATGTGACTAAGTCTCTTTTATTACCAGGAAAGTTTCAAATCTGCTAAAAAATTCTTGTATCTACCCATGTGTACCACTTGTCATGTTGGGTGCCTTCTAAAAATTCTTACCAAAAGTTAGAGAAATTTGTTAGATATTTCCTTTGGGATAATTCCCCTTAAGGTAACGGATTCTATGGGGTGACCTGGGAGTATTACTGCCTCACTCATGATGTTGGAGGGATGGGGATCATCAACCTAACCTCATAAGGAACTTCCTTATGTGCCAAATAGATTGTGCAGGCCATTGAGGGCCAAGAAGCTTGGAAGGTGTTGTTTAAACACTGTATCTCCTTAGGCTTGCCTAAGGATAAGAAGGCTTAGAAATGTCTTGGCTTCCTCAATCTTCTTTTCATTTAGTCTTCCATCCAAATCATAGGGTCCTTTGTGGCCAAAAGCATCTAGAAGGCCTAGGAAAAGATTAAGCCATGGTTGTTTTGAAATGGATCCAATTTTTTTAATGGACTCTCTGCTAACTCCCATTCTCTCTAGTGGTATCTTATCTTCTCTTACAATGAATTACCCTTGAAGAAGTCCCCTATGACAATTCTCTCAAGCTTTACCATAGAGGAATTCATACTGTCCAAGATATTTTCTATAGGCACTCTCATTCTTGGCTATCCTAGGAGGAGGCAAAAGCTAAATTTTGATTACCCAATGTTATGTACCTAATGATATGATAAATTAATGTATATGGGTTGATGGAGATGCTAACATGTGGCACACATCTCCCTTAGTTAGTTATATGGGTCCAATGTGTTAGGATAATTGAGTAACTTATGGAATTAGTGTATTGGGTAATGGTCAGCCTACATTAGGATTAGGAGGTTACCCATCCATTATTAGTTAGATAGAGGTCTATATAAAGGAAATGATTATAATTGTAAAGAGGTAAGTAAGCATTGAGTCTTTTTATTGTAAGAGGATATTGGAAGTTGTCCCCTCGAAGAGACATTGTAGAGTTATTCCTTCATAAAGGAGTATTGTATGGTGTTGCCCTACCTTAAGGGTATTCTATTTATGCATATACTAAATATTTGGGCATCTTGATCCACCAAAATATATTGTGTTGTGTTTATCTACATTATATTCTACATATTTTCCAATTATTATAAGTGTGGATGATAAAAAATGGTATCAGAGCTTCAATTTGGGTAATTTGTATGGAGCAAAACCCTAGTTTTTTGGAATCATCAATATATTTCAATATGTTGTGAATTTTTGCACAATTTTTTTACTAGATATGAATAATATTACAAGGAAGTCTCAGTAAAAAAATCAAGCCTTTATGTTTAGTTTTATGGGAGTTATTAATATTTTAGGGTTTCTACTCATTATTTCTACTCATTTCGTCATATCTTCTTAAATATTAGGAAATTTTTGGTGAAATTATTACTGATGATGTATCATAATACAGGAAAGCCATGAACAAAATTTTAGATTTTTTGATATGTTTGGAGTGAGTTATTACAATTTTATGGTTTTTCATATATTCACTCTATAGGCCAAAATTTGTGGTTTTTTTCAGAAATTTTTTACTGAAGTTCCAATATCATAAGTCAAAGCTATAATCAAAATTTGGGATTGTTTTGATCAGTTTTGAATGAGTTATTGATATTTTAGGGTATTTCATTAACCCTATTTTTTTGGTGGATCATGAAGTTGCAAGTATTTTCAGGGGAGGATGATATTAATGCTAGAGAATGGTGGCTCATTTTTAAGGAGAATAATACTAAAACAATTTTGTGGAAAACATGTTTGTCTCTTTTTTTGTTTGGGCCTACACAACACTGGTTTAATCAGTTGAGCTTTATACAAAAATACTCTTCATGGGAAGAAATGGAACATGTCTTCCTAGATCGATGGGATATGAAAGAAAAAGAGGATGAAGAAGAGGAATAAAATAATGATGGTAATAAAGAAGAGAATGAATATGTTGAAGAAGAAAAATCAATGGAAGAAAATAATGACAATGAGGAAGAACATGTAAGTGAAGAAGAATAAGGAGAAGAATTGGATGATAAGGGTTTAAATAATTTGTCTCTAAAGAAATCCAAGTCAGTTATTCAATTTAATGGATGCATTCAAAAGAAGAAGGTTGTTGTTTCCATAAACCTCACCAACAAGTATAACTTCATCAACATGAATATGGCCAAGCATCTACATGTTCAAGAAAAAAATATCAAAGAGGTTTTAGTAGATGGTAAGAATATTTGAGTGTTTGAAGATTTGAAGCTCATTATGGAAAAATATGTTTTACATTCATATTTTTATGCTTTGGATGTGGATGATGTAGATATGGTTCTTGGATATCCATGGTTAGAGACTTTGGGAACAATCAATATTAATGTTCAAAAAAGGTTCATGAAATTTTGGTATAGGAAAAATGTCACTTTATAGGATATCATAGTGGGAAAGGCACCAATAACAATCAAAGTAGATCATGAGGATGAGATTAAAACATGTAATGAAGAGCATGAGGAAGATTTAGATGACATAGATAAAGACATACTACAATAAAAAATGAACACTTCATCTAAGTAAGAGATATAGAAGGAAAATGTGGAAGAAGTAGAAAAAAAGGTGGATAATGTCAAAGTATTATGAAAAGTTGAGGTATGTAGACACCCACATCATCATGAGAGGAAATAATCATAGAATGAGGTGAGGGTGTGTCATAACAATAATCATTTTGGCTATACAGGAAATTAGATTTCCAATCACTATGGCTATGCATGGAAGCCAAAAAACTACTATGGTTTGGTATGGAATCATATCAATACAACAACCTAAAAAACATGGGATGAATTGGGAAATCACTATGAATATGAATGGAAAAATACCTACTATGATCATAGATAGAATCAGAGTAACACAATGGAATATGGTACATGGAATCAAAAGAAGAATAATTATGCATGGACACCAAAGCAGTATAGTTATGATTTTGAATAGAATTAGAGGAACACAATGGAATTTGAAAATAATATTGGAGATATATCACCTACCAAGATCACATATGGATGGATAGATGATCGATATTGGATATAAATGTGCAACGATTTGAAGCACCCTCATTATTTAGTTTCTTCCTATGTTTTGGGGATGAAACATGTCAAGGAGGTAAGGCATGCTATGTACCTAGGGATATGATATATTAATGTAAATGGGTTGATGGAGATTCCAATATGTGGCACACATCCCCCTTAGTTAGTTATATGGGTTTAATATATTGGGATAATTGAGTAGCTTATGGAATTAGTGTATTGGATAATGGTCAACCTACATTGGGATTAGGAGGTTACCCATCTATTGTTAGTTAGATATAGGTCTATCTAAAGGAGATGATTATCATTGTAAAGAGGCAAGTAAGTATTGAGTATTTTATTTTAAGAGGATATTGGAGGTTGTCCCATTGAAGAGACATTGTGGAGTTATTCCTTCCTAAAGGAGTATTGTATGGTGTTTCCCTACCTTATTAGTATTCTATTTCTACATATATTGAATATTTAGAAATCTTGGTCCACTAATATCTATCCAATATCTTTGTGTATCATTACACCCAATGTGGACTAGGAGTCCTATGAGGAGATCCTCAATTCCGTGCCAACTTCCATGCTCCATAAAATCTTGGTCCACTCCACTCGGCCATGGTGGAAAGACTGAAAATGGTATATTGAGACCCCTTTTCACAATTATAGTCCTTAGCTTGGCTATACATGGCTCACCCCCATTTTGCCTATGGTTGACATACTTAACACCCATTAGGGGCTACATTCTTTTATCAAAACGTGGAGCTTTCACTTCAATATTGTTTGGGGCTTGTGTGGAGCCCAAGCTTGTTCATTTTACTTGGTGTATACTACACCAAGGCTTACCTATTGGTAGAAGACATGTCCATCTTAGATTCCATTGGTCTAATTTCCCTTTCTATGGCCATCTTGAGATTCTTCCTCATCTTTTTTGGTATTTTTCCAAAGCTCAAAGGGTTTGGACATGGATCCATGATCTTTTCAAGCCTTTTCAGCTCAAATTCTTCTTTTGGTAGTACATCCTCCTTAGACACAAACACGTGATGCCCTTCAAATACATACAAGTCTGGCATATTTTTAGAGTGGAGATTCTCTTTTGGATTTGGAAAGAAAGAAATAATTTTATGTTTAATAATGTTTCTATTGATTGAAATATTTTTTCTTTGCACAAGTCCTCTATCATCTCCAATGTTCTTTTACATATTTAAGTCAAAGACAATAAATTGGATATGGAGCTTGGACATCTTCAGGACCTCCTCTCCCACTAGGGAGATGCTCCTTATGCAATGGCTCAAGTTCTGCTTTCTCCACCTAGGGATCCTAGACTAAATGATAGAGTGCCTCGACCACCCCATGGTGGACATAATCATAACTATTTCAGGTGTTTCTCTCATAGTGGTACCCTATACTAGCACATTTCCCATCTTGGGAAGTAGCAAGGGTGGTAGTTGTTGCCTCCTTCCCCTACTAGGTAGGATGGTTTGGGTGCTCATCCTCCTCCTCTGTGCCCAGATGCTTGGGGGACACCTCCTAGTGGCTGATCATACATGATAGATAAGTTCCCCAAGATTTTTTTGGCCATTTTTACCACTCAGACATAAACAAAAGATGAGGATAGTGACACTACTCAGGATACTAGCTAGGAGCCTATCCTATATGGTAATGACTTGCCAAGCTTAGGTTGGGGTCCTAGTGATATGGATATTCCACCTTTTGACCTTGCTCTGACTACATAATAGTTATATTTTTCATGACTTTGTGACTTGTTCCTAGGCTCTACTTAGTGTTTTGAACTCTGGGTTTTGCTACTAGGCTCTGCCTAGTGTGACGTATCATGTTTTCATACTACCTTTATTTTTTTGTGAATTATTTGCATATTTTTGTTTAGTTAATATATGGATATATTTCATCAAAAAAAATCAAACTATTAACATTTTTTTCATTAAAGGTTGATTTGTGTTTCTCTAAGAAATGATTGGCCAAAAATTAAAATCCATCAAAACATACTAATCATTTGTTTTATAGGTTGACTGATTTTGGAGTCAAATAAAAATTTCATTTTGAAATCATTTATCTAAATTTTTGATTTCTGACACAATTGATGTGTGATTATAGGTAATATTAATATCAAAGGTAAATTATCAAAACTACTAGCATCTTGTTTTACAGTTTATCTCTCCTTATCATTTTGAAAAACTACTAATCGTGTGTTTGTAGGTCATCGGTCAAAGAATCTATTAGGCACTTTAAAAATCAATTTTAATTATGTATTTTATCTTATTATGAAAAATAATTCCTTGTATATAATTTATTGCATATGTGTATGTGTTAACTTGTAAATAATCATTATCTCATGCCCCTCACACACAGATAATTAATCAATTAATTAATCATATTGTGTTTTTCTTATTTTTTAACCCCCCTTCTAGGATAGCACATGATGTGGAATTGATCCCAATGCACGAGCTTAGTATATAGGGGTTAGTGACATGGATTTCATCACCACACACTAACCAAAACTCTATGTTCTAGCAAAGCATAAACATTAGGGATAACTATCATTAGACTAAGCTGTTGATCCCATATAGGTCATCCATGAAGGGGAAGAGTTAACTCTTTAAATTAGGCATTAGAAAAAAACCTATATGGACTTGGGCCCCATTGTACCTTCATGTACATCAGGGATTCCCATAGAGAGCCCATTTAGCCTAGCATAAGACATTTCAACCATAATAGGTGTACCACTATAGGAGTTAGTATTAGATCTAAAGTAGCCATCAAGTGTAAGTGGGGTTGAGAGAGTTCAATTGATATCATAATGGGTCATTGTCCTACAACCTCACCCATGAAGACATTGGATAGTGTGGGAATTGGATTACACACCCTTGAGTTTACTAATCATAGGTTTTGGTTTGTTTTCTTGAGTGTGTCTTATGTTAGACCCATGTTGTTTATGAGATAAGTCAGTCTTTACCCAAACCCATACACACATATCTAGGTCTTTGTACAACTCATATTGTACATCCTATCATCTTGTATGTTCTTTCATCATCCTACCATCTTGTATATCCTTGTCATCCTTTCTTTGTACATCATTTTCATTATATCATCTCCTATCTTAAGTCTAGTCATATTTCGCCCACCATTCTCACATATCCTAATCATACCTTGTCCTAAGATCACCTCACCTTGATTTTTCCAAAATTGACCTTGTCTTATCCACCTTTTATTCCACCATAGTCCTAATCATTCCCATATCATCTAGTCTTAATTTTATCTCATCATTGACATCATCCCCTTGTACATATTATCCTCTTATATCCTTTTCATTGTCCTTATCTCATCCCCCATCTTATCATCATCCCATCCTAGTCCAACCACACCCATTTATCATTGGTCTCATCCCCCATCCCCTTTATATTATCTTGCACATCCTTGACATCATCCCTTAATACCTAATATCTTTGTATATCCTTTTCATTATCTTATCCCATGTCACATATTTTCTAATCCACTCATTATTTGTCATACCCCCATCACCTACATCTTGTCTTATACATCCTTATCCAATCTTCCTTTATACTTATCACCTAATACAACTTTGACATCATACCATTGTACATATTGGATTTGTATATCATTTTATTTTATTATCCTATCCTCCATTATCACTTTGTCTTCATCCCATCCATCCATCCTTAATCATACCCACATCATCAACTATTTGTCCTCACATCGTTACCTCATCCATTCCTAGTCCAACCATATCCACCCTTCATTGATTACCCCCCATCACTCACATACATTGATCATCACCTTGTATATCATTGTCATCATCCTCTTGTATCCTTTTTCATTGTCTTATCCCATCCCGCATCTTATCCTATGGTATGTGTATGGAGTTGGGAGACAATTCCATGGACACAACCCACTATGTGTATGTGCTATAACATAACATGTATGTATTATGGTTTGGGATTCTTGAGCCATAATGCGTACATGTTATAACAATAATGTGTATAAATTATGTTAACTCATATAAATGTGTATGCATTATAGGAACTCATACGCATTCTTATAAGTTAACATAATGCATATGCATTCTTTAAACTATAAAACAAAAAAACCCTTGACCTCTATCATTCTTTCCTACTTCACAATCATGTTTTGGTGCTTCCCATTTGCATTTTGGCCTAAAATAACACATTTTTTCCTCAATATCATGTTTTGGCCTACAAATATTCAATTTTCCCTCCAATCATGAGATCGATGATGCCACGATGAAGAAGAGGCAGGTTTTTTGTAGATTAAATCAATTTTTTTATTTTTTTAAATTTTTTGTGAATGTGAATTGCATCTAGTTTGTTTTTTATTTTTCTCCAATAGGTTGGCATGTTTAACCTAACCCTCCTCTTAATCCTCTCCCTAACCTTCTGCCCAACCCTCCTAACCCTCCTATAGTTTCCCTAGATCCCCCAAGTAGTCAGGAGGATATAGTTTCTCACATAGTGGAGAAAAAAATTGAAATTAAGTAGATAATTAGGAGAATGAGGGAGCCCACTTCCACGAACACCCTCTATACCTATTTGGCCAATAACCTAGAATTAGTATTACTTCAAGTTCACTTGATAACGAGTCAAATTAATAGATGGAGGTCATATAGGGAAAGCTGTAGGGATTACTATGCTGATAAATTATCAACATTTGAGGTGAAGAACAAAAATATAACAAAATATCAAATTTGTGCCTTATTTATCAACCCAACCACCAATTCCCTATTTATCATAATGACCAAATGTTTCCCAATTCATCGATGCCAACATGATTTGATTAAAGCCATTTTTTGGGAGTGATGGTGGATGGTGTTTGACTATCCCCCTTATAATAACCATGAGGTCCCATTGTAATTTTTGAGGAAACTTTATTACGAGTTTGTCCTTAGTCAAATTCCAAACTACTTTGACTATGGTGAGTTTCAAGACTGAGGTAAAAGCTCCATGCATGATGGACCAGGTGTACATCATGTACCTAATTAGCCTACAAGGATCCCTACCCAAAATCCACTTCATATAGAGATTCCCTATATGGTGATAGAGGTTGTGGAGATAGTTATTTTGTATACTCTTAGTGCACTTACTGATACACTCATTCATCATATGAGTAGACTTTCAAAGATAGATGCTTGAGATACTCTATCTGGTGGCCATACTTGAACCCACCCATGTAGATGTTATGGTGTTGTATACACTAGACCTTTAGATGATGATGGTGGCACTTCAGGGGGCTTGGAGGATATGGTCTTGACTGATGAGTTATTAGCACACACATTTGGTTTGGATACATTAGGAGTCTCTACACACATGCAGGTATCTTTTATATAATATAATGTTAAAATTTCAAGTTATATTTGGAAATTAAAATTTTAAAAATTAATTTACATGTTTAAATTGAATAATATATATGTATTTTGTTGTGTTCTCAGAGGAGACGTCGCCTTCAACATCACAACTAGGTACTGAGCCAACCCAAGCTACTACATCTATCTGTGCTAGTATGACACCATATATATTTATAGAGGTAAAATTTAAAGTGAATTTTATATACTCTAGATGTACATTCTTAATATAAAATAACTAATATAATTTTGTTGGACTTTTTATTGTTTGATGTATTGACATGGATTGGTGTAACTTGTTATAAACCCATCCTCCATATCAACTATGTTTTCAATAACCAAAATAGTGAGTTGAACATTTTATTGATATCCCATTATATGTAGTTCCCATAGCAGGTCAATCCCAATCAGTAGGATTGGATGTGTGTGTATATATATATAGATATAATTCATTTGATAAAATTTGTTTGGTACAATATATTTCTATCAATTTCCCAATCGAGTATAGCATGTCTTTATCAATATACACACCACTCCTTTCTTTTAAATACTATCCTCATATCCAGGAACTTGATTCCTTGTTATCCTAATCACATATAGTGGTTTGATCTCTATGACCGATATCCAAAATGGCGATAGCTAGTAATTCAATTCCCATCTTGATTGTATCTGAGCATTATAATTTCATCTCTATCTATGAAGTTATAAATTTAGATGGCATAGCCTCTTAATCCCATTATACCTAGTCAATTCCATTAGTTTGTTATGAGAGTGTCCATTAGATCCTATTGGTTTTTTGGGAGAGCGTTGACTATAAACTATAGCCTGTATGTATATAGCATAGGCCTTGCAATCATATACAAATAGGGGATCTCAACCCCTTATAGATAGATGGGTTTGAGAATTTTGTTACTACCACCTACTATATCTAGTTAGGGGAGATATCCTATCTAAATCCATGCACTTTTATCACTTGAGTGACATGCCAACTCTATAAGACTATAACACCTTTCATCAGGAAAGTCCCCTTAAAATGAATATTGAGTGTTAACAAGACTATAGCACCCTTTTTTGACATCAACCTACTTACACTGTATACATATATACCTTCCCTTACAAAATTTGAGGGAAATCTAAGGATAGATAGTCAACCTAATTTCACCTATAGGGAAACCAAAATCATGCACTTGTAATGAAGATTACCCACTCACTCTTATCTCTATAATATTTAGTTTTATTTTCTATATGTTTCTTTAAATTTTTATGAGACCTATTTTATAAGGTTCTAGACACTCTTAAAAGGCTCAAGTATAGATGTCCCCCATAAAATAAACCTATCACTCTAGGTGTCTTAACCTGATTAAAACTCAATTTATAAACTTCTTAACAAACACCTATACAGTTTACTTGTCTTATCACAATGATTGTTTATAAGGGCTTTTTGATCACACCAATACTCATAGGACTGTCCTCAACTATACTAAGTCATTACCTTAAGACAATTATGCTTAATGACCAAGTAATCAGGTCAAAATATGAAATACATCTCAACAAATCTATACAAGAATCCAAACTAGTGTATATAGGTACATATCAAGGATGTTTCAACACCTAACTTGAATTCAATGACCCAATTTCATAAAATTCACTCAAAAATACTCCCTCATTATCTTTTCATTCTCCCTCATGAAATTGACATTTCTTGCTTTTAGTGTGGTGTTAGAAGTCACATGTTTCACATATCCACTTTTCATATTCATGCTTCCCATGACCTCATTAGATTTTTTTGTATCCTATGCAAGACTAAGTTTACTAGCAACTTGTTTAATCAATGAATTACCTAAGTTATTAATTATTAGGTTTTTTGTTCAGCTGATGACTAGGGTGGACACCCCTCCATCATTGCAAGTCGAGATAGACTCAGGCATTGCTGTTACAATGTCATCTACACAGGCACTCACCAAGGTATGTATATTCACTTGTAATTTTAAATTGTAATTTAGTACTTTTGTTTTAATAATTTTACTATACAATTTGGAAAATATAACTTATATGCATGAATGTATTATGTATATAGGGCTGTCATATGAAATTTGATAGTTTGATTCAGATGACTACTACAACAACTCCTCATGTTTCTTCATCATTTGACATGCCTGTTCATGTAGCTGAACTTGACACTGACCTAGTCAAGCGTCAATGGCATATTAAGGAGGACCATGATATTGTGGTAAGTGAATGTTTAAATGATTTTTTTATTATAGTTTAAAACATGAGTTTCTTAACTTGGTTTCATGTATACTTGTTAATTTTATAATAATTTTTATATTTAAACAAGTTCAGCTACAAGTGAACTATGAGCATAGTACCCACAGTTAAACCTTGGAGCAATCCAAGGCATACATGATATCTCCATCTACAAGTAGGGCATCCCAAGGAGAGTCTTCTTCGATGAAGGAAAAGAGAGGGAGACTATTTGATGATTGGATATTGTAGATGATGTGCTTTTTTGTATGGCTATATGGCAATGTATGTATTTTTATCATTATACATGTGTATATGATGTATTCACCCAACATTAGATACTATGTTGTTAGACATAATGTCACTTTTTATATGCCTATATGGAACTTCATGTATTATTGGCATTATATGCCTATATATGGCATTCTTATTTTGTACATGAATATTTAAGAAAACCAATGAATTAAATCTTGTTTGAATCACTTATGTTTAGAGTACTATAAATGATTGATTTTAAAGTATTATTAAGGATTAGAAATGTTATGAGATTGAGAATAACTTGTTAGGATAATGTCACAAATTAGACCCTTATAATAAATTAAGAATATCAGTGATTGCATTTGAATTATGTTTGTATGTTGATGCAGAGGTATGGAAGAGAAGTCTACAAAAACATCATTAGATGGTTCTAAACCCAACTGATGGGATTCACTTGCCATGGTTTGATTTGAATATTATTTCACAAGATAGCTCCTCTTTTGAATCTTTGGACTTAATTTATATTATTACACCTAGTAATTATTCCTTATACTCTTAGTATCACCTCCTTTATGGCATTAACCTTTGTCAATGTCTATGTCAAATTTCATAGCCAAAATCCACCTCTAAATATCAATTCCTTCATTAGCCTACCCTTATTTAGGCCTAATTATCCCTATCCAAACCCTTGGTCCTAGAATATTTACACATCCATATAATCTCAAGTTAAAACCTTTTGATTCACCTTGTATATGTATAGGGGAGTAAGATTACAAAGTTTCATTAAATTCCCATGGTTAAATCTCTCAAAAATGCCTAAAGCTTGCTAATCTAGAGTTTCCCATGCCCTATACATACTCTAAAAAATACCAATTTTACCTTCCCACTGATCTTATTTTGTTGAAAACATACTCATGACATCTAAAACATCTCATAACACCTTTTCAATGATAAAAAAACCAACTTTGCCTTTATACTTTTGAAACTGCTTGTGGGGATTTGAGCCTACCTGTGAGGATTGCATGAATTTTTGAGTGTGAACACCATTTAAATATGTATGATAGGTTTAAAAAAATCTTAAAATTATTATAAAATACTTATGTAATCTTGGAACCCTCAAACACACCTTAAAACTCCAAAAATTATGCCTGCATGAATATTGACCATTATGAGACATGGAGGGGACTGTGACAAAACATCGAGCACTTCCACTTGTAATATGAATTTAAAAATATTATATATGGCTATATTAGGTCATTAAGACAAATCTTACCAATTTTCAAGTTATTTCGATATGTTCTTTGTCCTGTAGACCCTTTTTACCATAATTTACCTTGAGCTACCTGTATGCTTCCTTCATGCCAAAAATTGTCTTTATTCAAACTTTTTCATGAATTTTTATCAATATATAGGATAATATAGGTTTAAAACATCATATTATATGGTTTTAAGATCTCTCCAAGGCCTAAACTACTTCCTAGCATCCATAACTGACAAACTTCCAAAAATCTCCAATGGCTGCCTTCTTGACTTCAAGAGGACTGTGTCAAAATAACAAAAAAAATCACTCTTTATAGGATATTTAGGATGTAATTTGATTTTTTTTATGTCATGGATACCATTTTTACCAAATTTCATGCTTTGACTCAACCTGTAGATGCCCCAAATTGACTAATTTCTCTAAGGCAGGCTCTAATGTTGATCATGATTTGACATAAGGTTGACTGTACTAAAATAGTGAATAGTTTACATTATAAAAAATCCAAAAAAATATATTTAATTGGTATAGTATGTCTTAATGATCCTCTCCACCAAATTTCATGATGAGATCCGACATATTTTGGCCGGTAGGCCCAATTTGGCAAAAGCTAGTGACACAAGTGTTCTTGATCAAATTTCACAAATGAGTCATCATAATATTTTGCATTGGTTTTTGATTGATATAATTTAGGAGAATTATAAAACTCATCGTTATAACTAGTGTCAATTTACTTGATGAATTAATTCTTGTCGTCTCTTCACTAGTTTTGATTAGGCACAACCCCTTGGGTTCCAAAGACCAAATCTCACTTTAGGTTTCAAGAGTACAATAATAATTATTGAATGGTATTAAAGTGTCTAAACCTACTTCACCTCTCAATACTTCTCCTAAAGTGTTCACCATCCTTCACTCTATGTAGCCCGATAGGTCTCTAGGACCATTCCTTGGTTTAAGTTGCTAAGAATCAAATTCATTACATTGATGGTCTTAAGTGATCATTACACACTTGTATAAACCCTTCTCAAGTGAAAAAACACTTTGTTCCATTCCTGATACACCTCAAAGTCACAATACTCTATCTAAACTTATAGCCTTGTTTTCACTATTTTTCCCTTAGTTTGATTAAACTATGTCCTTTTTTGAAGATGTAAGAACATTTTAGGGTACCCTTTATCACCCTTAAACTCCTCACAAAGTTACAACACTTTAAAATTCTCGTAGTTATCACTTTATTTGATAGATACCCCCAAACTAGTCCTCATTAGGCCTATTCTAACCAAAAGTTCTATATCTTGAATGAAAAGTCACCTATCAAGGTTCAACTCACTTTAAAATCTCCACTCTCCTTTTACAATCAATCTTGTCTCACTCTCTCAATGTACCTTCTAGGCTTATCTAGGCCTATTATCATATACCTTATTTATATACACTCATAGTCAAATAAAATAGCTTCCAACCTCCTACCGTATCCTCAAACATGCCAACCAACCTTCATTGAAGGCCCCAAGTATGACTATAAGGCCTAATAGGCCTAATTCATGTTCTTAAAGATTATTTTTTTCCCTGTGACCTTATTTCTCACTTTTGACCCCACTCTCACAATTATAATACTTATTTCAATATTAAAAAACTATTCTCACAAGTTTAGACATCAACTCTTCCAAATTATCCACTAATTACCCCTTGTTGGCTTCAAAGATTAGGCATAACAACTACACTCTATTATAAAATTATCCCACTAGGGTTTTAGGCTTCTTTGGGACTGATGTTTGGCCATATCTCCTCTCATATACTTGGCCCAACCTCCAAACCACCTTCAACACTTAAATTATGGAAGCCATACATTTAGTTATCATAATTGTCATTGCATTATGTTAAATTTATATATTGTGTGCAAAGAGGGTTTATGGGTACAAGTTCAGTGGACTGGCATAATTGATCCTTCTTTCCACTTCTTGACATAAATTATCTGATTAAGTGCATTACAACTTTATTTTAGGTCTAACTCCATAAAAAATCCCCTCTTTTTCATAATTTAAAATATTACAACGTTTTAAAGGCTCAAATCCTCACCAAAAGTTCTATCATAATATCCTCTACCTCTAACTTTCAACTTTGCCTCTGAGATCGATAGGTGAAAATACACCACTTAAAATGCATATAAATAGGTAAATTACACATGTTCCAATGATAATGACACTCATTTCCACTTGTAGGTACATTTTCACTATTGTTTTGGAGCATGAAAACACTGGCAACAAATGTTGTCAAAGTTGAAGCTATTATCTAAGAACTCAATTTTCGGTGCTTATTGGTTGAAAATTGGCACTAAAAACACATATAAATGGGTTTATAATTTATATTACCAGGTTATTGGACTCCAATATGGCCTTCACAATAAACGCACCACGCATTCTGGGCTTAAGAATGCCCTTCCCAATATAAGAAAGACGTTGATTTTTAGCCTAACTTTAGGCATGCATAAAACTAAAAATATAAGTCATGTGGAGGAATCATAATATCAATCATGTACATGTAAAATCCTTATAATTTCACCTTTAATATAGTCTAAATCATCTCTAAGAGCAATCCATGGAAGAAGTTGTAGTAAAGGGTCCTAAAATGTAACTTTTTGGCAGTGAAGAGATAAATTTTTTACCTCTAACTAACAACTTTATCTTCAGGACTAGCAGGTGAAAATACACCACTTAAAACACATCTATATAGGTAAATTACACATTTTATAACAATTTTTACACCCACTTCTACTCTCAAGTGAATTTTTACTATTGTTTCAGAGCACAGAAACACTGAAATCAAATGTTGTCAAAGTTGAAGCTACAATTTGAGAACTCAATTTTTGGTGCTTGTTGGCTAAAAATTGGCACTAAAAACACATTAAAAAGGGAAAATAATGTCTATTAATAGGTTTTTTACCTCCCATATGGTTCGAACGGTAAACCCACCACCTATTATGGGCTCAAGAATGCCCTTCCCAATACAAAAAAATGCTAATTTTTAGCCTAACTTCAGGCATGCATAAGACCAAAACTATAAGTTATATGGAGGAACCATAAGATCCCTTGTGTGCATGGTAAATTCCTATAATTTTACCTTAAATATATTTTTAATCACCTCTAATATCAATCTGTGGTAGAAGTTACAGTAAAGGGTCGTAAAATACAACTTTTTGGCAGTGAAGAGACAACTTCTTATCCTCCAACTAGAAAATTTACCTCCAAGATAGGCAGGTAAAACTATATCACTTTTAACACATATATATAGGTAAATTAAATTTTTTTCAACAACCACGACACTCACTTCCACTCATAAGTGCATTTTCACTACTTAACTAGAGCACGAAAACACTGACAACAAATATTATCAAAGTTGAAGCTATAGTCCAAGAACTCAAATTTTTAGTGCTTTTTGGCTAAAAATTGGCATAGATAACATATTAAGAGTGGTTAATATCATATATTACTAGGTTATTGTCTCCCATCTAGCCTAGATGATACACCCACCACCTATTACAAGCTCAAGAATGCCCTTCGCAATATAAGAAAGATGTTGATTTTTAGCCTAACTTCAGGCATGCATAAAACCAAAATTATAATTCATATGGAGGAACCCTAAGATACCTCATGTGGATTGTAAATTTCTCTAATTTCACCTTTAATCTAGTCTAAATCACCTCTAAGAGCAATCTATGGTAAAAGTTGTAGTAAAGGGTCCTAAAATGCAACTTTTTGGCAGTTAAAAAACAACTTCTTGACCTCCAACTAGTAACTTTGCCTCTATAATAGGTAGGTACAAATACACCAATTTAAACACACACATATATATGTAAATTACACATGATCCAACAACTTTGACATCCATTTCCACCCGCAAGTGCATTTTCATTACTATTTCAGAGCATGGAAACACTGACAACAAATGTCAAAGTTGAATCTATGATTTGAGAACTCAATTTTTAGTGATTATTGGATAAAAATTGGCACTACCAACATGTTGGGAGGGTGAATTACATCTATGACCAATTTATTGGCATCCTATCTGGCCCAAATGACAAACCCACCACTTATTTCAAGCTCAAGAATGCCCTTCCCAATATAAGAAAAATGTTGATTTTTAGCCTAACTTTAGGCATGCATAAAACCAAAAATTTAAGTCATATGGAGGAATCATAAGATAAATCATGTGAATGGTAAATTTATCTAATTACACCTTTAATCTATTCTTAAAAACCTATAAGATAAATCCATTGTAGAAGTTGCAGTAAAGGGTCCTAAAATGCAACTTTTTGGTAGTGAAGAGATAACTTCTTGACCTCCAACTAGCAACTTTTCCTCTGAGATAAGAAAGTGAAAATCCATAAATTTTAACACATATATATATGAAAATCACATGTGTTCTAAAAAATTTTACACCCACTTATACCCACAAGTGCATTTTCACTATTGTTCTAGAGCATGGAAACACTGACAACAAATATTGTCAAAGTTGAAGCTACAGTCTGAGAACTCAATTTTTAGTTATTGTTGGTTAACAAATATCACTACCAACACATATAAAAGAGTGAATAACATCTAGGACCAAATTTTTATCCTCCCATATGGCTTTAATGACAAATCCACCACCCATTCCAGGCTCAAGAACACCCTTCCAAATACAAGAAAGATGCTAATTTTTAGCCTAACTTCAGGCATGCATAAAACCAAAATTGTAAGTCATATAAAGGAATCATAAGATCCCTAATGTATATGGTAAATTCATCTAATTACACCTTGAATTTAGTTTAAATCACCTCTAAGATAAATTCATGGTAAAAGTTACAGTAAGGGGTCTTAAAATGCAACTTTTTGGTAGTGAAGAGATAACTTCTTGACCTCCAACTAGAAACTTTACCTTTGAAAATGGAAAGTGAAAATCCACCACTTTGAGCACATATATATAGGAAAATTATATTTTTTCCAACAATCATGACACCCACTTCCACCTGAAAGTGCATTTTCACTACTGTTCCAGAGCATAGAAACACTGACAACAAATGTGTTTGGAAGGCTACAAGGAGAAATAAACTTGTCATGAGAAATTGTTTAGGAGTGAGGAAATGCCAAGTAATTTTAGTAATATTCTCTTATCTTTAATAATATTAAATTATTTACTAAAAGTGCCAACCATGTGAAGGTGGAAGCTGATCTGACACCACTAACTTACAAAAAAATGTAAGTAATTAAAGATGAAATTTATGCACGTACTACCTACAAAATAAAAAGCATTTGGTAAAATTGATTACATCTACATTTTATAAGTCAACATACTTGTGCATTTCAATCTAATGAACCACTTGGATCTTATCTAATCTTGATTGTATCAAGAATAGCTTCATGGTCTAACTCATGAACTTTTCATAGATTCTTGTTTCTTGGACTCCCATGATATTTTTGCAATTGAATATTCGTTGCAAGAACCAAATTTGAATAGTGTAGAATCTTCTTGTAAGTTTAAAATTATTCAAAAAACCATACATTTGAATTTTTTATAGGATATGAACAAAGCCAAGTTTCAGTGGCTACCACAAACCTAGTGGAATAATCAATGTTTTCTCCATCTACGACCAGGGAAGCCAATTTTTTATTTCCATCTACAGATTGACATAAGTAGTAATTTATTCCCTCTTCATTTTCCTCATCTAAAATAACTACAAAAACATGGCTTACATTATTAAAAAAAAATTTAATGACATTATGAAGATAGATTATGAGAATAAATAATACATAAAGATTAATCTTTTACCTAGCTATACTAGATCGAATATATGGTCAAAGTCATGTGAGTATGTCATGTCAGTAAGTTATAATGTTGGTGGAACCTGATACATGTTGATTAGAATTAAAGTTTTGTAACTCTAGTCATCCACCCATTCTTGTGACTCACACTCATTCCAAATAAAGTCCATGCATGCAAAACAAAAGCATGACAAGTATCGCGTATGAATATTCCAAGAAAATGCATTTGAGCTAAAAAATGAGTGGATCTCACCTGAACCTGTTAGAGTCATACAATCCTCAAATTTTTCCAAGTCTTTTTCCTCTATTAACCAAAAATGTCTATGAATATTAGAATTTGCTTGAGCACCATGACATATATTCTCATTACACCAATCAAACATAATTTTTACAACAATAAAATTAACAACATTTTCATATTTTAACTCCTCCCTTGTAATGGCTCTTTTTAGACATGATCTAGCACCATCATGATCCCCTTTTCCATGGCCAACCTCAGTGAAACTCCAAATATGTTCTACACCAGTGGTAACATGTATCCTTCTCAATCAATAAAACATCTTTGCATTCTTGAATTGTGATGTGCAATTATCTGACCAAATGTAATGCCATTTAAAAATAATGTTCTTCTAAGACAACTATCCATATAATTTATCAAAATAACCTTGCACATACTTTATACAATATGATTGGTTGTCACTGATATAGAAATGTCACTCCCTTAATATTTTTCAATCTTCCTTTGTAATATTAGGTACATGCATAAATGTTATATGCACAAATATGGAAATTTATGTTGAGTTGTAATACTATGATTGAACTTTTGTTTATGGTTTGAATGTATAATTTTAAGAAAATTCAACTAATGAAACAATAGAATCAAATGGGAATGTGTCCTTTCTTAGCTTGAAACATTCATCCAATCATTTATCCCTATGTGTGTGCCTTGCATACTCATAAATAATTTTCTCCATGAATTCGACCATAAATTATGAAACAGGTATCTCTTTTGTAACAAGCTCACACCTTTTAGATTATTTACCATATTTTACTTGATAAGTCACAGATTTGTATTTGCTCAAACCAACTAATTCCCATCTAATTTCACTTGTACACTCCTCATGGATATTTTTTTTCAATTTTGGCAATCCAACGTAAATGTTGTAATTTCCATCCAAACATGTTTTCTTATAGAAGAACTGTCCATTTGGTCTTTCACATAAAATATTTGAAATAAATTCCTTGACTGATTTTGGAAAAATTTCTATATCACACTCCTATAAAATGTTAGTAGTATGCAAAGTACAATGAATATGGCAAAAAACATCATAGTGTATTTAAAATTCAACATGTTGCCTATAATAAGTGGTGTGTGTGTGTGATTTATTTTTACATAAAAATGTTTGGCCATCTCAAAAAATATTTGACTAATAACAATTTGTGGATGTTTTTTCCAAAAAACTTAGATTACAATTATGTTTGAGTCATATCCAAATAATGTTTCAAATGTAGCTCACGATTACAAGAAACAACTCTTCTTTTCACTACAACTTTTACATTGGGTGAAACTCTTGTATTATCTTTCCAAAATTATGCAAGTAATTCTTTTAAATCATCAGCTATAGCCTTGTCCTTTTGTGGAAGTCTACCAGAGAATGCCTAGAGCTCTTTCATATTTGGTTCATTAATTCTTTCACATCTTGAAATTACTTTCATTAATTTTTTTATATTTATATCAAGTCTTTTGACTTGTTTTTGAAATCAATCATTTTTTCCCTATTTCAGCACTTACTGCACAAGTTGTCATTATATGTCAAGTAACATTACAATCTTTATTGTGTTATTTTGGGACTACAATATGATATGTGTCATGTATATTTTCAACAATTTCATAATTTTAATTATCCATGTTAGATGTTCTTATACCCAATGTGTATATTATAGGTCTCATGTTAAGCAATTTCATCAACAAAACATATAATTGACATCTTTGACTATCATACTCCAATCTATGAAAGAAACTATCCCAAATTTATTGATCCAATCTTCTTGAATGGCGGTCAGACATTTTTTAATGCATTGGTTTCAAAATATTTTCATCAACTTCAATTACATACTTATCTTTTCTATGCATAATTCTTAGAGGTGTTGTTATTGGTGTAATCTGTTCAGAGCGTGTTTCAAAATTATTATATGTTTTCATGAAATTTTCTTCATTGTTTGTTTTTTCATTATATGTTTCCATGAAATTTTCTTCATTTTTAATTTCATAATTTTTTTATTACATTAAATTTTCTTCATTTTTTTTGGGTAAAGTATCATGCATAGGCTCTTCATCAACATAATAAAAAACTTTAAACTTTAAATGTGAATTTCCAACATTATCTAATTTTATTTTTTCAATTTCATCATAATTCAATTAATTATTGTGAGTTTCATCATAATTCAATTCATTATTATAAATTTAATCATTATTCAATTGATTATTATCAATTTCTTCATTATCTAAGGCATTTGGCTCATCAGGGTTAGTGTTTGTACCTTGTCTAGAATGAATTGCTTGCATTTGTACCTTATTTTTTTTCTTTCAACTCTTCTAATTAATTTGATATTTTTTTCTTCAAATTCTTCCTGCTCCTTGAATGTGAACCAAATCCCATTTTTACAATATTAACCAATAAATTACTTCAAATGTGGGGTCCAAAAAAAATACAACCAAGAAAGTTGTAGAGTACGCAGGGAATGTCTGTGGGGACAACAATCTCAATTAGGGATAAAAATAGACATTAAAAAGTGAGTTTTTGTTTTTTAATTAAGGAATGTGTATGCATTATAAGAATTCATATGCATTATAGTAATCTATATGGATTCTTATAATGTGTACACGTTCCAATAATGCGTACATGTTCCATGAAGTATAGGCATATACTATACAAATAAACAAAAAGGCTCATATTCAAGAATTTTTCCACTATAATACTATAATATGATGTAATAACACTAAATAAGACTATAATATGATGCAAAAATCCCTACTATGATGTAATAAGACTATTATATGTTTCAATAACGCTATCATATCATGCAATAAAGCTTAATATTATGTAATAACACTATCATATGATGCAATAAGACTATCATGCGATATAAGAAGACTATCATGCAATGTAATAATAATATCATACGATGTAATAAATATCTAATATGATGAAATTAGGCTATCATATGATGTAATAAGGCTCAATATAATGCAATTAGACTATCATATGATGCAATAAGGCTCAATATGATGCATAAATCCCCAATATGATGTATAAATCTCCAATACATGATGTAATAAAACTCTTGATAAGAATATGAAGCAATAATACTAATGAATTATGTAATAGGGCTCAATATGTAAGATGAAGTGAGCTAATTTTGCCCAAAATCCCATCATAGTTCCTTACAAAACTAGTTGAATAACAAGTTCATAAATTAACACTAATCACATTGATGAATTTATGCATTTATGATGAAATCAAGGAACTTAGGGGTTGTGTTTATTATAAAATTAGGATTTAGGGTTAGGGGTTTATTGTAATAGGTTTGTACATGTGTATATGTCATGAAATTAGGGTTTAGGGGAATTTTACTTGTTTAAGTGATAAAATTAGGGTTTACGATCAACATGTCATGAAACGTGACCTAATTTAGCCCTTTAAATCACATTATAGACTCTAATTTAGGTTCAATGGGTTGAAATTGGCCACATTTGTGTTTGTATTTATATTTTTGATTAAATTAGAGTCAGTTAAGTCATACATGTTGCATCTAGATTATATAATTGATTAGGCCATAAATTTGGTTTAGGGGCTCAATTTTGCCCAAATCATGTCCCTAATTGAACCGATCGACTAATTGATTCAATTTATGATATATAGAATCATACTTAATTTTCTCCCAAATCATATATCATGATCTTATAGTTATGTCAAGAAGGGGTTCAAATTGGCCTCCCATGCCTCCTCGATTAAATTTCCCCTATAATTGAACCTTGTTATGCCATGTGTGTACCTCATACACTTGAAAGTGTTAAAGCTATCAAAGATGAATCAAGTCCTGGATGTTTTAGAGTTAGAAATGCCCCAAAAGGCCAAATCTAATTGCATATCACCACATATACCTCATACGTTCTTAGAAGTGTCAACACTATTATAGGTGTTAGGTCTTAGAAGAATTAAAGAGCTCTATCAGATCCCTATGAGGCCTGATCAAATTAGATACATGCATGTGTGTATCTTATACACATATATATTTTTGTTAGAGATCTGACTATCACTTGTCCTAGAAGCATCAAATTTTTCAAAGCCTCAATATGCCCAATACAATCAAATATTTACACATGTGTAGGTCTAGTACACTTGGCAAATTGTTAGAGTTGTTAGATATGTACATCTTTGATACTTAGACATATTCCATCACTGAGCCAACCAATCTAACTAAGGCATACTCAAAAATTTATCATACATACATAGAATCCAATAATTTTTAAAGATTGACATCAATCCAATCAACTCATGTCAAGTAAATAATTCACATGATGTGATCCTTTGACTTGTCATTATTGTATGAAAATTATCATGTAGAGCCCTTTAAGGTCCCATCCTAATTGAACAAGCACCAAATGTTATCAGTTTTCTACATGTATGTATTCAATTTATTTTTATCCCTTTACCTTGAATTACCTCTAGATCCTAAAACTTAAATTCATATTAAGTCATGCATGCAGGAGAGAACACAATTCAGCAATGGATGAG
This sequence comes from Torreya grandis, assembly GCA_037957365.1. Lineage (NCBI taxonomy): Eukaryota > Viridiplantae > Streptophyta > Pinopsida > Cupressales > Taxaceae > Torreya > Torreya grandis. Next base: position 7,925,463 of record JARHVA010000047.1, on the reverse strand, counting down.
CCTTAACCTTAAATCCCAAGTTGGAACAAGAATTTTGAGACATGTACTACTCTTTTGTAGTCCACATCATAAGGTTTAAGTTCATTACAATGAAATATGAACAAGATGATTGAATATATATGTAAAATATATATATAATCTTGAAACCTTCGATGAGGGGGTACACATTGGTATTCACTTTTGATCAACCATGTATATGAGGTGAGCAGTTCATCATCAACATGAATAATTATTGGGTCTCTCTACTCAGTATCATCCTTGAGGGGAAGCAGGTCTCAAATTTAGGGGACATTATCATAGGTTTAATGTATCCTGAATAAGTTCAATAGAGTTTGAGCTAGGGTAAATTATACATATGTCATACTTGGTCAATGCCAGGTCTACGCCATCCCTTAATAGTTTCAAATAAATTCCCTAGTGCATTTAGATATTTCTTAACCTATACATTCATCACTATAGGCATGACATCTTAAAACCACATCATCACTAATGGATACATGTGAGCATTTCAAGTTTATTGATCTCAAAACCACATCTTATATATAAAAAAATACATACCCAACTTGACCAATATATTTAAGAATTTAACATAACTAGAAAAGGAAATTTGCTTCACACGTTTGCTATAAAATAAACCACACTTTGCTAGATTGTAGGTCCACCATCCTACTTTCGTATCTTACCATCCCAATGACATAGTAATCTATAGTATTGATAAGCACCAAGTGTTGTTCAACTTGTTTTTTAGCTTGTAATTGTTTCATCCATGGTGTGTCTAGGACTAGTCCCATGTCAAAGACACACTCTTCAGATGATGTGGGAATGGATGGAGTGCTTTATGGTTGTCCCATGTGTGATGGAGGGGTAGATGAAGGAGGTGTAAAGAATGGAGGATTAACCATATTTTCACAAGAGATCTTAATATTAGGAAAACTTTGAATAATGTATTTGAATATATTATGGGAATCGAACTTGAATAATTCTAACAATAGAAGACTCTTGTTAGACTTTCAATTGGGACCTCAAAATGCACTTATTGAATTAGATGGACTAAGTGATCTTGGAGGAAACTTAATGGATTTTACTCAACACATTTTAAGAATGTTTTTGGGACATTCCAAGGCATAATTCATAGGTATTTGGCTCCATTAAATATCATTCTTGAAATAGATATCCAAGAGATGCACTATTACACCAAGGGCTCAATTCTTATTTCTACTTACACAAGATTATCTATACTACATAGTCCAATTCAAAGAGTTTGCCACTTAAACAAATTAGTTCAAAATTTATAAATAAATGGGTTTGGTCAAATATATGAAATAAAAAACAAAAGGGTAAGATATGATTTTAGGTAATAGGATAATATGAATAAGAAACACAAAATTTAAGGGCAAGTAGGATTTAGGCAAGTAAGGTGGAAAGGTATATTCTTGCCCTTCTAAGGGAAAGATCCCAATAGCTATGCATGTTTCAATTGTTGAACAAGGCTTTTGTTAACATGTGTTCTATTGACGAAACATATTGGTGTATATAAATATTAAAGTGCACTAGAAGCTGAACATGTAATATCTAATACTTGTTCAACATTTATTCTATAAAATTAAAAGTAACCAATCACATTTTGACAAGTAAGAGTTAAGTATTGCTACTCTAATGCATAGCGATTGGTACACTAAAGGTTAAGTTTTGATCATAGATTTAAAAAATGCATCTTATGACCTCTTATGATAAAATCAATTATATTGTCAAATGTATAATGTGTTAGAACTTGAAACCTTAGTTATAAGTAGTTAAGATGACATATTGAAATGGGTAAAAATTTCAAACTCTAATGCGATGTTATGACATGTTAATTCACTATCCAAAGGTAATGGGACCTTTCCCCTATAAGAATCATGAAAATTTGATTTTCCCCTATACGGATGCATGGCTAATGGGACCTTTCCCCCATAACAAACATGAAATTTGTTTATTTCATTTTATGTCAAAGAAACATGTATGCATTATATAATGTGTACACATTCTTTATGGCATTATATAGCACATGTGTGTTATATAATGTGTATGTGCTATTTGAATTTGAATTTAAAACTGAGCCTTTAGGCTTGAAAATGGCTTGAATTTTTGAGCCAAAGGCTTGGGATTATGCATCTACAGTCGAGACTGATATTTTTAGGAAAAACCAACAAATTTCAACTTTAATCACCAAATACTCTATGAATTTCAACATCAAAATTCAAAAAATTATTATCGTTATGACAAGCACATTGTCATCTTTCTAAATGTATGATTTTTATAATTTTTGGGTTGTTTTAAGGGTTAAAACTATATTTATTTATAACAAAACCTTTTTTAGGCCACTACATACCTCACCCATACATGCCTATTCATGTTTATCTAATTTTTTTTTCATTGATCAAAATGCAAAATAAATTATATGGTAACAAAATAGGCCTAATTCTACACACATTTAAAAAAAGAACAATTTTCATTTTTTTTGAGGTAGTTAGGGTGGGTCGCACAGACAACTATCCATTGTTTTGTCATTTTTTAGGATATACTTAATTACAAAATTAATAAAAAAATATTCATCAAAAATTATTAAAAAAAAATATTAACACACTAGAATATCTAATCTAAATAATCACCAAAGGATTTCTAACAATATTTAATGATGCTCAAAAAATGGTGGGTTACACGAAATAGTACAATTTAAATTTTATAAAAAAAATAGGATCTCCTCTTCAAATTTTAAATGTTTGACCTATTTATACTTAACCATTTTTCAAAAAAAATAGTTTTTCGAAAACTAGACTCAAAATTATACAATTCATGTTTTTATAATATCTTTAATTTTTGAGTGTAGCCATCTCTAATTATCTATAGAATTTCACATTTCTAAAATTTTAGAAAAATCATGTCCATGAGTGGGCCCTTTTTTTCCCCCCAAGTTGGTTCACTTACCCCTTAGCCTAACCATAACCACTCATCATTGACCACATTTCCATCACCTACATACTTTGTTTCTTTTGTACATCCTTCTAGTCATATACCATCCTAGCACCACCCATCATTAGCCATACCCACACCACCTAATCATATCTTATCATCCACATCCTAATCACATCTTGTCCTAAGTCCATAATCAATCCCTAGTTGTGACCTTGCCTTCATCACCCATCTAGTATACCCTCATCCTATCTTATCCTAGTTGGCTTTTTAAGTCATAAATAGGTCTACACCATCTCCATCATTCCCCAATCATCCACATTCCATCATCACCTATCTATACGTATCCTTATCTCACCATCCTACCACCTTCATCACATAGTCATATCCCATCTCATCTTGAGAAACTCAGTCTTAAGGTTTTGAGCTAATCTTATCATCTACATCATCTTATCATTTTAGTCCATTATCATTCAGTTAGATCTCATACCTAGTCAATATCATGTTAAAATCTTATCACTTTATTAGTTTAAATGTAGAAAACCCATCATCAATTTACTCATCCCTAGTCAAATCATCTTGCCTATTCATAATTAACACCCATCATATTTTCCTCTTGCTATTTTAAATCTAGGTACCCATCAAATCTCCAATCCTTTTACTAACTTGAAAACTAGACCTTGTTTATAGGTCATTAACACCTATTATACTACCAATTTAAAATTTGATCATAGTCTTTAATCCATCAAGTCTATCCCATCCTCATCATCGTCCATCCTACTAGCTCGATCCTTTGGTCTTACTTTGTTCAAACAAACCTTAGTATACCTTCACATCATCATCCATATTTCACATGGATTTGAACCCAATTCTTTTAGACCAATACATCCTATCCAACAAGGATGAAGTCCTTTTGTGGGCACTAGAGTTAGGTGCTCACCTACCCTCAGACCTTGATCCCATTTTCCCCAAATCACCATCTTATAGCCCCATGAAATTAGTCTTAGCCTTCCTTGATGTTTTCACCTTAATCAATTGATACATTATAGAGAACACAGATGAATTCCTTTTGTGGTTATAAAAGATGGGTGCTCACTTTCACAATGATTTTAACCCCATAAGCCTAAAGTTACCTCCCAAACAATTCTAACATCAAACCTTATCCCATCCCCCTCTACCATCCACTATCCCCATTCAAAACCCATTGGCCCTAACTTATACCCATCCACAATCAAATCCTCCATCTACTAATCATAATCCATCACCTTTATCACCCACCACCATGCAATTGGACCCCTCTCTCATAGACCAATACATAGTTGCCAACAAATATGAGATCCTCTTATAGTTCATTATGATGGGTGTACCACTTCTTAAAGGTGTTGGCTCCCTTCAACTTATTGTACATCCAATACAAACCCCTTTGTGTAAGTATCTTTCTAATCCCCCATCCATTTGTCATAGCCAATCATCTACCCCTTCCCCTAATACCAAAGGGAATCCTATCCTAGCCACCTCATCTATTACCAAACCATCCACCTAGTCACGCCACCAACCATATAATCTAAAGTCCAGTGCTTCCACATCTGAATCACATAGTGAAGTGGGTCCTTATTCTCCCCTTCCTATATCCTTAAAAGACCTTTTCTATTATCTAGTTACCACCAAAATGATGGTTTACCCACCCATACAACATCTCAATCCCACCAAGCCTAAGCCCTTCTAGTATAAAAAAAATTATATTGTCTCTATCATCAAAATTGGGGGAATCATATTAAATGATGCCAAAATTTTTGAGATTTTGTACAATACCTCATCGACCATGGTGACATAGTGATTGAGGAGGAACCAAGTGAATTTATCTCTCTAGGTAAACAAGAAGAAGAATGCCAAGATTCCATTCCCAAACATGATTAAGCCCTTCCCCTTTCAATCCAAGGTTAAGACATCCTATCCATCCTCCATGATCCCCCCATCTTTAACCACCCATCAATTCAAAACAACTCTATTACCCATAAGCCTAGTCCTCCTATATCCCATTATTCCTTTTATGGACCTATCTTTGCTTAGTCTATTATCCCTCCATCATCTTCCTCTCACCCATCATACCAAAAACCCCATGTTGAGAGGACAATCATGGATAACCACTCCTTTAATTTCAGCATTACATCATGTACATCAAAGCTAGCATCAGATTTAGAACAAGTTTTATCCACCTTAGGATCATGTGAAGCACTAGTATCAGAATCAAATTCCTCATCATAAATTTTATCCCTCATTGATGTTGATAATACATGTCCTTTTGAGGGTACATATAATCCATAAACCTCCATTACATCACTAGGAATATATTTTGATCCCAATTAAAAGGATTAATTCATCACTAAGTTCTTGAGCACTTTATCTCTCAAAGATGGCTAGAGCAAATATAATCCTCATTTGGATGCACATAGTATAACTAGTCTTTGTGATCCTTTGGAGATTCTTGAGGAAGCCTCCTCTAGCATCGAGGCTAGGGTTCCTAATAACCTTTATTATAACTATTCTTACCATTATCCCCTTAATCCATCACCCAACACCAATCATCCACCTCATCTCCTCAATCCCCATATCCCACTCCTTGAAGGGAATAAACATGAACATGCATCATTGGATTCCCCTTTGCATGAAATATCATGTGCCACAAATAAAAAAGTCCAAGGATATATTTCAAAAGTCATAAATCATAATGAAATCATCTTTTATCCCATTAGTCAAAGTCAATCAAAATCAAATCATCAACCTAATAAAAACAATATTTCCCCTTAGTGAAGCTTGAAATATAGCACTAGGGGCATATCAAAGTCAAAATAATCATCTATCAAGTCAAAAATCAATCTCCTCAAATAAAATTAGGCACCAATGGGCAATCATAATCAAATTCTATCAACAATTAAAAATAAAGACAAAAATAATAATTGCAATGCCGATCATCCTCTTAATGCTTGGGTTAAATAATTGATAAATCAAAAGGTCTTAGATCCCTTACTCTCATGGCACCAATTTACAGAATCCCCTCCATCATATCCAATGGTGTATGCAACTATTAAAACCCATTTCTACTCCCCATCCTATCATATCAACCCTCCTTACCATCCTATATCCCATCCTTATAATCATAACATCCTCCCATCCATACCATATCTCAAATCCTTGGGTATCATTGTCCCTCATAGGGGTTACAAAAAACTTGGTCAAAACATCTAGAGGATGCTAAATCAAGAATAAATAAATACCATTGAGACATGATCCTAGCATCACACATCTCTAGAATAACCATCAGCTAAAGATCACAATAATGCATGTATCCTGCATCTTTCCCATCATCTAATAAATCAAGATGCCATCCCAAAATCAAAAAGTCAAAAATTTAAAAATTTAAAAATTTTAAAAAAATCAAGTGAAATAAAAATCATTCATCCAATGGTGAAAACTAGTCTTCTAGCGCCTTGGGCAAGTACCATGATGAAAACCAATTTCTGACATCATGGTAAAATAATCAATTGTCTGCATTGTAACTCAACACTTAGGGGCAAAATCCATCTATCCTTTTCAATCCATCCCTTTTCCATCCCATCCACATATTCTTACTAACCATTATTTGTCATCATGTCCTCCATCCTATCTACCATTCCTTCCTGTCTTAACCTTTATAAGGAAGTAGAAGGTATCTTGAGACATGTTCCAAAATCATCTTGGCATATCCTCCAATGAACACTCAAGAAACTAAACATCTATTTATTTCATAATGTGGTCATTGGTAATCCCTAGTCCCTTCTTCCTTGGTCCCCATCCCCTTTTTCACATCACCCTCATCCCCTTTGTTGTCTCATCCACCATCCCATCCATGATCCCATCCATCCTCGCCCTAGTTTTTAGGCTTGGTATTCCCTTTGATATTAACCCCATTTGTATAATATACATACATATCCCAAAAATCCCCAAAATTGAAATATGTAAAAAACCTTGAAAATCATAAAATCTAAAAAAACCAAAAATAGTCCATTGGGTCTTATCTTATGCCTAATCCCCTACTTGCATCCATCTCCATTCATCTCATATTTTCCCATCTTTGGATACCACAATCTATCTTGGAACCAAATCAAAGTGGTCACCCATCTCCCCATATCTTCCTCATCCTTTTGACTAACTATTATTAACATGCATCACCTTACCAAAGAATTTAATATAGAAGCCATCACTTCTTATTAGTTACCTTTCATATCTAGCACCCATCAACTCACTTCTTTGATAGTATGAAAGGTAATTGATCCCATAACCTTTACTTATTATTTCCTCTTCATAATTAGCACCCATAAAATAAATCTTTGATAGTATGAAAGGTATTTTATCCTATCATCCCCTAGCCTCCTTGCTAGATTAGAATCTTGTAGGGCCTTGTCTATTGGTAATCTTTGGTCATCACTTTTCTAAACCACCTTCCTTGGCCACTTTTTGATCCGATTTCAAGACCAAAATAGTATTCAAATACCTTATCATGTCATCCATCCTTATATCCTAAATTAAGGGAAATACCTTGTCCTAATCCTAGTCCTAATCATCACATCTTAATCCAAGTCTATCCTAAATCATAATCATCCTAGTCTAGCCCATCACCCAATCACTCATCCATCATTAGACAAGGAACTATGAAACTAAATGTAGATATTTGGTGTGTATCACTTGTTTGTTTTGTTTATCTTGTTTGCATATATATATATATATATATATATATATATATATATATATATATATATTATTTTTTTTATGTTTGTCATGTATCTTTTGTCTATTGGGAAATGAACGGGGATGTTAGGAGGTCACCTAAAGCTATAATAATGCTTATAAGTGCCCTCTAAGATGTAGATTTCACTATTTGCCCAAGCACTTTGGAAAAATGTCCTCTTGGTCATGCTTATATCGTGGGGGATAATGCCAAGTGCCATATTTAATGGATTTCTTAGTCTATTATGAACCTTGTGACATTTATGATGGATTGATCATCTACACCTTCATCACTAACCATCCTCCTTCCCATGACTAATTTAATCCTCTTGACTCATCCAACTAACATCACATCTTTTATCCTTATCATCTTCATCTCATCATCCAAATCATATCCTTTAATAACATACAACTCTAATCTTCCTGATCATCATCACTTTTTAATCACTGATCATTGTCGTCGTCATCATCATCATCATCATCATCATCATCATCATCATCATCATCATATCCTATTCAAAACTACATCAGCCTAAGGTATTTTTAGACTATGTAGGCATCACTTGGCCATGTTTAAATGCCCAAGGATATCTCGACCACTATCTTTATCATCCATCCTCATTCCCCAATCTTTTAGGTCACTCGATCACATCATTTATTCCCTCTTATCCTCTTCATCAAATTTAGGTTTGATCTACACCCATAATTAATCTTATAAAATTTGTATCTTGGCATATATCTCTCCCTTCCATGCATCCTTGCTTGGGATATGTACCTAAAGCTTACGGATTTTAATCCAATCATTCTCATGTTATGGTTAATTCCCTCTTGTGATATGTCAACAACCATGATACCCATCATCTTTACTCCCTGTGCATGTGTCCTTGCTAAGGGCATAATCAATTTATATCTCATTTCTCAATTCAAATCCATCTTTTTCATCCTCTATCCCACATCTAGAATCTCATCCCCTTCTCTATCCATTGCATCCCAGCCCTCACTTCTTCTTTCAAGTGGTCATCTATCTCATTCTTCCTTGCATGTCCCCTCAAGGGGGAATAATATCCACTAACATCATCTACTAACATGGTTTTTTCTTTGAAATACCATTACTCCTTCTACTTTACTCCACTCACAATGCCCTTTCAAATAGGGGCAAAATGTATTTACCTAATTTTTTTTGACTCATTACCATTGATAATATTCCTATTAATTGACACTAATTTTGCTAATCCTATTTATAATAATTCATCTCATTCCAATATCCTCCTTTATCCTATTAATTTATCCTAATCCTAACCATTTATCTAATATTCCCTCCTTTATTCTCCTTCATCTATTAACCTTAATCATCCCACTCCTTTATCAATTCTTCTTAATCCCCATTATTCTAATCTAATCCCATTTACTCATTATTTGAAAATTTTAAATTCCCATGACCCTACCTACCCACCTACTAGATTACACCTTAGCCTTTCCTACATCCCTATGAATCCTAAACCTCATTAACTCCTATCTAATCCTCCCATTATCCCTAAGCTAATCAAGAAGCCTCTAGATTCTAGGGAAGCTCCTCTAAAACTCTAGAAGTCTTCAAACTAGAGACTTCTAAATAATTTTTAACTCCCTAAAATATCCCCCTCCATTTCTATTAAATAACCTCCATCCTCCTTTGGAGCCAACACTAATTGTCATAACAAATCCATGTCCATTTAAGTAACTAAGCCATATACCAAGCCCATGAAGAATCCATGCTAGTCCATGAATCAAGCATCCATTATCAACATCTCTAATCAATTATCAAGCACCACAATGTCAATATAAGTCTAAGGCAATATCTCATCCATATCTTTTATTTTACATCCATTGAATCATGGTTTAAAGCATTTGGGATTTCATATTTGAGTGTGGGATTGAATAGCTATTTCATCCAAATATATTTAGGTCTTAATGGATTTAGATCTTACTTAGTGGTTGGATATTTTAGTAATTTAAATTGCATAATTTAATAATAGAGATAAATTTCACCCATAGGAAGAAGTCTCAAACTCCTCATATCCTAGTTTTGAACTTGACTGATCTCCATCTTATGTTATGCCTTGTCTTGACTCATCAATGTTCAACATAGTCTTCTTCTAGTGCATTAGGTTTCATAGTCTTCCTTAAATGGTTGTTTGTCTAATATTTTGGAATCACACATTCACTATCAATATACATCCTTTAGTTTTCCAAGAATAACCTCACTCATCTCCATTCACTCTTCAAACTTCTTTGGCCACACTTCATTAACTAGCTCCTTCTTACGCAATCTTCTTATGTTTGGAGTACCAAGTCTTGATTTAGGTTTCATGAACATGGTCTATTGTAATGGAAGATATTATATGGTCATATTACACCTATCTTAATCCTTTTTAATTTTTCAATCACCCTTCAATTCTCCTTTCTACACAACATGCTCACCATGACCTCTCTAGGCTTGTAGCCTTTCTTTTTAACAATTATTCCTTGTTTGATAAATATATAACCTATCTTGAAGATATAAAAACATATTATATCACCTTATATATTCCTTAAACTCATAATGAAGTTTCAATACCCATATCCTTTGCTAGATGCCTTTTCTTTCACTAGGATAGACCTAATTAGGTCTCTAGGTTTCCTTGCTAAATACAGTCACCTATATATGTACGGACAGAGGCCGTACCACCCCAAAAAATAAAAAATATCCTTGGAAATTTCAATAAAATTAAAACTAACAAGTTTCATATTTTTTGATAGTGGGAACATTAGTTATTCCATTTTTAGTGTTTGAACCCTAAACTAAGGTATTTAGGCTCTATGCAAGGCTGAGAAGAATAAAAATTCATTTTATTGAGTTTTGAAACAATTAAAAGGGATTAAATACCATTCCTAGGTCAATCCACGTCCAATTAACATTACCAAACAATTTATTCACTTTCCTCAATCTTATTTGAGCCTATATTGATCAACATATAGAGTTTTGTGTATACTTGCATGATTGTGTAAGGGTTTTGAAGCTATGTTCAATTTCCAAAAAGTTTCAATGGCCTAATATGGATTATTTTTATCTTATTCAATTCCATATCATGATAACACATTTTAAAAATCTATATGTATTCCCATCCTAAAAAACAAATAGTTTTTCTTAAGGACTAATTGTGTCAAATAGGGTGCAGAGTTTCGTCATTGCTTGAAGCCTGTTTATCTTTCCTCAAATAATTCTCAAAGTTCAAGGGTAATATTTCAAACCATGTTTTATCCACCTATATCAATTCTCGAACAACTCAAAAATCCTTCATGTGGACTCAAACAAAGCTCTCCTTTCTTAGTGTGTGACTGTGTAGGTAAGTAGATTATCTCTCATTGACTGTAGGTTATCCTTTCACCTTTCAAGACTAGTCTTCCAAAAAACATACATATCTTATCATCAAATAATATTTATCTACCATGCATTATTTCAATCAAGATCATGAATTAAACTTAAGAATCATCAATTAACCTTTACCTTTTCACTTTCTAACTGTATGCAATGGTTGAATGTAGGGAAAATTCTTTCTTGAGTTACCACTCAGTAAAAACATCCACATATATATTTCATAGGGTTTGAATGATGCCAAAGCCTTGGTTTTCACATCCATATAGTCCTCCCTTGAAAAACATTTAACCAACTCTATCATAACCATTCTTTATCTAAGCTATAGCCTATGTCTTGCATTCAAGGCTATAACAATAGAAATAATAACATATCCATGGCCTCCAAGGCCTTTCAAAGACAAAGTGTGACACATAAAAAACCAATATTATTTAGAGAAAATGAACACACAAAACCATTATTTTTTTTTATATTGATTTTATTCTTTCTTGATTACAAAATATAGTCCATGAATAGACTAGATCATCTTTCATGAGGGTTTTTGGACATTCTCTCCTCTGATTTTCCTCCCTCTTCTTGGAGATCACCCTCTCTCCCTCTCTCTCTCTCAAATTATCCTATACACAAAACTAATGTACAAACTTTCAATTCAACCAACTCCCACATTGTCTATTTGGTTAGTTACAAGATAAAACTTCCTTTCTTGACAACCCAATGTATGGGTGAGGGTTACATTAATAAAACATGACCTCCTCCTTATGACTTAAACATATATGAATTAAAAACACATTTTACAAGGTTTCTTGGCTCTTTACACCAATATTATCTCACTTAACCACTCTAAACCATGCTTTGGTCACTCTAACCTTGATTCAAGTATTTGAATTTTCAAATTCCCTATTTTGGAGGGGAAACTCCTAATGCCTACATAACACACCTTGATGACTTTAAATGACTTCAAATACAACATAGGGATCCTAGGGATTCCTTCACATACATTTCCCTTACAACATTAACCAACTTTGACCCTTTGACTAGCATATGAATGTTTCAAACTAGATTTGACTTTCTTGGTTAGATGCTCCTCATCATACTCCAATTTATCTTTTGAGGGTCCTTCATGCTCACTTGACTACTACTCTTTTTTTTACTACTTTTTCTTCACTATATTTTTGTACTTCTTTTTGGCCTTGTTTAGTCTCTTTATCAATTCATCTTATACCTCTACGAGGTGTCCCAACTATTGTAACTCCTTTTTTTCTACATATTATAACTTTTCCAAGTCACCTTGAACTTCATATACTCAGTTCCAACCAAATGGTTCTTTTTCTTCTTATTTATGCTTATTTTATGGCATTCTTCTTCATTGTTTTCTATTGTTGCTTGCTTCTTTAGTGATTTTTTTTCCTTGACCATGTTATCATCTTCTTCCTTGGGATATAATGGCCTCACATGCATGTCAACCTCTATCATTTTCTCTATTATACTCTCTTTTGTTGCTGCTTCTTCACATTTCTCCTCCTTTTGATGCATCTTCCTATGGTCTTGCTCATTGTGCAAGAGCAACTTCTTGTTCCACTCATCCTCAACATAATACAAAATTATTTGACACCTTCTTGACTTTTCATATCCATGCTTATCAACTATAAACTCAGCCTTAACTTGACCAATTGAATAACTCACCTTTTTTACTTGTTTATATTCCCTTTCCTTTCTTGTTTGTGGCCTTGTTTTCATAACTCCTTGTGCTTCCCCATGTTTATCCATCCTTGGTGATTCTTTAAACTCATTAATGGTAATTTATTTTTTACTTCACCTTATTTTAGACCCTTGTATGGAATGAATATGTCTTCTGACATCTCCATTTCTTCTTGTAACTTGAAAGCATCCACCTATTCATAATCCTCATCAAATCGTGGTCCACATTGTTCTTCATCCTCTTGGGAAACTTGGTCTTTATATTTTCCTAGGACTTCCTCATTAATGAGAGTTAATTAATCCTTACTCTATTGTATACCATGATTGTTAATCACTCTTTGAGGTGCTTCATCCTCACCTTGACTTTCCATCAACTCATTCATCAATGCAATTATTTCCATATACAAGATGTATTCATTATTGGAGTAAAATTCAAATGAATCATCATAAACAACATTTGAAAACAATCTTTGAGAACACTTATCTTTTATGCACTAATTTTATTTCTTACATAGTTGTACCTTCATTTATTTGGCTTGGTTTGCTTGCACTACCTCTCTTATTTGCTTTGTAGGCTTGTACTTTCCTTCTCTCTTCATGTTTTATTGTGGTACACCTGAAATATGATCCTCTTGGACTCTTTTCATGATCTTTTTAACCCACTTGATGACTTTTTTCCTTCTTAGATTTCCACTTGCTTCTCATTGCATCTCCTTCATGCTTCATGCCTTGGTAACCTATCTTGCCAACTTAGTGTTATTTACCCTTTGTGATTTGCTTCCATATTTGTTCTTATTTTTCACCTATATTCTTGTTTTGATTGACCTATTACTTTAGGTTCACCTCTTCCTTTTCAACACCTATTTTTTTTATCGAGTTTGGCCAAACAAATCCATTCCCTTGGTCTCTCTTTGATGGTTGTACCTTTTCCTTATTTCTCCCAATCTACATATTAGACTTTTATTCTTAATATATACAATCATATTCAATACTCAAACATTTATTTACCTCCAAAGATGACTGCTAAAAACTTATTATTCATTAATATCTTCATGGGTGACCTTCATGTCTTCTTGGTGAACTATCTCTTTTGTTTTAGCTACTTTATTTGGCAATGCATCATAGTATTCCTCTTCAACTTCAACATGTTCAATTCCTTCAATATCCATCCTTGTGTCTTATAAAAGAGGTTATATTTATTTGTCATCCTCTTTTCACTTGATGGGTTATGTTCTTGGCACATTATTTACTAGTTTGAAGGCCTTGTGCTTATCCTTCACCAAACCTTTCTTCATACTTGCATACACAATCTTAAAATCAATGTTAGAATAAAAAATGAGAGACCATAGAGTCTCTTTGAATTTCTCTTGCATTGACATTCTTCACCTCTTTTTCTTATCTTCATTCTCAAGTACTCCTCTAGGCACTTCTATTTTATTGTTATCTTCAATGAGAACTCTCTTCTCTATCTCTTTATCTTGTTGCTCATTTGGCAACATCTCATCCCTCATGCTATTATGGGTTGTCTTCTCTTTCTTCTTCTCATCTCTTAATACACTCATCTTGTGCATTCTCTCTTTCACAAGTGACTCTAATGGCCACTTCACCCTTTTCCTCACATTAAAGCTGATCCATTAACTTCATTTTCCTATTAAGAGCTTCACCATGAGCTATACCATCTCAATAATTTACCCCAACTCTTTTCTCATGTCTTCCACTTCTCTCTCTACATCCATCTTCTCTCACTTTCTTTGCTTTCTAGGCTTATCTAGACCTTCCTCTTAGAAAGCTTATCAATGTTGCATCTTAGACCTCTATTGGGTCTTTCCTCTTATTTTAGTCCTCCATCTAGGACCTCTCCTTATCCTTCATGACTCTTTTCAGAGTCTTTACTCTTTTCTTTCTCTCTTTAATATCCAATTTTGTCTTTTCTCTCTACCTTCTCTAGTCCTTTCTTGACTATCTTCTAGTCCTTCTCATTGGAATTTGGGGCTTTGATGCCTCTCTTTATCAATCTATTTTTCCTTTTTGATAACCTTAATATATCATACCTTTACCATACTTCTTCTATAATACCTTGCAAGGTGTCAACTCAAGCATTCCTCATATCATGCTTTGTCAATCTCAAATAGATAAGTTTTAAATAAATAAAAATAAAAATATAACCAAGATTACCTTGCTCTGATACCAAATGATGCATAGGTATAGATAATAATTCTCAAACTTCTCATATCCTAGTTTTTAACTTGACTTTTCTCCATCTTATGTTATGCCTTGTCTTGATTCATCAATGTTCAACATAGTCTTCTTCTAGTGCATTAGGTTTTATAGTCTTCTTTAAATGTATATTTGTCCAATATCTTGGAATCACACATTCACTATCAATATACCTCATTTAGGTTTCCAAGAACAACCTCACTCATCTCCATTCACTCTTCTACCTTCTTTGGCCACACTTCATTAACCAGCTTCTTCTTAGGTAATCTTCTTAGGTTTGGAGTACTAAGTCTTGATTCAGGTTTCATTAACATATTATATTGTCATGGAATATACTATATGGTCATATTAAACCTATTTTCAACTATTAAATCACCCTTCAATTCTCTTTTCTACACAACATGCTCACCATGACCTCTATAGGCTTTTAGCCCTTTTTGGGACAATTCTTCCTTGTTTGAGAAACATATAACCTCTCCTAAAGATATAAAAACACATTAGATCACCATATATCTTCCTTCAACTCCTAATTAATTTTAAAAGTCCATATCCATTTTTATATACCTTTTCTTTCACTAGGACAAACCTAATTAGGTCTCTAAGTTTCCTTATTAGATACAGTCACTTGTATATGTATGGACAGAGGTCGTACCACCCCAATGATAGGACCGAAACTCCCCAAAGCTCTTACACAATTTGTCAGATTTAAGAGCACACATGATTACCAATGTATAAGCAACTAAACATGCGAAATCCAGAAGAACAAATAACTATCAATGAGAAGACACACAGAATATGAGAGGCAATATACAATTATATTCAACTCATTACAAAGGAATTTACAACAAAGAGGTGGCACTCTTTCTTCCACTTCGTGGGCTTACAGTAAACTTCCCTCCAGAGTAATCTTCTCTCATAGGTCACAACACACAGCTAACACAAGCTGTTGTTCACCTCATTGCACATCTGTACAATCGAGTACACAACCATACTCCAAGTAGATCTCTCCATGATCCTGCTGATGTATTGCTGTCACCTTGGATCTAGCTTCCCCGCTGATCTCCTTTCTGACCCTCGCATCCATACACCCCTGCAAATCAAACCTGATCTTACTTAAACACACATGGGGAATCCTACTTGATTCCACCATGGGAAGAACTCTCCAAGCTTCACATAGCTCTTCTCCAAATTCTCCACCTAACAATACAACCCATGAGTCTCTTATATAGATCTCATGCATACACTAAAATTAGACGGGCGGCTCAAAGACTCAAACTGGTCTTCACATGCAAACTCCGCGTTCACTTAACTGACTGTTTGTCAATAGCAGTTCTGACCGCTACAGGTGACTGACGTCGGTCCCTGCCCTCCTGGAGGTGACCGACACTGACCGATCTTCTGCCGATGTTGGTTTCCCTTCTGCGTCCCCTGACCGACGTCGGTGTGGACTGCCAATGCCGGCGACTGCATACTCTCAGAAACCTCCTCCTTCTGTTTGCAACAAGGTGAAGCTTTTAGCTCCACACCCTAACAATCTCCCACTTGGAGATAAAGAGCTACACCTGTACCCATACCAGTACTCTATCTAATCTGTATCCTGGCTTGTATTCCTCTTCAAGCTCCCACTTGAAGACAACCCACCACACTCCTTGTGGTGCTACACCTGTGCCTGAATTTCTCCATTCTTCTGCCTTGCTATACTCCCACTCAAACAGCAACCCCTGTGAGTAACCTGTAATCAACAAACACTTAATAGATCTGGGCCATCTGTTAGTCAAGCTCGCTCTGAGAATTTCCAACCTCGCTCTGATACCAATTGATAGGATCGAAACTCCCCAAAGCTCTGACACAACTTGTCAGATTTAAGAGCACACATGATTACCAATGTATAAGCAACTAAACATGCAGAATCCAAAAGAACAAATAACTATCAATGAGAAGACACACAGAATATGAGAGGCAATATACAATTATATTCAACTCATTACAAAGGAATTTACAACAAAGAGGTGGCACTCTTTCTTCCACTTCGTGGGCTTACAGTAAACTTCCCTCCAGAGTAATCTTCTCTCATAGGTCACAACACACAGCTAACACAAGATGTTGTTCACCTCATTGCACATCTGTACAATCGAGTACACAACCGTACTCTAAGTAGATCTCTCCATGATCCTGCTGATGTATTGTTGTCACCTTGGATCTAGCTTCCCCACTGATCTCCTTTCTGACCCTCGCATCCATACACCCCTGCAAATCAAACCTGATCTTACTTAAACACACATGGGGAATCCTACTTGATTCCACCATGGGAAGAACTCTCCAAGCTTCACATAGCTCTTCTCCAAATTCTCCACCTAACAATACAGCCCATGAGTCTCTTATATAGATCTCATGCATACACTAAAATTAGACGGGCGGCTCAAAGACTCAAACTGGTCTTCACATGCAAACTCCGCGTTCACTTAACTGACTGTTCGTCAACAGCAGTTCTGACCGCTACAAGTGACCGACGTCGGTCCCTACCCTCTTAGAGGTGACCGACGCCGACCGATCTTCTGCCGATGTCGGTTTCCCTTCTGTGTCCCCTGACCGACGTCGGTGTGGCCTGCCAACGCTGGCGACTGCATACTCTCAGAAACCTCCTCCTTCTGTTTGCAACAAGGTGAAGCTTTTAGCTCCACACCCTAACACCCAAAACCTATAAAATTTTCTTATAAATTTCAATAAAATTAAAAATACCAAGTTTCATCTTTTTTTGATGATGGGAACATTAGTTATTCCATTTTTAGTGTTTGAACCCTAAACTAGGGTTTTTAGGCTCTATGCAAGCTCGAGAAGCATAAAAAATAATTTTATTGAGTTTTAAATGATTAAAATGGATTAAAAACCATTAAAAAGTATATCCACATCTAATTCACCTTACCAAATTATTTATTCACTTTCCTCAATCTTATTTGAGCCTATATTGATCAACATACAAAATTTTGTGCATACTTGCATAACTGTGTAAGGGTTTCAAAGCTTTGTTCACTTTCCAAGAAGTTTCAAGGGCCCAATATGGTTTATTAAGTATCTTATTCATTTCCATAAAATTATCACACATTTTACAAATCTATATGTATTCCCATCCTAAAAAACAAACACTTTTTCTTAAGGATTGACTTTGTCAAATAAGGTACAGACTATGGTTAATGCTTGAAGCCTGTTTATATTTCCTCCAAAAATTTTCAAAGTTTAAGGGTAATATTTCAAACCAATTTTTATACACCTCTATCAATTCTCTAAAAACTCATCAATCCTTGATTTGGACTTAAACAAAAGTCTCCTCTCTTAGTGTGTGACTATGTAGGTAAGTAGATTATCTCTCATTGACTATAGGTTATCCTTTCACCTTTCAAAACTGGTCTTCTAAACAAAATAAATATATTATCATCAAAAAATCTTTATCTAACATGAATTATTTCAATCAAGATCATGAATCAATTTTAAGAAGCATCAATTAACCTTTACCTTTTGACTGCCCAATTATATGCAGGGTTTGAAGGCAGGGAACACTCCTTGAGTTACCACTCAGTACAAACATCCACATATAACTTCCATAGGGTTTGAATTACTCCAAATCCTTAGGGTTCACATCTATAAAGTCATACCTTGAAAAGCCTTTCACCAACTCTATCATAACCATTCTTTATCTAAGTTGTACCCTATGTCTTGCATTCAGGATTGTAACAATAGAAACAATAACATATTCATGGCCTCCAAGGCCTTTAAAATACAAAGTATGACACATAAAAAACCAGTATTATTTAAGATAAAATGAACACACAAAACCATTCCTATTTTTTACTACAAAATACAGCCCATGAATGGACTAGATCATCTTTCATGAGGGTTTTTGGACATTCTCTCCTTCTCTAATTTTCCTCCCTCCTCTTAGAGATCAACCTCCCTCCCTCTCTCTCTCTCTTTCACATTAACTTCTACACAAAATTTACGTACAAACTTTAAATTCAACCAATTCCAATGTTGGTTATTTGTTTAGTTACAAGACAAATCTTCCTTTCTTGACAACCCAATGTATGGGTAAGGGTTACATTACTAAAACATGACCTCCTCCTTATGACTTAAACATATATGAATTAAAAACACCTTTTACAAGGTTTCTTGGCCCTTTATACCAATATTATCTCACTTAACCACTCTACACCATGCTTTGGTCACTCTAACCTTGATTTAAATATTTGAATTTTCAAATTCCCTATTTTGGAGGGAAATGTCCTAGTGCCTACATAATACACCTTGAATACTCCAAATGAATTCTACGACAACATAGGGATCCTAGGGGATCCTTCACATATATTTAACTTACAACATTGAAAATTTTTGACCCTTTGACTAGCATATAAATGTTTTAGGCTAGATTTGACTTTGTTGGTTAGATGCTCCTACATCAAAACTATAGGATGATTACTAACTATGCCACTAGTAGTAAGAGGGAAAACAACACCAATAGTAGGAAAGACACTATTATATGTTCCACCACTTGTATCTTGTATATAAATCCTCAGTATATCCATCCCATGGTCAATTATAACCTATGTGAAACTAATAACTATCTCAAGGATATTCATCTGAGTATTACAATGCAAGATTTTGGGGATATAAATATGTGTTATTATCATATTTATTTATTATAATTTTTTTAGTTTTCATCCCACTTGGCACTAGATCTATCAACCGAGGACCCACCTCCACTACCTTTGGAGGTCTTCATATCAAAATAATTCAAGAGTTATTGTAGAATAAACTCATAATAAAGTTTTCTTAAAAAATATAATGAAACCTCATTATTATTGCATTGAGGCTCATCAAACACCATCCACCACCTATCCCAAAAGTTTTTTTTAATCTATGCATGAACACACCAATTAATTCTAATGTGTTTGCAACTCGTTGGTGGTTTAATGGTTCCAGGCTTAAGAAATAAAGTACACACTTTTTCTTTTGTTATCTTTTTATTTTTAATGTCCTTGTATGAAAATTTATTGGAATAATATTTTTCAACACCTCTCTTTGATGCAACATTGCATCAAGTTGGGAAGTGGCATTTCCCACTTTTTTGAAAATTACCACCAATGTATTGGCAAGTGAATTGCATGAACTATGACCTGAAGAGTCACACAAACTATTGATAATAATTTACAATTGGTGTTGCCTTGAATTATATTGTTCATATAATTGAGCTTCTTTTGCGATGAAGTCAAAATTCTAGGGGGTTTTCACCATGATTTTGTTTGAGGTTTTATTCAAGCAATGGGTCCATCAAATTAAGTATCTAAATTTATAATAATAAATATTTATATTAGGTGTAGTTGAAGGTTTTCATGAGATAAATGCAAATGTAACTTAAACAACCTAGACTACCTTGTGATTATTATTTAAAATGCATCATAAAATATGTATTACAAACCTTAAACATGTTGTTTCACTAAAATTTTGCTTTATTTCTAAGAAGAAAGTTTTAAAACCTGAAAGAAGGGCGAGGTTAGTAGAACCTAGATTTGGTTTATGCTCTATGATCCAGACAGTTGTAGATACTTCTCCTTGTCGTGGGAGGATGACATGTAGATAATAAAGACACTTAAAAATAGTTTATTAGCTAGGTAAGTGGGTGAATTGCCTAGCAAGATAGATCCAAGAAGTACATGACTTCATTGGAGACTGTAAATCCACCTTTTAGACAAGTTAGTGTTAAAAAAGTTGTTGATAAAAGAAGTTGCATAACATAAATAAAAGTACTCAATAAAAAGAAATAAATACTTTTTAAGAAATAATGCATTTTAACAAAATAATATTAAAATAAATTTTAAATTATCAAGGTGTGGTTCAAGTGTGGTCAGATTATTATTCTTAACTCTGTATGGTGATAGGAATGAAGAAATAGGGGTTTTAGTTGAGGATGGAAGGTGTTTAAAGCTTGATGTTTTGATTAAAATGATTTACACAATAATCATCAATGGTCGATAGGTGACCATCGATGGTGGTCAAGGGTTGACTATCACTCGTGGTTGAGCATTGACCATCTCTAGTCAATAGGTGATCATTAGTGGTGGTCAAGTGTTAACTATCACACATGATCAAGGGCTAACCATCACTGGTTGATAGGTGACCATCGATGGTGGTTGAGAGTTGACCATCACATGTGATCGAGGGCTAACCATCACCAATCGATAGGTAACCATTGATGATCATTGTGGGTTTGGATAGATTATTGGTTTTGGATAGAAGAGGTTATGGGTTGGTTATAAAAAGGTTATTTAGGTTTTTTTAGGTTGGTTAATGGTCATGAGGGAGGGAGAGAGCCTCAAAGGTATAACGATAAAGGTTTGGTATTTAAGTGGTTGAGAATGGTTAGAGGGTGTTCTAGTGAAAGAGGTAATGTATGGTGTTGCATAATTATTGAAACTAAATATCTAAAACTAAAAATAAGAACAATATACTTAGCTTGTGGTTGATATTTGATGGCTTGAAGAAGTCCTAGAGATGGGAAGATTTTTGATATCTTGCACCTACCTCTTTTTTCTTCTTCCCTCTGATGTCCCCCAGAAGTTCTCCCTTTACACCTCCTCTTCCTCTCTTAATATAGAGAAAAAGGAGTGGTGAAACAAAGAGTTCAACAAGCTATCTAAAAAGATGTCTAAATTTATCCTAATCATGCATTGATCATGTGAACGGTGGATCAAAAAACTATAAATAAAAAAGTGAACTAAAGTTTGTGTTATAGTTAACTCCTAAGGAGGTGAGGGTTAAACTATTAGTGGTTAAGGGATAATTATCGACAGTTAATAAGTGACCATTGATGCTAGTCGAGGACTAACCATTACACACAGTTAAGGGCTGACCATCAGTAGTTGATAGGTGACCATCAATGATGATTGAGCACTGACCATCATACATGATCAAGGGTTGACCATCGATGGTCGATAGGTGACCATCAATGGTGGTTGAAGGTTGATTGTCATACACAGTCAAGGGTTGATCATCACATGTGGTTGAGGAGTGACTGTTACATGCATTTGAGGGATGACCATCGCATGTAGTCGAGGGGACATAGTCAAAATTGGCTAGATTTAGCCATTTCCACTAATGACTGGTGGGGTAAATGATTAGGAAATGGTTTAAGGGGGTCAAAGGGTGGTCTAAGGGTCAATGAAACATCTAAAATTATAGTGTACAATTTTTTAGTGTCTATATTTAACCTTTTTGTTATATAGTTTGTATTAGCAAGCTATAAAATAAAAATGAAAGGTTGGTAGAAGGTTGAATGCCCCAAGTATGGGAAGAGGTGTTCCCACTCAAACCAGGAAAAGATGAGGTAAAATGGATTTTGGCATGGGTTTGATAAGTGGATAATTGGATGATAAAATGGGTAAGCTGGATGTATTGGTAAAATAGGTCATTATAAGGATAATAAGTGATAAGTGAACTAGGCCACAATGTTAGGCATAGCTGATATGGGTGCACTTATAAACTCAAGTCACCATAAAAAATGTTGCCATGTTATTAGGGGTCCAAAAAGTAGGTGATCTTGAGAACACATATTAGGTCTTATGTTTGATAAGTTAGATAGGTGGATGATAAGGTTGGTTTGGTTGGTTGGATATTTAAGCATGAACAAGCACAAAAAATGTAACTAAGTGTGATATCATAGATCATGCATATACTAAGTTGCCATAGTTGAGTTAGGTGGTAAAATAAGTTAGGTATTAGAAGGAAAAATGACAAGTGAACTAGGTGACTACATTTAGGCATGAAGTTATGGTTTCACTCATAAACATAAGTCTCCTAGTCAAGGTTAATGTGTTATTAGGTATCCAAGGTAGGATGTGATCTTGAGAAGACAAAATGGTCACAAGTGTCAGACCACAAAGGGTCATGCTCTGAGAAACCTAAATGGTTATGTACAAAAGGTAGCATAAAGTTGTCAAATATGAAAATGTAGGTATCTAGTCAAAATGACCAAGGCAAAGTTTAGTCATAAAAAAGGTGGGCCAAAATGACCAAGTTAAGGTTAATTGGTTTGGTTGGTTGGTTGGTGGAGAATAAGGTGCTCTCCAATAGGTGCATGGTTGTGGAGAAAAGGGTGTTCCCCGATAGGTGTATGGTTGTGGTAATGTTATATTTGTTTTAAAAGTTTTGATTGGGTGGTGTTCAAATTAGTTGCCCCATTTGGTGGAAGGGTGAAAATTAGGTGGTTGGGGTTTCAATGATTGAAAGATGGAAGCCACATGTCTTTTCAAGTGGTCATGAAATTATAGGGATATTGAAATGATCTGATTGACAAAGACCATAATGGTAAGATGAGTGGGGTTAATAACATAAGCCCCTTTCATGCATTACATTGGTGTTAGTTCCTTGGTTAAAAGAAGTAACTTGATCACGTAGTGTCAAGTAAGCTCAAAATCTCTTAAGGTGGATATGAATGGTCAGTGGATGAATGGTAGTGTAGCCTTCTTGTGGGGATGGATTCCCCCTCCTGTAGGTGACCGAAGAACCATTATAGACAAGTACATGCTCTAAGATTGGTGTATACTAATTAAGGTAGGAAGTCTAAAAATGTTGCATGAAAGTGGGTTGAAGATTTCTTGGGATTACTTTGTTTTGAACTTTTGACTTTGGGGTTTTTTGATGATTTTATTTGATGGGTTTGGGAAGCTGATCAATGTGAGAAGCTTCCAAGTGATTGCTTGCTTGACAAATTTTTGATTCATTCATCCTTTAAGGAAATGGTCTAAGCTTTGGATTAGTTTATGTGTGATAGTTGTCCTTCGAGGGAATAGTCTACCTTTTAAAGTAATTTATGGTAGTTTTGGGTAGCTGTCTTTCAAGGGAATAGTCTGTGATGCTAGATATTTTTGACCCAAGTGATATTTGGTATCCCAAATTTTAATGTTATGTTAGTTTAGACATGGACTAGTATATATAGGTTGAAAGGATTTCTTTTATGAAGGCAAAACCATAACACAAGAAGATTAATGATGGGGAAAATAGGTTTAAGTAACAAAGACCATGGGGATTCATCCTATAAGGGATGAAAAGTGTCCATGAGAATCATGCCATAGGTAGAGCGATGGTATCCATGCTTAGGATTAAGCTAAAGTTATGATGGATAATCACATGATCTTATTTTAATTAGTTGTCCCTAAAATAAGGAGATAAAGGTGATTGAAAACAAGGGATGAGCTTAAGTTAAACACAAGATGACTAAGAACTTGGTTTAACAAAAGAATGGTCATAAAAGTAAAACATTAAGGGGTTTAGGTTCTGATATGCCCTAAATCCACACTTACAAGTAAATGGTTTGAGCCAATAAAGAGAGAAGAGGTCCCCTAGCTACTTTCTGATACCTGATTAGGTGTGGAAAAGATGTTGGATGGAGTAAAAGCGCAAGGTTGGCTAGGTGATAGTGGCTAGACTTTGGTTAGCGTCAATGTTGGTAGGTTTAGGTGTTGGTTTGCGTTGGTTTTCTAGGTAGGTGTATGCAAGGTAGTGAAAAATAAAGGTTTTGGGTAAGGTTATGGTTATGATAGTGACCACCAGTAGTTAGTAGTAGACCAGTGATTTTTCACCAAATATTGGTGATGGTCAAGATTTGAAAGGTAAAAGAGGTATAAGTGCATATTAGTGATAGTTCAATAGAGACTACTATCAGTCAAGATTTCAAGTAAAAGAGGTCTAAAAGTTGTGATTAGTGTTGAAGGATTGCTTAGGTTTGAGGTTAAAGGTTGGGTTAAGGTCAAGGTTGATATAATTTTAAGGTTGGTTTGGTGGTAATTGAGATTTGATTAGTTATAGGTGAGGTTGGTTTGGTTATAGGCAAGGTTGAGTTGATCATAGGTGCCATGGGTTGGTTTGGTCATAGGTGAGGTTGGGTTGATCATAGGTGAGGTTGGGTTGATCATAGGTAAGATTGGGTTGAGGGAAAAATTTAAGGCCAAAGTTATGGGAGAAATTGTTGAAGGTGAGGTTGGAAAATGAAAAATTGTCAAAGCCTTTTGGAAGGAGAGTTTCCCTAGTTACTTTTTCCATTTACGGTGAGGATGTTGGTTAGTAAAGAGGGTTTAGGAGGGATGAAGATGACTTCATCCACCTCCCAAGGGTTGTTAGTTATTAGTTTTTAGTTGGTTTGGAGTTAAATTTGTAGGTGATTATTTAGGCGAGATCTCCTTTATGGTGTTATGTCGAGGGAAACATTGTTGGGTCAGATTTGGATATGGTTGAGGTCTAGAAATGATGTTGGGAACATCATCTTGAAATAAAGGTAGGTTGGACAAGAGTGTCATATTTTTTCAATGAGGGAGCTTAGGTGAGGTGTGGGTAGCTTGGATAAAATGGTATCCAAGATTTAAAAAATCTTGAATAAAGGGTTGATGTTGGTTTGGGTTGATAGATAAGTTGCTTATGGTTGGATCAAAAGTTGGGTTGATCATGGTTGATTGATTTGGTTTAGAGGTTTGTTTGATTGGTTGAGGGAGGTAGGATGGGTGGTTGATTCTAATTGTTGGTTAGGTTTGATTTCTTCTTTGGTAAGGTAAGGTGACAAAGATTTGACCATTTTTAAAAGGGAATTGAACCAAAGACAATGTCATTAGATAGATGAAAATGAGCAGATTATAGAGGAATTGAATAGGTTTAGTTTTAGTTGATGTTGGGGTTGGGTTGATTTGAGGTGAGGTTGGATTAATTATAGGTGAGGTGTTTTGAGCTTGGGTTTGCTCTACTAAAAGGGTATGGGGAAGAGGTAAGGTAGCTTTGATTGGTTCCACCAAAAGGGTAGGTTGAATAGGTATGGTTCTTGGGGGTGATTCCACCTTTTGAGGAAGTGGAAGATGTGGTTGGTTGGAGGTTGATCCACTAAAAGGTGAAGTGGAATAGGTAGGTTGGTTTCCTTAATTATGGTTTTAAAGGTTAGTTGAGAAGGGTCCACTTGGTAAACAAGTGGATCGGTTAAGGTTGATTATTACTTAGTGATTATGGTTGTTGAAGGAAGTTGGGAGGGTTGCACTTGGTCAATAGGTAAATTGGTTGGGATTTTGATTATAGTTTCCTCAGTCATATGTTCACTAAGGACCAAATCTAATGGATGGGCCTCATTTCTTTAAGGACTTTGATTATTGGTTTGCACAATAATAAGTGCAAAAAGAGGTTTAATGATTGATTGTTTGAAGACATTCAAGGCTAAGTTGGGAATAATGCGGAGGCTATCCTTTAGGACTTCCTTTTAGTTAATATGGTTTTGGATGACCATATTAAAAGACTAACATCTCTCTACTACATGACCATTTGTACGATGACACGTACAAAACTAATTGTCTATAAACCAAATGGGCTTTGGAAGAGAACAATTGATAGGCTTTTATTAGAGGAAGTCTAATGACATAAGCCTCTAATAGTTTGTCAAGGATTGAGGCATATGATTCCCCCAACGGGGTATACTACCTAGGAAGAGGGTGAACCAATGGCTCTTGATGTTGTGATCTAATTGGTTGGTTTGATGAAGTTGGTTGGTTAAATAAGTTTGGTTGATTTGATAAGTTTGAGTGATTTGATGGGTTGGGTATGCTTGATAAGGTTGGTGGGTTGAAAAATTTTGGTTGATAGTTATTGGTTTGATTTGATGAGGTTGGTTGGTTTGATAAGATCGATGGGTTTGAAAAGTTTTGTTGGTTTGATAAGTTAGATAAGGTAGGTTTATTTAAGAGGTTGGGTAAGGTTGAGGTATTTGATAGTTTTGACATGGTTGATATGGTGTGTAGGTTTGATATGGTTGGGTGGTTTTAAAAGTTTGGTTGGTTCAATAGGGTAGGTTGATAGTTAGTGGTTGGATTTGATGGGTTGATAAGGTTGAAAAGGTGGGTAATCTAGGTTGGCTTGATAGGTTTGATAACATTGGTAAGGGTGATAATATTGATTGGTTAGAAAAGTTTGTTTGATAGTTGTTGGTTTGGTTTGATGAGTTTGATAAAGTAGGTTGATAGTGGTTGGTTTGATAGTTATTGGGTTGATAGTTGTGGGTGGTATGAATATGGAGATAGACCAAGTCTTGGTTTTGAGTTAAAGAAGGTTGCCACAAAGGGGGTATAGGTGATTGATATGATGGTTGATGTAGGTAATCAAAAGTTTGATGCAGCTAAGGTAATTGATATGATAGTTGGGACAGGTAACCCAAAGATTGGTGAGGTTTAATAGTTGTTGAGGTGGGTTATGAAAAGGGTCAAAAAAGGGTTGAAAAGTTATTGGTTGGTTGAAGTGATGATCAAATAGTTTTTAATTGGTTGTAGTTGAGGTTGAATTGATTGCAGGCAAGGTTGGGTTGGTTGTAGGTGAGATTAGGTTGATTATAGGTGAGATTGGGTTGATGGTAGGTAAGGTTGGGTTGATTTTGGGTGAGGTTGGATTGATGGTAGCTAAGGTTGATTTGATTGCGGGTGAGATTGGGTCGGTTATAGGTGAGTTTAGGTTGATCATAGGTAAGGTTAGGTTAGTTGTAGGTAAGGTTGTGTTGATTGTATGTAAGGTTGGATTGGTTGTAGGTAAGGTTGGGGGCATAAGTGGCTTTTGATGAGATGTAACACTCTAAGGTAAGAGGGTTGTCTTTTAAGAGTTTAACAAAGTTAGGATCTCTAAGAGAAAATATAGGAAGGCTCCCCATTGAATAAGAAAATGGAGATGAGGTGGATGAAGGCAGGATGGTGGAAAATAAATTTTTCAAGGGAGTTAGATTCCTCACAACTCAAACAAAGAGAAGACAAGAAAAAATTCAAAGAAGATAAAACACACACTAAAGCACATTAAATCCTAAGGTTATTTTTGTCTCTCTTGTGGCTTATGCCTTAAGATTTAAGAAGTGTGACTCAACTTGGCTTGTAGAGCAGGTACTAGAAAAGAAGTCTATGGTTGGTTTCAGGTTGTGTTTAGGCTCTCAAAAGGGTCTATATTAAAAATCAATATGTGGCTTGATATTGCGGCCTACCTCTTCACTTCACACACTACAATGATAAGGGTGTTGGGTGATTATCCATAATATAACAATTGCCAAAGATTATACTCAACCAGAGAGTTGAGTTTTGGTTTCTCCCCTTGGTAATGACATCCAAGTGGGATAGCCAATGGGTGAAGGTTACCACTAGGAGACGAAACCCTAGTTAGGCCCTATATTAAGTATTATGATGTTTGATTTGGTATAAGTGGTTTGGTCTATGTGTGCAAATAAGTGAGGATATGATTAATTTACTTGATTAATTAAGCTATGCGAGCTAATTATGTAAGAAAAAAATGTATGAGAGGTTAATTTTAAGCCCATAATACATTTTGATTTCATTTAAATGGGTATAAAACAAGAAGAAAAAGCACCTAGATGCAACTAGGTCCCACTGGGTGTGCCAGAATGTTTCACTAAAATTTTGCTTTATTTCTAAGAAGAAGGTTATAAAACTTGAAAGAAGGGTGAGGTTAGTATAACCTGGATTTGTTTTACACTCTGTGATCTAGACAATTGTAGATAATCCTCTTTGTCTTGGGAGGATGATCTATAGCTAAGAAAGACACTAGAAAATAATTGATTAGTTATGTAGGTGGGTGGATTGCCTAGCAAGCTAGATCTAAGAAGTACATGACTTCTTTGGAGGTTGTCAATCCACTTTTTAGACAAGTTAATGTTAAGAAAGTTGCTGATAAGAGAGGTTATATAACATAAATGAAAGTACTCGATCAAAAGAAATAAATATTTTTCAAGAAATAATGTATTTTAATAAAATAACATTAAAAAATGCTAAACTATCAAGGTGTGGTTTAGGTGTGGTTAGATTATTGTTCTTAACTCTATATAGTGACAAGGATGAAGAAATGGGGTTTTTGATTGAGGTTGAAAGGTGTTTAAATCTTGTTGTTTTGATTAAAATGATTTACATAGTGACCATTGACAGTCAAGGATGACTATCAGTGGTTGATAGGTGACCATTGATGATGGTCGAGGGCTGACCATCACATATGATCGAGGGCTAACCATTGGTGGTTGATAGGTGACCATCGATGGTAATCGAAGGTTGATCATGACACGTGATCGAGGGTTGACCGTCACACACAATCGAGGGCTAACTATCATCAATCGATAGGTGACCATCAACAGTAGTCGAGGGTTAACCGTCACATGCAGTCGAGGGCTGACTATCACTGATCGGTAGGTGACCACTGTAGTTGAGGGTGGCCATTGGTGGTCACTATGGGTTTAGATAGATTATTAGTTCCAGTTATAATATATTATGGGTTAGTTATAGAAAAGTTTTGTAGGTTGCTAAAGGTTGGTTAATGGTCATGAGGGCAAGAGAGAGCCTCAGAGATATCAAGGTTAAAGGTTTGGTACTCAAGTGGAAGAGGTAATATATGGAGTTGTAGAATAATATACTTATCTTGTGGTTGATAGTTGATGGCTTGAAGAATTCTTGGAGGTGGGAAGCTTTTTGATATCCTGCACCTGCCTCCTTTTTCTTCTTCCCTCTAATTCCCCCCAGAAGTTCTCCCTTTACACCTCCTCTTCCTCTATTAATATAGACGAAAGGGAGTGGTGAGATAAAGAGTTCAACAAGTTGTCTAACAAGCTATCTAAATTTAGCCTAATCATGCATTGATCATGTCAATGGTAGATCAAATAATTATAAATAAAAAAGTGATATGGAGTTTGAGTTGTAGTTAACTCCTGAGGTGGTTAGGGTTAAACCATCAGTGGTTGAGGGTTGACCGTTGATGGTCGATAGGTGACCATTGGTGGTGGTTGAGCATTGATCGTCGCACGCAGTCGAGGGCTGACCATTGGTAGTGATTGAGTGTTGATCATCATATGTGGTCGAGGGATGACCATCAATCATCGATAGGTGACTGTCGACTGCAGTCGAGCACTGATCATTATATGCGATTGAGGGGACAATCAAAATTAGCTAGATTTAGCCATTTCCACTAATGACTAGTGGGGCAAATGATTAAGAAATGGTCCCAAGGGGGTCAAGGGGTGGTCTAAGGGTCAGTGTGAAATTTGGAACTGTAGTGTATGATTTTATAGTGTCTATACATGCCCTACAGTAAAAAAAAAGTTTACCTAAGACCATGATGCAACAGTGCAATTTTGTTGCTTGGATGCAAAAACCATGCATGCCCTTTTTTTCCCTCTTCCAAAATGATCTTCAAACATGCAAGAAAAAGAATGAACCATGACTTTAACAAATTAGCATGTTAAAATGAATTTTTGAAATGGCATATGTCCTTTTGGGCCCACAAAGGGCATACATCTTTTTTCAAAAAGGACATATGCCCTTTAGCCTTAGTACTGTGTCAAGCTATCCCAGGTTTGAATTTTTTTTAGAAAAGTGTACACCCTTTACAAAAGTTGATGTGTGTTTTTAAAAATGTCATGTTTTTTGTCCCCCAACTTTGTGCATTCATCCTACTCTTAGTCCTATATAGATCCCTCATGGCACTCTTGGTCTTTTCTTTTTGTTTCATCCAAATCAAAGTACACTTTCCCCTTAGTCTCATAACTTTTTTTTAAAAATTTGTTGGATGTCAATTCCTATTCCAAAAGGATCTTAATTTGAAATTTAATTATATAGACAAGCATTGTAGTTCATTAGACACACAATACTTCTTTATCATTCAGAGGAAATATATTGAGTATTCACATGAATCAATCAAGCAATCATTAGAGTATTAACATAGTTTGAAACTAGTATTTCACATTGAATACTTTTTGTACACAAGCTACAATTTTATCTATTTGTAGGATTATTTTCATTTATACAATTTACTATTCTTCAACGTTATTATATATCATAGTCCCTATTTTTTATGGACTAACAAATACAAAGATAAATTTTCTATTCACTTGGTTTAATGTAAACCCTTAAAATCATTTTTTTCCCTTAAATTATTCACATATTGCAAAGGAATTAAAGCCATTCCAGAGCGAAGAAAAAATAATGTTCCTAGCACATAAAAAATCCAAACCAAGAAAACACAATCATCAACTTATTTGAAAGTATTAATGCCAAATCATTTTGACTCTTTTCTAAAGCACTCTAGAAGCTTTGTACCTATTTCAAGCATTCCAAATGCTCCATACATTGATCTTGGATCAATTACTAAATTTTGGATGGGGTCATTGTCACTAATAAGCACACATTTTCATATTCAGATTCATATTACTATTACTCGATCAGATTTATTCAAAATTAATATCGAAATCATTTGTATTTTCCTTACTAATTTATTTATAAATATTAATTAGACTTCATTATTTTATTGCACATTTTTCACAACTTATCACAACTTTTTTGGATATCGAAAAAATAATAATATCTAATACATTTATAATTGTAATTAATTTTGATTATAAATTTATTATTTGTATTAATCTTTTCCATCGTAAGCTCATACGAATTATTGAATATATATATATATATATTTCAATTGTCTTAAGATCACATTCATTGAACATGTTGACAATTTTAAATGCTTTTTGTAGGCTTACGCATATGGGTTGGGTCCAACATCGCTGATTTAAGAGAGATATTTCAAGATGTTTCTACACACCGTCTCCCAATTACATGTAAACGTAGATGTAGATCGTATATTTTTTTAATTTAAAAAAAAATAAAAAATTACATGACACTTTTACATCTATACAAATTTTGATCGACATTAATTTTGCCGTGATCCCTAAATTCTTAGGGGGCTAAAATGAGACTAGGCACTAGAGATGCGGTTCTTTTTATTAATGTTTTAATAATGTGTTTCTCAAGAAACATATTTATTATTGGAATGTACCATTAATATTAATATTGATGATTTTTTTTATTAATATATAAGATGTTTGTAAAAATAAAGTGGAAAGTAGAAGTTTATGGTCCATTTTTTTTTATGTAAATAAAAAACTAGTTCATATTAATAAAAATTTTGAACAAAATATGATAATGAGAAATCCAAACAATTTAAAATAATATCATAAATTATAAATATTTAGATTCAAGTTGTAGTTTTAGAAGGAGGAAGTGGTAAATCATCTTTAGGTGGTTGGGCACTTCAAGGAGAGAGTTCAACATAAAGAGGAGGTGGTAGATCATCTTTAAATCGTTGGACATTTCAAAAGAGGGTTCAATAGAAGGAGGATTATGTGCCCCTTGGCCATCCTAATTAGGATCTAGGGGAGCCAAAGAAATAATAATGCCCCAACCAGTGGGTGACTAAACAATATTGTCAATTGGACCACTTCCTTGAATAAGGAAGCTCCATTAATACGAATTGACAATAGACTTCCCACGTGACAACGATAGACTCCACCCTTTGGATAAGGAGGAGGAGTGGAAAAGCAGTTGTGACTACATGAATGGCTTCATCGACGATGGGGCACTAGGGGAGGACATTTATGTGTTGGATGGTTTGAGGGATGCGACTAATGGTATAGGAAACATTCCTACAAGTGTTGAAATTTCAGAGCCACCTTCTCTGTTTGAGCTTGTATTTGCATAAAATTTGAAGAAACAACAACCACCTTGTCATTAATAGGAATGAGTCAAAATGCTTTTTCATTGTTAAACATAACTTAATTTCTAACTTTCCATAATTGAAATAATACCAATAACCCTGAATAAATTCCATAAAAATCTATATATATGTCATCCATTAAGCATTATCCCCAAATAAGCCTATTCGCCAAGAGAATGGTTTTGGATGGAAAAACTGAAAGAGGCTATGGATCCAATGCCAAGTAGATTGGGCTTGTTGGAAAGTCCAAAAAAGATGTTTGAAGTATTTTGGTTTGGAACAAGCTAGATATTTGGGTTTAACAATCCTAATATGAATGAAACATTCTCTAAGAGCAAGACCTTCATAAACCAAGTACCAAAAAAAGTGAGTGAAGTTGGGTTCAAGCTTAACATTCAAAATTCTATCAAGTTTGATAAGCCATGCCTTGGACAAAAAATTTAGATTCCAACGCCTATTTAACTTATCTCAAGTTGTTTAGAAAGGGCTCATGTTTTGATAGAAGAGAGCTAGAGACTAATTATCAACGTGAGTATTGTAGTTCCATCTCTAGTCTTTCTAGCAACTCTATGAAGACTGCAAATCCATTTTATAAAACATGACATCAGACATCATCTATTGGATGCACATAATGGAAGATAAACTTAAATTGATTAATTTGTAGTTTTCATTTAGTAGAGAAGAAGATGCCTAATCATGATATGAAATCATATCTTTAACCTTATGAATACCTTTTTTGAAAAGCCTCAAAGCTTTCATACCTCACAATTCTACTAAGAGAAGATTTGAATTGGTCATAATAGGGAACCACCATGTATTGTGGTCATTGAAGAATAAGTCACTCCAAAAACCATCACTGACCCATTTAAGACATGACTCAATAGTTTTTCAAATGCTTTTAGCAAAAAATGAACGTTCAATTTTAATAGAAGAAGTGATAACAATTAAAATGTAAAAATCAATATTTTTCTCAAATTCTAACTTTACTATAAAATGAGCCAAAGATAATATAATATCATATAATTTTTTTTCAAAACTCATCTATAATTATTCGAACCATCAATTTAACACACAAAACAATACTTTAGCGATAAATATCAACCATAATTATACTATTTTATTATAAGAAACATATCAAATACCCAAACAACTCTATAATACTTCAACTCTATAATACTTATAAATATATTTAACATTGACCCATAATAAATCTTTGAGAAATTTGACCCATTATCATATAAAAATTTAGATAGGGCCAACAACAAAAGTAGTAGATAAGGGAGACCATTATAATCGTAGAAATCCGCAAGTCTTTTTTTGCTGTTTTGTTGGTCTAATTTATGCTTTGCCTCGGTGGAAAGGAGGCCTGTCAGCAACTGTAATTTATATGAAATGACAGTTCCGGTCGACGAAGAAAGTGGTGGACGATTGCATCACTGAAAAACAACTGGAAAACTTTAATCGATTCATTCAGCAAAGCGAAAATGAAAATTGTTAACCCTATTTCTGGCAAAACATAGAAATGAAGCCGTCATTTTTATTACCAGAACCGGCTACCGTTTTCTGGAGAGCGTAATCACAAGCAAAAATGGATATAAAAACAACCGATCTTCAGAATGGAGGGAAAGGTAATTAGAGAAGGAAAGCGGCGCCTCCGAGCAAAGCTGCTCCAAAGATGGGCATTTTTTGCACGCTTCTGGCAGAGGCGCCTGAGGAACCGTCGTCTTTGTGTAGATTAAAGATTTGCATGGATGAACCTAAAAATTAGGTTCATATATATAAATTTTATATTGCTTTTTAACTAAAATATGTCTTCTCAGTGACTAAGTTATTATAATAAGATGTGTTAACTTCTAAATTTATTTTTCACTTTTTTACAATATTTTATATTCAACTATACATCTTTTTTGTCTTCTATTTTTTTCTTCATCGAAATTTATTATCGTTGTAGTCCAAATCCATGCATGTTTGAAAAAAATGTATAAGGCTCACTAGGAAAAAAAATTCATATTCCAAACTAACGAACAATAACACAATATATAAAATTAAATTACATAGTCTAGCATGATTGAAAAAGTTAATATCGCTTCCAATGTTTGTAAGCAAAATTAGTAATTTTGTTTGGTCATTCTGTTAATTAAGACGTGTTAAATTAAGTGTAGTCGTTGGTGAATCATTTGAAATGAATAGTTATGACTTGAAAACTTTAATGGCAATCTTAATCCTCTTTTTTATATTGCTTTGTTGCTAAATGTCTGGCTAATTGTGTAGCAGATGGAAGCTAAACACCTGGCTTGAGATTTACAACATTTAAGTCTCACCATCCTACATTTATGACCGACCACCTCGCATTTATTTCACCGACATTTGGGTAATTCGCCCTGACCTTCTAGCATGTTCATCTCCATTGGCACATACATTGCATAGAGCAATAACATGAGCACTTACTCTCACTTGCGATCGCTACTTACAAGGGAAGTTAGTTTGTTGATGGAAGCGATGACAATTATCGTAGATTATCAGGGACATTGAAAGTCACCCTATAATAGTGGATTTTATTTAAAAACTCCTATATTATAAGGTGAGTTTCAGTGCTTCTTGTAGTCAAGAAGAAACTGTTCTCACTACTGCGTTCGACAACCCGGTTAAAAAATTACATGCATGTGGTCTTGTGACGTAATCCATTCATAAATGGGTGGTAATTTTTTGAAGCCAAAATTACTCATTTCAAATGATTCACATAGACAACACTGAAAAAACCCTTCCTTCTCAACGAAAACCTCCCCTGTAAGCAATGATGAAAAAATCCAAGACTTAAACATTTTGAATGACATTGCAAGTCATATTCACAATTTTTAAACCAAAATGGCTCATAGCTGTAGTGAGGTTTAGATTACCTCACCTATAAGTAGTGATAGGTAAACAAAATCTAATGATTTGTTATTTTGAGAAACACCAATGGACCCAGACATGGCTCTCCTCAAATGTGCCTTTGCAAAGCTTAGTACTTGCACCCAATAAGCCATTTTTGCATAAATCAAAATGAAAACAAACCTAGAAAACTAAATAAAAACCATATTCCTTGTAGGTTGTGAGGGGTTGACTGCTTTTTAAACAAACAGTCCAAGCCATGTGACCATTTGCCTCATAGGGTCAGTGAGGTTTTAAAACCTCACATGTCAGCAACAATAAACAAACAAAATCTAAGGTTTAACCATGTTAAAAAATGCTAGCACAAATGAAGATGGCTACTATTAGTTATGTGGTTGGTGCATTTGTGAATCCATATCCATGCACCAAGCTATCCAAAAGTACTCATTCCAAACAATTCAAATAACAACTGCACTATTGTGAAGAATGTGCATTGTATTGAGGGAAAGAGCAGAGGTGGTATGTTCATAGAAGCCCTGAAGGTTTTCATTCACTATCAAGTCATTCAACGTCACCCTATAATAATGAATATTATTTACAAAATCCTTTAGTATAGGGTGACTTTGAATGCTTTATTTAGTCAACAAAAAAATGTTCTCATCGATGTATTCACCATTCCCAAAAAATAATTGCATGCCTCTAATATTAACCCTCTTTTATGTAGTGCTTCATTGTTAAATGTTTGGATAATTTTGATGAGCAAGGGAAATGAGATGGAGGGTTATAGGTGAGGTTTTTTATACCTGACTAAGATTGTGAGCCATATGGTTCGTAGTTAAATCTTCCGCTAATGGTGTTCACACCCCACTAAATCTTCCACTCTATTAGGTCTTGGGATTTGTGCACATGTAAATCTTATTAATTACCCATGCAATTTATAGAATGATTCACATAATGACTTCTCTTAATTTATAGAATGAGAAAACAAATTTACATTTTTTACAGACATTTGAAGCTTTTAACATTTGCAAAACCAAATGGCTCACAGGCTTAGTGAGGTGTAAAAAACCTCATCTATAAGCAATGATGGCAAGCAAGTGTAAGTTCTCATGCTACTGTTACTGCTCTTACTGACGCATTGTCTCCTAAACCCTCCATATCTTTCCTGCTCATGTAGTGTATGTGAATGGGGATGAACATGCTAAAAGGTTAGGTTGAAATACCCAAGCATTGATGAAATGAATATGAGGTGGTGGGTCATAAGCACACGATGGTGAGACATAAATGCTATTCCACCTTGAGCCCAGTGTCTACATTTAGCGGGTTTCACTCTATTAATTAGAGTTTAAACTCCCCACTTTTGTCATGGTCATTTGATTTTTTGGGGAGTGTACTCTCCACTATTGGCCCCAATTGATTTTTTTTTTTTACAATGACATGCCTAGGGGTCAGTTGGCCCTCTAAAATGGCCTCATAAGTACCTCTTACATGGGAATCAAAACATTGGGTCTGTATAGATGCGTCATGACCTGAAAATATAGAATTGAGAATTAGACTCATTAAGATATCCATCAACACCAATTTTAAGTTTTGAAGTGGCACAATTTAGGCTCCATGCATGCACGAAATTAGGGCGCATGACTTTTGGCTCCTCTCCCTTATTTGCACATTTTAAAATTTAAGTGGTTCTTATTTCTTCCCCCCAATTGCACCACCTAGTTATCAATTTCTCTCACCTTGTTAAGAGTGTGCATTTACTTTCCATAAATGTCTAGTGTGTAACGATTACAACATGATTAATTGATCCATGTGAATCTTAACATGCCTTATTATTTTCTTCACCCTTGGATGTTGGTTTGTATGTTAATAGGTTTTAATTTTTTTTTATATGCTCAAAGGTATTATATGGAATCATTGAATTATATAGAATGTCAGTATATCTACTTGTGTTTAGAAATAAACAGAGGCCATTTGAATCGAATCCATTTCTAAAACTACATAGAGACATTAATTTAATTAGGCATATAATATTTACAGATAATTTATTGTAGTTCACATGTATCTATTGAATATTTATAAACATTTAAAAAAAATGTTTAATCATTTGAACATTCATTAAAGCATTAAGTTTTATGTTAGAGACACCTTGTACAAAACTAGCTTGACTGGGTGGTGTATTAACATGTTGTTTTTGTAAATATGTTTGTTAACATTCATCAACTTATTTGGAAGCATGCTTGTTAATATTCTATAGCACTTTTAGTGATTCATACTTAAATTAACTACTTTAGATACTTATACCTATCTGAAGCATTCAAAACACTCCATCTATAAATTTTGGATTGATTACTAAATTTTGAACAAGGTCATTGTCAATATTAAGTTGAAGGCTTTCACGAACAATTTCATTTAATATTAATTTTTAGTAGGATTTATACTCATGTATATTTTAGTCATTTAATCAAATAACCTTCATAAATAATCATTTATCCTTTTAAATTCATATTACTATTATTAACTTATGATTTATTCAAAATTAATATCGAAGCCTTTTATATTTTCTATACTGATTTATTTTAAAATATTTATTAGACATTATTATTGTATTGCACATTTATTGGGATACTTAGTTGGAAAGAATTTGTTATTATTTCATGTCAAAATCATGTTATCATAACATTCACCTTTACACATATTTATTTTTTCCAACTAATTAAAATATATATTCTATTTTTATAAATTATTTATATAATTAAGATTAATAATATTTTTCAATGTGTTAATGAGATGTAGAAGGGTTGGTTGTGCCCAACCCCAACCAAGTTTAATCTCACAGGGCACTTATAGGTTGGATATGGCTGTTTGAGTTTACTCAATGGTTTCAAGTGATCAAGTGGTAGCCATTTGTATTGGTTTAATAGTTCTCAGGGACTGGGCCCCAGATTTATGCCCTGGAATTGGTTTGTAACTTTGGTAAAAAGTGAATATCAATAAAAAGTATGTTCAATGTATTTTAGTGGTGGTTAATTTTTTACTCATTAATATTACATAAATAATTATATCTAATACATATATAATTCTATTTAATCAAGCATTGCTCCATATTATATTGAATTGTAGCTAGATGTGAATCAAAATCAATAGGTGAGCACCTTAAACATTGTTGTTGTGGATTTGAATGTTTTTTAGCCTTTTTAAAGGAATTTATAGTCAATTTCAAGGTTTTTTTTATAGGCCATATTTAGCCCACACCATTGATACCACTTTTCAGCTTATAATATTTAGAGCAAACATTTCAAAGTACATGTGAAAACACTAATTTTGAAGAAAAATAGTAAATATAAAGTATTTATTTGTTTAAGGGATTCATAGTTTTTGATATATGTTAATGTGGGATTAGAAATATTACACCTAATTTGGGATATAAATACGGTTCTAGTCCCTATACTTCCACTAAGCTATTTAATGAATTATATGTTTCTTAATAGACAGTTGAGGGTTCTAGAGAATTCACTTTGCCAAGGTTTTGTCATGGTTTGCATTTACCTGTTTGCATTTTTGGCCCCTTTGTGTCACACTGTGAAGCCCGTGGATTTTATTATGGATGTGATTCATTAATTTCACTTGTCACACCACCTTTTGGGTGGGAAAGCCTTATATTTATGGCTTCTTTGTGCTCTATTGCATCTATTTATGTAGGAGACAAAGCTGATAGCATCCAAACGAGCCCAAAATTTTGTTTTGAAAGTTTACGATCTGAGGTAACCCCTCTACCCCTACCTCCCTTTAAAAATTAAGTATTCACATTTCTATTGTTGAATAATGCTATTAATATTATGAAAATTATTATATTATTACTTATTTTGTTAGCTGTATCTCCTCAGAGGATTATCTCCATAACTGGCTCTGCAACCACTGGGAGCCACTAGGGGACCATGTCTCTAGAATCCATAACCTTACCAAAGGTTTTTTTGTCTACCTTTAAGGATCCCTATGAAACTCAACTAATTCTTGTGAAGTCCAATGTTTGGTTCTTTTGCAACCAGCTTATGTTTTTTTCTCCCTAGTTCCAAGATTTTAAGATTTTTGACAATGTTGCCTTTTATGTCCCTATCTGGGTCAAAATTTTGGGTTTACCAGTTCAACTTTGGGCTTATATCCCCCAAATAATTTATCCCATAGGATATATGGTTATGATTGAAATAGATAAGTGGTTCTCCCCCCGCCCTAACAAGCAAGTTTGTGTGAAGGTTGACCTCTCCAAAGAGCTAAAAAAAGTTTAGCGAAATATAAGTTGGAGAGACCCAATGGTCTCATAAGATTTTTTATTTAAACCTTCCCAAAACTTGTTTCCATTTCTAGGCCTCATATCACCACATAAGTTATTGTCCTTTCATGGGTCATCTGAATCCTCCTCATCCACCTCCTCAATTTGAGAAACCAAAACCAAAAACCCAGGTAATGGCTAGACCATTATTCCACCCAAATGGGTGATGATCCTTAAGCCACAAAACATGCTTTAGCCACCACCTCAGGAGGATTTTACTCCACTTATCATACCTTATTAGGTGACCTCCTTCTCCCCCCCTTCTATCATAACTCTTCTTAACCCTCAGATCATTTCTCTGACCTCTCAAAATCTCAAGTTACCTCTAGATGAGCTTCACTCAAATAGAAACTCATTCTCCCAATGGTCTCATAGCCTACCTCATAGGGGTGCTGACTCTCCTCAATAGGAATGTGATTCCAAATACCATTATATTATAGGTGTTGAAATTTCTCACCCTTACTAGCAAAATAACTTTGTAGCAGTAGTTGATTTTGAGGATGGATAAGGGGAGCTTCAAATGGATGATCCCTCCTAATGAATATCTTATCATGGAATGTAAGGGGTATTATAGAGTATACCAATAAATATCTATGCATACTATGTGTCAATAGATTATTTTTATAGACATTTTATAGTTGCAAAAAGTTAAGATCTTTGGTTTTCTCTTCTAGATGGATTTGTGAAGTATTTGGCCAGATGCCACCCAGTTCACCACCTTGTATGAGGTAAGACATAGTGGCACTTGTATCTTAGTTAAATATAAAATATCATTTGACATTATTTCCATGGGTAAGACCCATCACATCTGTTAGTCTGGATTATTCTTGACATTGATATCCATCTATTTGGCATCATCAATATCTATGCTCCCAATGATGGCCCTGACCACTCCTTGCTTTGTCAATATTTAGTAGATGGGTTATCTCCTTCCACATGGCTGGTGTGAAATGAATTTAATATGATTGAACACTTCCAAGACAAGGCTAGGGTCCTCCCCATGTATTGGTGTCTTGATGAGCATGAGGCTTAGTACTATTTCAAAAATAAATGGGGGGTGATAGACCTTCTTCTTTAGCGACATACATTTACTCCCATGTCTTGGTTTGCATAGTCCAACTACCAAAGAGAAGATTACCACATGATACAATGGTTAAATTTATTTATGCTATCAGATCAAAATATTTTTACCTTTTCCCTGTATTGATGTCCAGCTTGTCAACATCTACTCATATATTGTCTTGTCAGATCACTCACCCATTTATTACAAGGTGGAATGGACCCCTAGGCTATACAAGGTACCACATAATCAATTTTTTCTCAACACATATATGTTAAGTCATATTGGCAACATCCAAATCATCCATTGCATCTAGGACCTAGACCTGTAACCCCTATATGCCTTTATCTTGATTGAGTGGTGGAATGAAGTCATTCTTTGCACCACCTCCTTCCTCTACCACCACGGAAAATATGCTACCCACATTCATAAGCACTTAGAGGAGGCTACCATCCAAGAATTCAAATGAGTCTCTACCTCCCTTGAGATATATCCTTTCAATATCTAGCTTCAAAGGCTTACTACTTCCCTCAAACACCATCTTAAGATGGTGGATAATCATGCATCCAAGGGCACCCAACTTCAAGATCGATTACAATGTCTCAAAGTTGGCGATAAAGCATCCAAGGATTTTTTCAAAGCACTAAAATCCAAGAAATCCCACGTGAAAATTAAATCCATACAAGTGACTCAATCTCATCTCACCTTTCAGGCTGATAT
The DNA here is from genome assembly GCA_037957365.1 of Torreya grandis. NCBI lineage: Eukaryota > Viridiplantae > Streptophyta > Pinopsida > Cupressales > Taxaceae > Torreya > Torreya grandis. Next base: position 7,883,868 of record JARHVA010000047.1, on the reverse strand, counting down.
CTCCTTGGATTTTCTAGAGCATAACCAACATATTTTCCATGCACAACCCTTTATGACTGAGAGGTCTTGTGTTCTTCATAATTACCTTGAAGTGGTGCCTTGAAATCTCAAGCCTAAAAATAAGTGGTTATGTGATACCCCATTCACCCTATAGGATCTTGCGAAGGCTTTGAATTGTATGAGTAATGATAAGGCCTTTAGACTTGATGGTTTTCCCTACAAGTTTTATAGATCCACTTGGGAATTCACTGGCCCTAACTTGTTACAAGTCTTCAAATAAGCCCTGTGGACTTAGTCTCTTAGCCCTATGATCAACCAAGGCAATATAAAATTCATCCCTAAAGGCCAAGATCCTAAGCTTCGCACTAGTTGGATGTTGATAACTCTGCTAAATGTTTCTTACAAGATACTTATTAAAGCCGGTGCCAATATCATCCATCTTATCTTACATGAAATTATTAGACTAGAGAAAATAGGGTTTATTAGAGGAAGATATATCCTTGAAAAACTTATAATAGTCTAGGAGGGCATGGCCTAGGCCTGCTTCTCTCTACAAAGAGTTATTTTTCTAAAGATAGATTTTAAAAAATTCTTATGACAAGATTGAGTGAAAATTTATTCTTTCCATGCTCAAAACTCTTGGCTTTGGTCCTTATTTTATTGGAATTGTGCATACCTTACTTCATGACGCCTCTCCCTGCCTCACTATCAATGGCTTTCAAACCTTGATAATTGAACTCCAATGCTATATATGTCAAGCATGTCCCCTTACTCTAGAACTTTATATTATTTATACTAAAGATTTGGGGTACCTTTTAGCTTGTAAGGTATCTTAGGGGCTTGTTCAAGGAATTTTTCATCCCGACTGCACCTCTCAACTTACTAATAGTCACTTTATAGATGACACCTTTTTCACACTTAAGGATCAAGAGGCCACCTTCATTGAAGCCATTCAGTGTCTTGACACCAATTTTTTGGCTTTGAACTCAAACCTTCAATGGAGGAAAACCCAGTGTTTTTGTTAAAGCATGATTTCGATACTTGAGTGGCTTAAAAAAATTAATTGGCAATGGATTGTTTATAGAGAATAATTCAAGTTCTTGGGCATCCCCTTTGCATTTGATATCTCACCTTCTGAGCTTTGGCAGTATGTTCTTAATAATATTTCAAGGAAAATTAATTACTGTATCACTAAGCACCTCTCTTTGGTAGGCAAGTTCCATGTTTGCATAAAGATTTTGGTGGATACTCATATGTACTACTCTTCTTGCTAGGCCCTTTCCAAAGCCTCTTATAATAGTCTAGCCGAGATTATTCATGATTTACTTTGGGCCAATTCTAACAAAGCCCAAGGTTTTCATCAAGTGT
>JARHVA010000047.1:7865000-7872500 GCA_037957365.1 Torreya grandis | reverse complement strand
TCAGTTAAATTTGGTTTTTGTACTTCAACATTTGCATCATTACTAGAATTTATGTTTTATAAAATAAATTTTATGTTCTATATTGTGGTAATTACATCTTATAAATATTTAAATTTTGGGTTTTACAATTGTCAAAGACTCTAATAAATACAAACTACTAAATGATCTTATTGAAAGTTTTCTAGTCAAATATATACAATAAAACCAACATACACATCTAATTAATTAATCTAAAACAATCATTTTATTTTGCATATTGTTTTTTTAGTCTTGATTTTGTGTATTTATCAATATTATGATTATGTATGCTCTTCCCTCATGTTTCAAGGTGACCTTGGGAATCATAAACACTCTAATTAATTAGTGTCAACTAAGGGTATGTTGTTTATGCTCTTTCCTCATGCCACAAAGTGATATTAGAAACCAAAAATAGTTGCAAATTTTTTTCTAGGGTTTTACATCTAGGATTTGCATTAAGACAAATCTTGTGTTCTAGTGGGATATGAAATTTCAAGGAGGACTAGTTGCCTATTTTACCATCACCATGAATTGAGGTGGTTTTATCAACAAATACATAAGCCCTAGACAACACCCTTATACAGAATCATGCCCCACATCCCAAAAGGTATATATAATAATCCCTTAGTCAATAATTTAAACCTAGCATAAGAGCATTATAGTAAAAATATGGATAGTGATGTTAGGAACATAACATTCCCCAAGATCATGCACCATGTACATTTTGGGGTATTATCAATGGGATACTATTTGATTGTAATTATACTTAACTAGTGTAGATTGTTTTATTTTTATGTGTCATTGATTATCCCCTTTCATGACAAATAAGTATTTTACCTAAAATAATCTTTATAAAATAAAAATCTAGCCAAACCAAATCAAATAAAAAATGAACTATATCAAACTTGTTTTAAGTCAAAATCAAACCCATACCAATTAAAACCATGACACCCAAAATGAGGTACCAATCCAAATTAAATTTGAGAAATAATAATGAGAATATATTTAACACAAATATGTTCCATTTTTTAATAAGACATTCACAATGATGATAATGATAGCCTTATTGATCAAATCAAATTCCATGACTAAGCCAATGACTCTCTTAAGACTATTCAAGGCAGATCCCACATGGATAAATATTTTTATTAAAATAAAGATGAACTTCTCATATTGATTATAGAGATAGGAACTCTACTTCTTACATATTATAATCTTGAGTGTTTAGGCCATATCATAAGTAATAAGAATCAAAACATTTCCAATACAAATTAGGTTACCTCTAACCATCTCGTAGATCAAAATTAAGCCAATGTTAAATCCACGTGTCTAAATCCAAATTCTAATATCCATCACATCACCTTTAGAAATGTAAATCAGTTCTAGAATACTAAATCCACCATGATCAAAATTGCATCATGATTGACAAAATCAAACAACTTAGAAGTTAACCAATCTAGCCTCCCACATGAGTCCTACATAATCTGACCCTTCAAAAAATAATCTAAAATCAAACAATTAATAATCAAATCAATTAAAACCAAGGCCTTACACCACTCCAATATAATCAATCCCCATTGATGCGACTTCAAGGCACCCCATTTGATAAGGAGTGGAAAGTTATAAAGAACACACTCTTAGGTTTGTAGGCTAGGAATCAAAATAAAAAATTCAAATTTTAAGTTCTATACCCTTATTTATTTGACCATGATATGTTTAAATTCCCCTTTCCTTCCGTTTTTTAGACATTCAAGCTTAATAAGTACAAAGGAAAGGGTGACCCAAGGGAACATGTTGAGGATTTTTTCATGTCATATCAAGAGGTTACCTACAACAATGTTTATCTACTCAGAATGTTCCCTAAGATCTTAGGAGGTCAATCCAAGAATGGTTTGTAAAATATAAAAGGGATCCATAACAACTTTCATCAACCCATCTAAAAACATTATCTGACACTTCTTCTATAACATCAATCATGACCTCACCATGATTGATCTCTATAACATAAAATAAAGAAACATGGAGAGTTTTTTTTTGTTCATATAGATGTAGAGAAGTTTGAATAGTAGATTCCCTTATTCAATTCCCAAAAAATAACTAGTCAAATTATTTATCACCAATTTCAATCAAGAAATGGCATTCCACCTTTAGGTACATTATGCCATAATGTTCGACGAGATCATTTAGAAGGGTGTTGAAATTTATAAGGCTCTCATTTATAAAGGAAAGGACAAAAACAATCAACCACAAACTAAAAAGCCCAAACTTTTTAGTAAGAATAAGAATGTGGTTGGTGATGGAGTTATAAAAAAACACATCCAAGCTGTTTAGAATAACTCTTGCATTATCCTTCCTTGGGGTCAACCCAAATAGGAATTAAAATGAAGACATTACACTCTTATATGAAATTCATTAGAATTTTTTTTCCTCAAGTTGTTCACCATGAACATGATTCTATATTTATAATTTAAGACCTTTGATGAGAATTAGTCAAAGTCCTCATGGTATAAAGAAAATGAGTATTGTGAATTCCATAAAATCAAGGGACATTCCACTATTTAGTGCATGAAACTCAATAATTATGTCTAATATTTTATTAATCATGGGGATATTGAATTGGATAACAATTCACCTACATTAGATAACCAACAAATTAGGATATATAAAGATACATTTCCAAAGCATGATTGAAATCCTCCTCAAAAAAGATCAAGGTCATAACTTCAAAACCAATCATGTAAACTACATGAAACCCAATCATTCATATGATGTACTCATTAGTCACATCATATATCACCATGTATCGAACATCAATAACAAATACTAATATTGTGTTGTTACTAATAGATGTTCTAAATTTAATATCCAAAGGCCTCATTTACCTGCTTCTAAAGGACAATATGACCTCATTAAATAAATTGGTAATATTCCCACTCAAATATCTAAATTTGATTTGATTTAAACATCCACTATCTACAAATATATCTTGAGTAAATTCCTTTAGGAGTCAACAATCCCCAATGACATTGACCCATCATAATTCTAATCACTCGTTGTATAATTATCCTTGAGCCTCCCTTAACTCACTTTCGATTAACGTGGCATATCTCTTTTTGGTCCATCACACAATCTACCATTATATATTGAATTCTATCTTTAAACACAAGGTCAAGTCAGTATTTGTAGATAATGGTTCATGTTTGAATACATGCATATTCAAACTGGTCAAACATTTCAGTTGTTCTTAATCAGCCCTAGATTCAAACATCATCACTATAAAATCATATGATAACATTGAGAAAGAATCACCTAGAACCATCCAATTGTCTATCATGGTGGGGCTTGTCATGTACCCAACACTACTACATGTCATATATCTTGACCTTCTAAACAACATTTGCCTTGATTGACCATGTACTAATGCCATGAATGTTATTACATCAATCTTGAAATAGTGCATTAAGTTTCCACATTTAGGAATGGAAGTAACCAATATTGTTGATCCATAAATCTTCTAATATTTCAATAAGTTTTAGGGTGACATTTTAAAATATATCATTTCCATACTACTAAATATGCCTCCAAAATGGATAAATTAGTAGAATTGCAAGCTTATAGGTATTCATACTATATCCATCCTAATGATCTCCCATCCACATCCAACAATCCACCTTCTACATTCCACTTCAAGATCATTAACAAAGGCTACAGGGAATATGAATTTAAAAATTAGTTCCATGTGGTTGACCTCCATATTTCCCCTAAAATCCATGGTAGTCCCACCTTGAATAGGAAATAAAAATAGGTAGCCTATTAGTTTGGCTTGATCTTTTTTTATCAAAGTAGACCTTCTCATAGATAATGAAATCATAGGCTTAAATGACTTCTGGCTTTATAACGATGGATTCAGATCCTATTCTCAAATCAAAGAGTACCCAATATCAAAATTCATGTGAAAAATAATGGATTACAAATTGAGAGGTTTGGGTTTCCATGAGCAAGGAATCCTAGAGCCCATACTGTATAGTAATAATAAGGAATATTGTGGCATTGGTTGAAAACTAGATGGTGGTGATTAAGGAATATTTTAAAATTTATGAGGAAGACTCTTATGACATGAAATAGAGTCCTTTTATAATATTTATTTATATCTTTCTCATGCTAAAATCTTTAATGATACCATCATCCTTACCATTGACCTTGACCTCCAATACCCTGACCTCATTAATAGGAAACAACAAGATTATGTGCCATCAGACCTATTTCAAAATGATGAAAATATTATGGAATTAATGGGACTTCATTATCACATACCATCAATTCATCACAATAATGGATTTGAAATCAATATCAACACATTAGCTTACTTTAGAGAGCATGAAGAGTTCCTTAGTCATAATAAATAAAAAATCAAAACAATCAAAAAATTGAAACATCAATGTCCCCTAGTGAAAACCTATCTAAGGTACCAATGGAAAATTAACTCTACCTCTCCCTTTAGTCATCATAGTCATAAAATGGTTCTTCATTATCTATTGGAGACCCCATCAGAGTAGAATAAAATATCATCTAACTGGGAGCTACTTTCAACCCATCTAAATAAAAAAACCATCAGACTCTTAATGGAATTTTTTGATGGCTTTACATGGTCACCTACTACTATACTAGAGTTAGATCCACTTTTTATTGTGTACCAAGACAGTTCAATTGAATATCTCATGGATGAATATGTTAAACTTTCACCTGAACTTACCTAGTTACATGATAATTTGACACTACTTGTCGAGGATAATATTGATGCCAACATAGTCACAAAGGAAAAATATAGGATCATCAAACTTGGGATGATCACTCAAGAGGAATAGTAAATCATGGTCATACTTTTAAATGAATTTATTGACATTTTTATGTTGTCATACACTGATATGCCTAGGTTAGATCCATCACATGTGGTATACCATCTCATTGTACATGTAGATTCTAAGATATTCAAATAGAAATTAAAAAGAAAAGCATCCAAAAGTGGCCCTCCTTTTCAAATAATAATTTCAAAGGCCCTTTAATGTTGGTTTTAATTGACCCATCAATTATTTAGTATGGATATCTAACACTATTCTCGTCAATAAGAATCTAATAGGGATCAAAGTTTTTATAGATTTCTAGGATATCAAAAAATCTTTCCTTAATGATGATTTCCAATTACCCAATATTAACATGATATTTTATTCAACAACAAGTAATGAAATTATCTTACTCATGAAAGGTTTCTCTGGCTATAACTAAATCATAATTGCAACTAAAGATCAACACAATAAAACATTCACCACACCTTGGGAATCCTTATGCTATCAATTCATGCCTCTTGTATTGAATAATATAAGTGAAACTTATCACTGAGCCATGATATGATTCGTGACATACTCAAAGATTACACGGATGATATATTTTATAACTCTAAACTAGAGTAGAGTATCTAGTTGTTTTGCACATAATTTTTACGAGATGTAAAGAATACAAGGTGTGCCTCAATCTTGATAAATGTGTATTTGGTGTTATGTTAGGAAATCTCTTGGGTTTCATTATTTATATAATGGGAATCAAATTTGACCTAACAAAGGTCAAATCCATTACATAGATGCATACACCATCTAGTCTCAAGCAATTGTATAATCTACAAGGTAAAATTTAGGAAATTAGATGGTTTATCTCATAGTTAGCTAATAAATTGCATCCATTCACCCACCTACTAAAGGGCACCATATTCCATTTGAATAATGGATATCAACATACTTTTGAATGACTCAAGTAATATATTTCTAATCCACCAATACTTGTCCCACCTCCAAGGAAACTATTACTGCTTTATATCTCTACAACTTAGTTCACCTTGGTGGCCCTCTTGGCCCAATATGATGATTACGAGACACACACACACACACACACACACACACACACACACACACACACACACACACACACACACACACACACACACACACACACACACACACACACACACACACACACACACACACACATAATCTAATTATGAATTTGGCCACATAATAATTTAATTACACCCACATTGATAAATTTTGTTTAGTTTTCATCTTCTCTTTAAAAATGTTGTGGTACTACATGATCAATCACAAGACTATTCTTATTGCCAAAATCAACCCTCTTAAATATATATTGTCAATATCAACTCTTATAGGCATAATGGCAAAGTGGTTTATGTTGTGAATTTTAAATTAAATATGCCAATCATAAGGTTATCAAATGGAAAGTTTACATAGATCAATTGGAAAAAGTTTCACTATCAGATAAACAACCATTGACCATTGTATTTATTGATGAATCAATTTTACCACTTGACAAATCATTAGAATGGAAGCTTCATTTTGATGGATCCTTCACTACACATGGCTCAGAAGTAGTAATTTTGTTCCTAAAACTAGAATAATATCTCATCCATAAGCATTTCATAATCGACTTTCCATGCACTAATAACATCATAAAGTACGAGCCAATCATCATGGGTCTCAAGCTCACAATCCAATGACATATACAAAATTTATCTATGTTTAGTGATTCCCAACTAATTATCAAATAGGTCAATGAGAAATATCAAACCAAGGAAAAAAAATTTATTCCCTATAAAAACATGGTTGAAAGCCTAAATTAGTAATTTGTGCACATATAGTTTGAGCATGTTCCTTGAATAAGTAAAACATCTACAAACGTAGTGGCCACCATTGGATCCCTCCTCTATATGTCACAAGACACTCCATAGTTTCATTTATACATCATGATAAATGTTATTTTAATATTATAAACTTGAGTGGATCCATTTTTGTTATAACTTATGTTTCATTGTTGAGCATCCACTAATACAATTTTTGTAAAGCAAAAACAAGGGTGAGACATAACTTTTCCATATCATTCTAGTTGTGTTCATAGTCAACCAATGTGTGATTGATGTAATAATATGTTATCTCTCTATGATCATTATCTCATTGTGATAATAAGACCGCTAAGGCATGATATGTAGTAGATATTATAATAGCAGAGGTCTACTTGATATTGGGGGGATAAGAATAGGTGTATGAAGTAGATAGTCTTTTATTGCATCAAAACAAAAATTTCATTTTGTGTCCCATTACTACTCAGTATATTTATTCAACAAGTGTGTAAATTTTTTTGTTTTATCTACTAAATAATCCAAAAAATGTCTTATATCCTGAATCTTTCATTATAGACATCGTAACTATTTTAATCCTTTTGTTAGTGATATACCTATGATAACTATAACTTTATTTTGATCTACCGCAATGCCTCATTGATATATGATGTAACAAAATAGATTTCCAAAATATACCCTAAATACATAATTTTTTAAATTTAATTAAACATTATATTTTTGTAGATATTCAAATATTTATCATATATCTGTAGTATGATTTTGTTGATGTCTAGATTTTA